>CM049413.1:6467500-6480000 GCA_026929865.2 Hyperoplus lanceolatus | reverse complement strand
GTGTCAATATTTTGTTTTGCCATCATTATTTTCTAGCACTGCCTTAACCCTCTTGGGCATGTAGTTCACTAGAGCTTCACAGGTTGCAACTGGAACCCTCTTCTACCCATTCATGACGACATCAAGGAGCTGGTGGATATTAGAGTCCTTGCGCTCCTCCATCTCCCGTTTTAGGATGCCCCAAAGATGCTCAATAGGGTTTAAGACTGGAGACATGCTTGTCCAGTCCATAACCTTTACCCTCAGCTTCTTTAGCAAGCCAGTGGTCGTTCGGAGGGGTGTTTGGGGTCGTTATCATGTTGCAGTACTGCCCTGCGGCCTAGTTTATGAAGGGAGGGGATCATGCTCTGCTTCAGTATGTCACAGTACATGTTAGAATTCAATGAACTGTAGATCCCCAGTGCTGGCAGCACTCATGCAGCCCCAGATCATGACACTCCAACCACCATGCTTGACTCTAGGCAAGACACACTTGTCTTTGTACTCCTCAACTGGTTGCCGCTCCACACTCTTAACACCATCTGAACCAAATAAATGTATTTTGGTCTCATCAGACCACAGGACATGGTTGCAGTAATCCATGTCCGTAGTCTGTTTGTCTTCAGCAAACTTTTTGTGGGGTTTCTTGTGCATCATCTTTAGAATAGGCTTCCTTCTGGGACGACAGCCATGCAGACCAGTATGATGCAATGTGTGGCGTATGGTCTGAGCACTGACAGGTTGACCCCCCACCCCTTCAAGCCCTTCAGCAATGCTGGCAGCACTCATACGTCTATTTCCCAAAGCCAACCTCTGTGTACGACGCTGACCATGTGCACTCAACCTTCGTAAACTGGGCCGCAGGGTGGTATTGCAACATGATAACGACCCCAAACACACCTCCAAGACGACAAGTGGCTTGCTAAAAAAGCTGAGGGTAAAGGTTATGGCCTGGCCAAGCATGTCTCCAGACCTAAACCCTATTGAGCATCGTTGGGGCATCCTCAAACGGAAGGTGGAGGAGCGCAAGGTCTTTAATATCCACCAGCTCCGAGATGTCGTCATGAATGGGTGGAAGAGGGTTCCAGTTGCAACCTGTGAAGCTCTAGTGAACTACATGCCCAAGAGGGTTAAGGCAGTGCTGGAAAATAATGGTGGCCACACAAAATATTTACACTTTGGGCCCAATTTGTAAATTTTTTCTAAGGGGTGTACTCACTTTTGTTGCCAGCAGTTTAGACATTAATGGCTGTGTGTCGAGTTATTTTGAGGGGACAGTAAATTTACACTGTTATACAAGCTGTACCCTGACTACTTTACATTGTATCAAAGTGTCATTTATTCAGTGTTGTCCCATGGAAAGATATAAAGAAAAATGTGAAGAAATGTGAGGGGTGTACTCACTTTTGTGAGATACTGTATATGAGACCCTTTCTAAGGGGAAAAATATATATTCAAAAAACATTTTTCAGCTATTATGCACTAAATTAAATGTACTTATGGATATTATAATTACTGTCTACAAAATCTGCTAGGAAATAAAACCCAAAATTCTACACACTGCAGCTTTAAGATGCTAAACATATACGAATCAAGAGAAAGGGAATATTCAAGAGATGTGGCCATCACACACACACTGTGCGATCTGGTATTCTGTGTAAACGAGACGGTTTATATCTGCTATCTGCCATGTTCCTGAACAGTTCAGCAGTCACAGTTCAACAGTTCACGAGTCATTGCATTTCACACTGTGTTTTGGTAAAAAGTCGCCAATTAATTTCAAAGTAAAGTGATTAAAAAAGAAACAATCTGTAACGGTCACATGTAGTAGGAAATGTTTTATTGTGTTTCTGAAGTTGTTTGAATTAAAAGTATTGAAGTTTTGGTTTCAACTCTTGAAGGTCTCATGCACGCTCCAAGATCCACACGCAGCTGAAAATTCTGGAGAACCAAAAAGATTAAAATAAATGTAGTTTGATTTCGTCATTCGAAATATAAATATATAAAGTAAATAGCTTGGCACTGCCCGCCTACCTACCTAGTGGCACTGGACAGATCCAATAGTTTTAAACTTCATCAGACACACGCCTTCAAGTGAGTTAACGTTTGTCAATTGAGCGATTCCAGACCTTCTGTGCAAATGAAATGAAGTACGATGGTCTGGTGGGACCAGGCTATAGTCTTGCAGCGTGCATGTGCTCCTTCCTAGTGAGATATATCTCCTCATCAGACAGTCGTGACTTTTGTTTTTGCACAAACTCATTTTCAATAAAAAATTGGAAAAAAAAAACTTTCTGAAACAATTTCTCTGTGTGAGAATAACTGGTAATTAATGAAGCCGAGACGTCGTGCTATATCGGTCTATAAATAACAGACTCCCACACACACACACACACACACACACACACACACACACACACCTCATTTCTTTCCTCAGCACATTTTACAACACAATGCAATACACTGCTGCTCCTGCTCTAGGATATTTACCCCGACGCTACACAATGGATACGGGACAAGTTTCAAGTTTCCTGACCTAAGGAGAAGAATTAAGTCAGTCCTACTATGCTTTTCGGGGCAGCTGTGGCTCAGGTGGTAGAGCGGGTTGGCCAACGATCCAAGGGTTGGCGGTTCGATCCCCGCCCGGCCACCTGTGTCATGGTTGTTGTGTCCTTGGGCAAGACACTTCACCCACCTTGCCCTATGTGAATGTGTATGATTGCTGTATGTTTGAGGTGGTGGTCGGAGGGTCCGTAGGCGCGGAATGGCAGCCTCGCTTCCGTCAGTCTGCCCCAGGGCAGCTGTGGCTACTATCGTAGTTTACCACCACCGGTATGACTGTGTGTGTGTGAATGAATGGAACCTGGAACCCTGTAAAGCGCTTTGAGTGCCTTGAAAAGCGCTTTATAAATCCAGTCCATTATGCTTTCTCTCTGCATTTACACCCGGCAAAAACACCCCGCCATCTGGATAAAATGATTAGCAAGTGGTTATACATTATATTGTTATGCTCCATGCTAATGTGGTCTGAGAATTTAGTGTCCTTATTCCAAATCAAGCACTTCTTCAAAATAGTCAAATATCCAGTGATGTGAAGAAAAACAGAAAAGTGCTGTCAGACAATAACACACACAACAATATGTGAGTATTTAATCCCTGTTAATTACTGTATGAGGAAAAAAACACCAGGAAACATGAAACACGTCTGATCTCAAAATGAGAACAGACGTGATACACACAGGGAGAGATGAATTCACTTGATCTTCTCATCAGCTAAATGTTGGAGAATTTAGTTAAAAAGGGAAAATAGAGGGGTCTGAAAAACTTCAAAAAAGACGTGTGTGTGTGTGTGTGTTGTGTGTGTGTGTGTGTGTGTGTGTGTGTGTGTGTGTGTGTGTGTGTGTGTGTGTGTGTGTGTGTGTGTGTGTGTGTGTGTGTGTGTGTGTGTGTTTGTGTGTGTGTGTGTGTGTGTGTGTGTGTGTGTGTGTGTGTGTGTGTGTGTGTGTGTGTGTGTGTGTGTTTAAGTGGTTGTACTTCAGAAGAAAGTTCAAACGCAACTTTGAAACAAATGTTGTCAACACATTCAAACTGTGCGCGACAAGATTATTTATCTTTGATGAGAATAAATCAGATGTAGTTCCTCCTCGAATAAGACACGACTCCGAGGAATTTTCAGTTTGTGTTCATTCTAGCGCCCCCCTTTGGACAAAAGCGGTAGTGTTTCTACTACGCCAGCTGTAGTTCCTGGGTGAGAGTATACCCATGACAAAGGCATTGAGAAAATAAATATATCAAAATAGCACTAATTGCACTGATGGCCTCGTTTGCTGTTACATGTAATTTATGATCATCAGAAGAAAAATTAGACTGTTTCAGAAATGAGCATAATTTTGTTGTCATGACATCCTCGGCTCTAACAGTATTTGTAATGCAGCGATGTCACTTTAATGAAAACAATAACGATACAATAAACACAAAAGAAAAACAATCATTTTTCCACATATTTGTTGGAATGACACACACATTAATATTACAGAAGCATTTCTGATGCTAAAAATCCGTTCTCGGGGCGCTCCCGTGGCGTAGTGGATAGAGCGTGTACCATATCGGCTCCGGCCTTCGTTGCAGTGGTCGCGGGTTCGAATCCGACCCGTGGACCGCTACTGCAGGTCATCCCCCCTCTCTCTCTCTCTCTCTCTCTCTCTCTCTCTCTCTCTCTCTCTCTCTCTCTCTCCCTCTCCCTCTCTCCCAATTTCAACTCTGTACTGTCTAATAAAGCTTGAAAATGCCAAAAAAAATAATAATAATAAAAAAAAAACACGTTCTCAAGGCGCACAGAAAATGCAATGTTGGTGTTCTATACAGTGGGTCCCTAGGTGGGTCTATAATGGGGTCATGCTAGTTACAAGCGACCCTGCCTGATCTCAATGCAATGTCTGTGTAAAGGCTGGTCCTCACTGTCTTAATATGCAGCGCTCATACTAAGCAGAGAGACAGAGGGGGGGGTGGAGAGAGAGAGGGGAGAGAGAGGGAGGAGAGGGGGGAAGAGAAGGCTTGGGAGGACAGAGGGTAAGTGCGGTAACTCTGTGATCCATCTGGGGAATACCAAACAGGCCGCGAGAGAGAGATAGAGGGAGAGAGGTAGAGGTAGAGACAGAGACAGAGAGAGAGAGAGAGAGAGAGGCCAGTGAAAAAAGGCAGCAGACTTTTTTACTTCTCTCCTCACATCAGACAAATCCTAGTGTTGAAAGAAAACCGAAAGTGAGCCCTCAGCCTTGAGGATGACAAGACCATCTCGCCAGGTTTTTTTTTGTTGTTGCGGTGAAGCACTCGAGACCAAAGAGTACACACACACACACACACACACACACACACACACACACACACACACACACACACACACACACACACACACACACACACACACACACACACACACACACACACACACACACACACACACACACACACACACACACACACACACACACACACAAGCTTGGTAAGTGGCTACTTCCAACTGACGAAAAAAACTGACAGTTCTTTTACAACCTGGCCAATTAGTTTAAGATAAATCCGCTGTCTTGTAAAGCTTTTCCTCAGCGACAGATCTGTTTAATTGCACAGAAATGTTGAGTGTTACTTTCTCACACACACACACACACACACACACACACACACAGACAGACAGACACACACACACACACACACACACACACACACACACACACACACACACACAGACACACACACACACAGACACACACAGACACACACACACACACACACACACACACACACAGACACACACACACAGACACACACACACACACAGACACACACACACAGGGCAGAATTGTCTATATCCTCAGTTTTCGTATTCACTCTCATATCTTTTTGCTTCAGTTTTAGTGCCAGGCAGAAGCTGCTCCCGCCATGTTTAATTCAACACGAAGGCTTGAAAGTGTTTGGTCATTATCTCTCCGCTTGAAGGAGAAGAGAGACAGAGAGAGAGAGAGAGAGAGAGAGAGGGGGAGAGAGGGAGGGAGGAAGGGAGATAGAGACAGAGAGAAAGACAGGGAGAGAGAGGGAGAGAGAGAGAGAGGGAGGGAGAGAGATAGACGGGGAGAGAGAGGGAGAGAGAGAGAGAGAGAGAGAGAGAGAGAGGCAGGGAGGGAGAGACAGAGACAGAGAGGAAGAAAAGAGAGGGGGAAGAAAGGGCCTTTTAGTTATTGAACTGCACTTCTGTTGAGGGAGAGAGGGAGGGAGGGAGAGAGAGACAGAGAGATAGATGGGGAGAGGGAGGGAGAGAGAAAGTTATATTTTTTAGATTTTTACAAAACACTTTATTTAGTCATTTTATTATGTTATTATTGTATTACCGGCGAGTGAGGCAAAAAGCTGAACATGTTGAATTATTCCTTTAACATGGACTCCGACTGGATTTGAAGCGCTATTAATGTCAGCATTAATATTAGCTCTGCTGCTGTTGGTACAGGCTTGTGTGTGTGTGTGTGTGTGTGTGTGTGTGTGTGTGTGTGTGTGTGTGTGTGTGTGTGTGTGTGTGTGTGTGTGTGTGTGTGTGTGTGTGTGTGTGTGTTATCCTCCTCCTTTCTTTTGGATTTGTTCATTTATTGGGCGAATCAGCTGATTGAAAGACGTCGCGCCTTCTCCGTTTATAAATCCATGAACAACATAACCTTTGTATCCTCTCTGTATGCTAACTGCGCTTCACAAAAGCTAAACAAAACAGACAAACAAAATGTAAAGGTTAAAGGTGCAGTGTGTAATGTGACATCATCAAGAAAGTTCTACAAAGTTCTAGAATGCAACGCTCCCTGGGTAACCCCAACCCTTTAGAATAATAACAGAAGCTACAGTGGCCTTCAAGGACAAGAACTATTCTACATTCTAAACAATGCACCTGATGACATTCCAGCTATGACACTTTCAAGATGGCGACAAAATATGCAGAAATATGGAGATATATGAGATCCTTTCTAAGGGAAAAAATAATAATTCAAAAATGTTTTTCAGCTATTATGCACTAAATTAAATGTACTTATGGATATTATAATTACTTTCTACAAAATCTGCTTGGAAATAAAACCCACAATTCTACGCACTGCAGGTTTAAAAGCAAGGGTGAAAAGGTGAGTTTTGGGCTGAAAATGCCCACAGACAGAAATACAGTGGAAAATGAAAAACAACTAGAAAATGTGATATAGCAGCTACACTAACGTGTGCAGTGTGTATTCCTCCCTGCGTTCTCCAGATGTTCACAATGTGTGTGTGGGTGTGTGTGTGTGTGTGTGTGTGTGGGTGGGTATGTGTGGGTGTGTGGGTGTGTGTGTGGGTGTGGGTGTGTGTGTGTTTACAAAAATATTGGTAAAACAAACATGGAAATATGATTTAAAAACTGTATCCAGTCAAAAATACGGACCAAGAATATCAATCTCTCCCGATACAATCTTCCGTCTGTCTGTCTGTCTATCTATCTATCTATCTATCTATCTATCTATCTATCTATCTATCTATCTATCTATCTATCTATCTATCTATCTATCTATCTATCTATCTATCTATCTATCTATCTATCTATCTATCGTACCATCTTCCTACAGATAGCAGCAGCTGCGTTTATAGCTTCCTTGACAAACGATCATGAAGGACGTTTAAACCCCCGCAAGACAGAGACCAGAGCGTTCCGTTCATCTGCACAACAGATGGAGGGATGGAACGAGGGATGAAAACTAATAAGGAGAGAGAGAGAGGGAGAAGGAGAGAGAGAGGGAGAGAGAGGGAGAGAGAGGGAGAGAGCGAGAGAGAGAGAGCTCAGGAATCTTGTACTTGTAGCTGTGAGATAGTGGGTACCTTGGGTGGGATAACAGAGTTCTAGTTTAGTGTATATCAAATAGCTGGTGTGTGTGTGTGTGTGTGTGTGTGTGTGTGTGTGTGTGTGTGTGTGTGTGTGTGTGTGTGTGTGTGTGTGTGTGTGTGTGTGTGTGTGTGTGTGTGTGTGTGTGTGTGTGTGTGTGTGTGTGTGTGTGTGTGTGTGTGTGTGTGTGTGCGCGCGCGACAGGTAGCAGTGAGTTGATAGAAAGAGAAGCAGTGGAAGATATACAGTCTGTTTAATACAGATTGTAACGCGGAGCTGCAGCTTTGAGCTCTGAGCCTGTGTGCTGATAAGGAGAGTGCACACACACACACACACACACACACACACACACACACACACACACACACACTCTTCAGCTCTTTGATAAAGTCTTTAGCTTGTTTCCCTAAGTCTATGGTAAAATGTTCAGAAGCTGTGAACGACTACTCTTAAGAATTCTATTGCACTGCATGGCTATTGGCAACAAAACTGTCAGATAGTTTACACACACACACAGACAGACAGACAGACAGACAGAGACACACACACACTGCATGGTTATTTATCAATTACTCGGTTTGTAAGTAAAGAGCTCTTGTTCTTAGCCGGCCCTGAATTACATTTGGACACGTATAATTTTCAACAACAAATGCCTGTAAGGAGACAGCCGTGAAGCTTTGTTTACTGGTGCAGTCGCATTACAGGCAAATTAACCAAAAAAAAAACGAAGACTAAACAAAGAGCATTGCCTCTGAACCCAATCCAGAAAGCAATTAACTTTCACCATCACAACATAATTAAGATAACAGTTTGGGATCACTTAGGAGACCGGGTTGTCTTAGTAACGAAAAACTATTTATATTTAAAATCCTGATTTGTTACAAAGGGGATTTTTAATTAAAGAGTGAACCCGGCCAGCCAAACACAAAACAGGCTACTGTGTGTGTGTGTGTGTGTGTGTGTGTGTGTGTGTGTGTGTGTGTGTGTGTGTGTGTGTGTGTGTGTGTGTGTGTGTGTGTGTGTGTGTGTGTGTGTGTGTGTGTGTGTGTGTGTGTGTGTGTGTGTGTGTGTGTGTGTGTGTGTGTCCAACTTTGACTGCAGCATCACTAGCTTCACATTCGGCTACTGCAACTTTTTGTAGGAGAATGAATCTGCTTTTAGTAGTGAAAGAGTTTGGAAGCCGAGGACAGCCTTCCAGGTGCTTTCAGTTATATTTGATTTATTTCATGATATTCCTCAGAAAACAGAAAGCTTTTAGTGACCTTTAGAAAAACCAAAGATCGGCTTAGAAATGTATTTGCCTGCACAGCTGTTCTCTGCCTCCGTGGCAAATAAACTAAAATGTGTGTGTGTGTGTGTGTGTGTGTGTGTGTGTGTGTGTGTGTGTGTGTGTGTGTGTGTGTGTGTGTGTGTGTGTGTGTGTGTGTGTGTGTGTGTGTTACAAAGAGCAAAAGCTCAACTGACAGAACACACATCACAGTTTGTTTTCCCCACAGCGGCTTATTGACTCAATGCAGATTTCTTTGTTGTTTTTAACTTCACCAAAAGAAACGGTTAGAGACAAATACACACACACACACACACACACAGAAACACACACACACACACACACACACACAGAAACACACACACACACACACACACACACACACACACACACACACACACACACACAGAGACACAAAGTGAATATCTTGTGGCTTGCTGCTTCACAAACCGTCTCATGCCTTTCGTTTAGTTGTTTCACTGGATCTTTGGTCTGTGAAACACACACACACACACACACACACACACACACACACACACACACACACACACACACACACACACACACTCTCTCTCCAGCTCTTTGAATTACACTAAAACTCCGCCGAGACATTTCTGCTTTGCGTCCTCCGGAGAGACTCGATCATGTCGGCAAATTAAAACCGTATGAGATGACGACCCAACGTAATGAAGTGTGTGTGTGTGTGTGTGTGTGTGTGTGTGTGTGTGTGTGTCTATAGTCTGTGTTTATAGACACCAAAGTTAACTCCTTTATCGCTGCAACTCAAAAATCTCAACACACCGTGGCAATTACAAACGCAATTGAAGACACTTTGTTCACGCTACAATACACACACACACACTCACTCACTCACACACTCACTCACTCACACACACACACTCGCTCACTCACTCACTCACACACACACTCTCTCACTCACTCACTCACTCACTCACTCACTCACTCACTCACTCACTCACTCACTCACTCACTCACTCACACACACACACTCGCTCACTCACTCACTCACACACACACACACTCACTCACTCACTCACACACACACACTCACTCACTCACTCACTCACTCACTCACTCACTCACTCACACACACACACACACACACACACACACACACACACACACACACACACACACACACACACACACTCACTCACTCACTCACACAAAGGTGTCTCTCAGTAGTATGTATTATGTTCATTCTGTACTAACCCTCCTTAGTTATTGTGTATGGTTGCTACTCGATGTCTCACACACTCACACTGTTAATGTCAACATGTCACACATTGCGAAAAAAGGCATTAAAGGTGCAGTGTGTAATATGACATCATCAAGAAAGTTCTACAAAGTTCTAGAATGCAACGCTCCCTGGGTAACCCCACCCCTTTAGAATAATAACAGAAGCTACAGTGGCCTTCAAGGACAAGAACAATTCTACATTTTAAACAATGCACCTGATGACATTCCAACTATGACACTTCCAAAATGGCAGTGACAAGGCCTTGGTCCAAAGTATGGAGAAATATGGACATATATGAGACCCTTTCTAAGGGAAAAAATAATAATTATAAAAAAAAAAAATCAGCCATTATGCACTAAAGGAAACGTACTTATGGATATTATAATTATATTATCTACAAAGTCTGCTAGGAAATAAAACCCCAAATTCTACACACTGCAGCTTTAAAGGAAAACACAATCTGCAGCTATGGTTTGAGACAACGTAGGATCCATCTTGTGTTCTACAGAGCGCCCCTATCATTGTGCAGATAACACCCACCTCCTTTTAGAAACAGACCAAACGGAACTCAGAACTCCTCAAAAGATAACAACTCTTCTCTGATCGTTTCAAAGTGCTTTGACGCGCACACCTTTGACTTTAAACAAGATCCGGACTGAAACAAGTGGTGATGATGGAAAGCCTGTCTCCAGCAATGGCAGACAGTGTTATATCTGTGAAAAATGGTGTGTGTGTGTGTGTGTGTGTGTGTGTGTGTGTGTGTGTGTGTGTGTGTGTGTGTGTGTGTGTGTGTGTGTGTGTGAGAGTGAACTATCTGACAGTTTTGTAGAATAACCATGCAGTGCAATAGAATTCTTAAGTGCTGTAGTCGCAGACAGTTTCTGAACATTTTACCATAGACCAAGGGAAACAAGCTAAAAACTGTGTGTGTGTGTGTGTGTGTGTGTGTGTGTGTGTGTGTTTTGGGGTGGGTGGGGGGGGGGTGGGGGGGGGGGGGGTGGGGGGGGGATTTTTTTATTTTATAGCTTTTCCCTTTTCTGCGTGTATGATTCCTTCTTGTTGTAACAAGGTCACGGTGCATTTCACTTGAGGAGCGTTGAACTGATATGAGTGTGTGTGTGTGTGTGTGTGTGTGTGTGTGTGATGAGATTATGCTAAGTGCTGCTGCTGCATAATGTCGTTGCTAACGCTCTGAGAAGTGAGGAGGCGTCTGAGAAAGAAGGAAATTGAAATCGCATCGTCAGAGACACGACTCAGCCTTCAAGTTTGTTCTCTGAAGTAAAAACTAGTGAACACACTGAGATCAGACACACACGAGCGCGTATAGACACACACACACTCTCTGACACACACACACACACTCAGTCAGTCAGTCAGTCAGTCACACACACACTCTGTCTCTCTCTCTCTCTCTCTCACTCACTCACTCACTCACACACACTCACTCACTCACTCACTCACACACACTCACTCACTCACTCACTCACTCACTCACTCACTCACTCACTCACTCTATCACTCTTTCACTCACTCTATCACTCTCTCACTCACTCACTCACTCACTCACTCACTCACTCACTCACTCACTCACTCACTCACTCACTCACTCACTCACTCACTCACACACTCACTCACACACTCACACACTCACTCACACACTCACTCACTCACTCACTCTCAAACTCACTCACTCACTCACTCACTCACTCACTCACTCACTCACTCACTCACTCACTCACTCACTCACAAAGATGTTTTTCACCATTTATTGACAAAATGTTCAAAGCTTTTGAGCTCTTGGTTGGGAAGTTTTGAAGTCTATATATTCTATGATATAAAGGGCGGCTAGTCTGGGGAGTAAGCTTTGATGTTACCCGCTGATCAATACAGACACACACACACACACACACACACACACACACACACACACACACACACACACTCACACGTTCATATCAATACAGTACATATAAAAAACATATCCTTCTGTATGCTGTTCGGTTAAGAAAGTAGAAAGGTTATTGATCGGGTCTTTTTAATAAAGCTGTGGAAGAGTGTTATTAGGCCAGTTATCTTTTATCTGGTAGACAGACACAGGCACATACAGACACACACACACTCTCTGACACACACACTCACACACACACACACACACACACACACACACACACACACACACACACACACACACACACACACACACACACACACACACGTTCATATCAATACAGTACATATAAAAAACATATCCTTCTGTATGCTGTTCTGTTAAGAAAGTAGAAAGGTTATTGATTGGGTCTTTTTAATAAAGCCGTGGAAGAGTGTTATTAGGCCAGTTATCTTTTATCTGGTAGACAGACACAGGCACACACACACACACACACACACACACACACACACTCTCTGACACACACACACACACACTCAGTCAGTCAGTCAGTCAGTCAGTCAGTCAGTCAGTCACTCACTCAGTTACCTTTTTATCCAGGTACTGTTAAAAGACTCCATATAAACTGTAAGCCGGACTGCTGTGTGTGTTTGTGTGTTGTGTGTGTGTGTGTGTGTGTGTGTGTGTGTGTGTGTGTGTGTGTGTGTGTGTGTGTGTGTGTGTGTGT
>CM049413.1:6457500-6462500 GCA_026929865.2 Hyperoplus lanceolatus | reverse complement strand
GGTCCCATATATGTCCATATTTCTGCATATTTTGGACCAAGGCCTAGTGCCGCCATCTTGGAAGTGTCATAGTTGGAATGTCATCAGGTGCATTGTTTAAAATTTAGAATTGTTCTTGTCCTTGAAGGCCACTGTAGCTTCTGTTATTATTCTAAAGGGGTGGGGTTACCCAGGGAGTGTTGCATTCTAGAACTTTGTAGAACTTTCTTGATGATGTCATATTACACATTGCACCCTTAACTGTAGCTGTTGTTGTTTGACACAATGTGCAAACTGATATAACATGATTCCGGAATACTTTATCACCGTGGTAACACAGTTGATTGGATTAAAAAAAGAACTATAAAACTGAAATCTTTGACATCGATTAAGACGTATAGAACACACACACACACACACACACACACACACACACACACACACAGGACACACACACCACACACAATCACACACACACACACACACACACACACACACACACACACAGACACACACCCACACACACTCAGAACGCCCCTAAAGATTAACGATTAAATTACCATGAACACTAATATTATTTTCTTCAATACTCCAATCAAGTAAACACAGTCTAATGATTATCTTAATCATGATCATGACGATAACAAAGATATTATAAACAGAGCAATCACTGTGTGTGTGTGTGTGTGTGTGTGTGTGTGTGTGTGTGTGTGTGTGTGTGTGTGTGTGTGTGTGTGTGTGTGTGTGTGTGTGTGTGTGTGTGTGTGTGTGTGTGTGTGTGTGTGCGTGCGTGCGTGCGTGCGTGCGTGCGTGTGCAAGGTGATCAACGCAGATTGTTTTCTACACATTATTTGGTGTGAATGCTGAAAGCATTCACAGCTTTAATATTCTGCGTATTTATTCTTATTGGTGTGAATGCTGAAAGCATTCACAGCTTTAATATTCTGCGTATTTATTCTTATTGCTGTGAATGCTGAAAGCATTCACAGCATTGATATTCTACGTATTTATTATTATTGGTGTGAATGCTGAAAGCATTCACAGCATTGATATTCTACGTATTTATTATTATTGGTGTGAATGCTGAAAGCATTCACAGCATTGATATTCTGCGTATTTATTGGTGTGAATGCTGAAAGCATTCACAGCATTGATATTCACCGTATTTATTATTCCGTATTATTATTACTCAGTCTCAGTACAATTCATATTAATTTAACCATTTTCAAATTCTTAATTTTGAAGTTGTTTTATAACAGTTTTCCCTCCTCCACGGGGAGCCAAAAAACCTAATGCTATAATCATCCATAATTTAAGCATAATTAAGTGTGACATCCAGCAGATGGAGATTTCTCTCAGTTTCTGTGGGTCACTTGTAGAATGAATGTTAACAATGGGCTTATTATTTAAAAATGTTCAGTCTTGTTGACGTATCCATTATATAATCAGCAGCTGAGCATGAATTGAGCAACAGAAGAGATGTAATCAAAGAAAAACATTAGAGATTTTTCAATCTAACTTTGGTACTACAGTTTTGCCCCTAAACATTCTGTTTAGAGACTAAATACAACTACCCTCTGTTTGAACAGAGGGGGTCTGCTCTGATTGGCCAGGTTCCCTCAAAGTAACCGGATAGTATCAGGCACCGCCCTCTGGCCTCCCGTTACACCGAGTGGACTACAGGGACAGGGACAGGCCGTGTAGCAGCATGACCATTGACCATACATGGAAAATTTGCTTGGTTCAACTTCACGCAATCCAGGAAATTTGGCACTAAGGGTCTAAAATGCATGTACGTCATTATCAGACACTTGGGTATCATTTAGCATCACTATATAACATCATATAATATATAACAACATATATGCATCTGGCTTTCCTACACAATATTCAAAAGAAGATCTGCATCGATGGAGGCTCCAGCCCTACTTTTGACAGGTGTCTGACACAGTTATTGGTATGCATATGCATAGAGGGTAGCCTACAATGTAACATATATTCGAACAAACATGTTGTTTTACACTTGTTGATTTGATTATGCCATCTTCTCTATCTTAAGAGGTCAATAAGATTATCATCAATATCCTTTCTGAAATGTTTTGTGTACAGGTTTATCATAAAATAACTGGGACTTGAAGGTAAAGTGATAGGTATTATCAAATTTGAATATTGCGGTTTAAAATAATAATGTGGTGAAATTTTATTTTATGGTGAGAAATAAACACTGAACAAACTAGTGTCTCACTAGGTTTCTCCGTTTCCGTCTGACCAGGGCAAGTCTTTCAGTCTTACCTTTTAAAATATCACCTCCTCTCCTCCTTATAACACAAATCTGGTGGTGTACTGGAAAGTGCTTTGGATTGGGGTCTCAAAGGTCACAGGTTCAAGATAAGTGTTTGCCATCAAATTTTATCCTGCTAAATGTGCATCTGACTTAGCCTGGAAATCCAGACCCTGATATCTTGAACGATAGAGGGTCTGGCCACGATCAATAGTAATTTCCAACTTAAGGGGCGGCTCCTACTCGTGCATTTCAAATGCCACTGCACGCAGTTGGATAGCACTACAACCAATCAGAGCGATGCACAAGGTGACGTAAGCCCCTTTCGTTTAGCAAACAGCTGTTAAACTGTTAAATTAAACGTTTGCCGTTGTCGGTCGGCAAAACAGAACATTCCACTTACTTGCTAATGAAAGATTTGAGTGCCGTCTTCCAAATCGTTAAGGGTCGAGGCCAAAGCAGTCTCAAACTCACACAACATATCCGCAGCCATCTTTGATGTTTACTATCACGGCTTCGACGGCGCATGCACGTCACTGTCGTCATCCGGTTACGTCCTCCCCGGAGTACCATATAAAGGGCTCTGGCACGCCCATATTAGATTGAAACCAATTGAAACCACCAGCCAGATTTCTGGTTTTCTTGATAAAGCTTCAACGGAGCGTGTCCAGACCAACACGCGCAGCAAATTTAATTTGCCAGCGCTGGGAATGCCAGGCGACGTCTGACTGGGAACATGAGTCATACTAACTGTGGGTGGAAGAGTGCATAGTCGATTAACCCTGAAATACAAAGGTCGGTGGTTCAAATCCCGGCTGGCGCTTAATTTTAGACTTACACAGATTTTCTTAAAAATGTGCACATATGTTGATTATGATTCACTAATGACCTCATAGGAGTTCAAAGGTCAAATTTAAAGGTCACTGTGACGTTGCCTTTTGTGACTGCAGTATTTTATGAACGCTTCCACGGTTTTTCTTCAAATTTTGCACAAATGTTGATTCTGACTCAAAGATGAACTGATAACATTTATCATAGTTTAAGGTCATAATTAATTCATTAGTTCATCTGAAAAGTCCATTCAAACTTCCAAATATTCCACATTTTTCAAACATTCTATTGTTCAACCATTCTGTTCATTCAGATATATTCATCCTTCGTTCTTCATCAACATTCAGCAGTGAAGTTTATTCAGCATCAGCTTCAGTTCAGCAGCGCAGCATTCACACCGCAATTTCTTCAGGAATTGCATTTCTAGTTTCATTTGGTCTCTTAATGTTTTCCAGAGCTGTATGAACCCTGATACTTTCCCTAGTTTACTAAAACTCAGAAAGTTGATTACCTAATGCATGTTATATTATCTTTGTGGACTCGCTTCTGTTAAAAAATAGTTCCTACGCACCTCGCAACGCACACACACACACACACACACACACACACACACACACATCTTGTCCTGTGTTCCCTTCAGACATATTCTCGGTGTGTTTGCTGCGCTCGCTTTTCTGATTCCACATCTGTTGACGAAAGCAAAACAAAACAACAGAGAGAAGCATCAAGAAGTGAAAGCTGTTTCTTTTTAAATCATTTCCTCCAGTCATATTCTACGTTTGTAAAAAATTTACTGATTTAAAAGGAGCCACTCACTCACTCACTCACTCACTCACTCACTCACTCACTCACTCACTCACTCACTCACTCACTCACTCACTCACATAACTGCCCTGTAAAATGTGATACTAAAGGTGCTCCGAGGAACTTTTGAATATTCCTGAAACAGTCTAATTTTCCCTCTGATGATCATGAATTACATGTAACAGCAAACGAGACCATCAGAGCAAAGAATCAGTGTTAATTTCGTAGACTAAGACAATGACGAAAAATATTCGTCTACGAACCTTTTTCACGGACGTAAACTAAATAAAAACTAAATAAAAAGGCAGATGTGATGACGAAGACTGAGACTAATTTAACTGACACTATAGTCTACTAATAGGAACTAGACGAAACTGTTAGGGCGGGACGAATGGAGAAGAGATCCAATCAGAACTACTCTTTTTGTGGGACAAGTTGGGAAGAAATCCAATCAGTGCAAAGCAGCGAATTCAATCCTGTGTCGGTGAAAATCGACGGCAGACCGCGCAGGTGTGAGCGGGTGGAGTGAGCCGCTGTGCTGAAAAACTCTGCGGTATGATGGACAAAAATGATAGTCAGGGATATCCTGCCCGTTAACGATGTCTAGGGGAACGGCTAAGTTCCGCGATCTGTTTGTAGTAGCCTAGGCTCTGTCTCGAGTTTGAATACACAAAGCCATGTGAAACTGCCGCCTCCGTCCGTTAGTTTCTGTTTTTAAGTTACAATCAACTCCGACGCATGGACAGCGTTCAATTAAAACCTCTAATTGTATTATCTAAAAGGCTTTGATGCAAAATAAATCCGAACACACACAGCGGCAGCAGTGTTGCTTAAAGGAAGGCGCAGTTGCTCAAATGTATCAGCACCTCAACTGCGTGCTGCTGCTGCCCAGGGGCGGCCTTAACGATCTCGGGGCCGTTTCACGACCTAGTGGGGCCCCCCACTTTTTTAAAATATTTTCTTTATTTTCTTTTTTTTATATAAATAATGCTTGTGCATGCTCCCCGCAAAAAGAAAAAAGATTGTGGAATCCAGTTGGTTCATAGACAGATCATGAGATAATGGACCCCCGGGCACAGGCTCTTAAAGCCCCCGCTCCCCCCTA
>CM049413.1:6427500-6435000 GCA_026929865.2 Hyperoplus lanceolatus | reverse complement strand
TTCAGTATAATCCAGCCACTATGGTGAAATATTGCTCCATACGAAAAGCAATGTAGATAGTATAACCGCCCATGCAAATAATTTAGATTAAAATGTGTGATTAAAAAATTGCTGAATGGACGTTATCACTAGATAAAGCTAGAAAGATTGCTCGAAAAAACACATATACAGTGTCGTGCGAAAGTTTGTGAACCCCTTGAGCCTTTTGGAATTGTATTTATGTTAACCATTATTAATTCATTTTTTTCAATACCAGTATTTTTATATGAAATAACAGATGTTTGTTTATCAATTCAACATTTTTCTTTTCCAGAAATCAATTGTTAAAATAGATAAAACAAATTATTTGACAAATGTTGTATGTGCAAAAGTTTGTGAACCCTAAGCTGCATTGCTTAAATCGAGCAAGGTAAACACAATCAGGTGGGCCAAATTGATTGATGAAATAGACCAATGTAGTGAGAGATCTTTAGGGAAGAAATTGGGCGCCACTAGATAAAACACGGATAAAACCAGGTCAGTTTAGGCCCACCAAACTGAACCCATACAGGTCAGACATGCTCAAAGGGAAAGAAATCTCAGAAGATCTCAGGAATAGAGTTGTGATGCTGCACATTTGTCTGGGGACAGCTATAAATTAATTCAAAAAAAGTTTGAGCTCCATCGGTCCACCGTGAGGCAAATCATCTACAAATGGAGAGCTTTAAGAGTGACTGAACATCTGCCTAGAAGTGGACTTCCTTCAAAAATATCTTCAAGCGCCACAAGAAAAGTATTTTTTTAGTTAAAAGCCAACCCACACATTACATCTAGTGATTTGCAGACCTCTCTTGCAACATCTGGGACAGATGTGCATGGTTCCACAATAAGAAGAAAACTCAGTCAACATGGCTTTCAAGGGAGGGTTGCTGAAGAAGCCTCTGCTCTCAAAAAGAACAAAACTGCTTGTCACAGCTTTGCCAGAGAGCACCTGGAGATACCTGAAGTCTTATTCTGTGGACAGATAAGTCCAAAATTGATCTGTTTGGTCAGAACCAAAACCGCCATGTTTGGGCAAAAACGCAACTCTGCCTACCACCAACAGAACCTTCTCCCAAGTGAAGAATGGTGATGGCAAATGGTCTGCAAATCTCCAGATGTAATGTGTGGGTTGGCTTTTACCTGAAAAATCCCTTTTCTTGTGGTGCTTGAACATATTTTTGAAGGAAGTCCACTTCTAGGCAGATGTTAAGTCACTGTTAAAGCTCTCCATTTGTAGATGATTTGCCTCACGGTGGGCCGATGGAGCTCAAACTTTTTTATACGAATGTATAGCTGTCCCCAGACAAATGTGCACCATCAAAACTCTATTCCTGCGATCCTCTGAGATTGTTTCCCCTTTGAGCATGTCTGACCTGTATGGGTTCAGTTTGGTGAGCCTAAACTGACCTGGTTTTATCTTTGTTTTATCTAGTGGCGCCCAATTTCTTCCCTAAAGATCTCTCACTACATTGGTCTATTTCATCAATCAGTTTGGCCCACCTGATTGTGTTTACCTTGCTCGATTTAAGCAATGCAGCTTAGGGTTCACAAACTTTTGCACATACAACATTTGTCAAATAATTTGTTTTATCTATTTTAACAATTGATTTCTGGAAAAGAAAAATGTTGAATTGATAAACAAACATCTGTTATTTCATATAAAAATACTAGTATTGAAAAAAATGAATTAATAATGGTTAACATAAATACAATTCCAAAAGGCTCAAGGGGTTCACAAACTTTCGCATGACACTGTATGTGAAAGGTGCTATGAGGAACTTTTAAATATTTCTGAAACAGTCTCATTTTTTTCCCTCTGATGATCATGAATGTCATGTAACAGCAAAACGAGACCATCAGTGGAAAGAATGCTATTTTATATAGTTTTTCTTAATGCCTTTGTCATGGTGTATACGCTCACCCAGCAACAACAGCTGGTGTAGTAAAAACACTACCGCTTTTGTCCAAAGGGGGCGCAAGAATGACCACAAACTGAAAGTTCCTCGGAGCACCTTTTAAACCTGCAGTGTGTAGAAATTTGGGTTTTATTTCCTAGCAGATTTTGTAGAAAGTAATTATAAAATCCAAAAGTACGTAAGTAATTATAATATCCATAAGTACATTTAATTTAGTGCATAATAGCTGATTTTTTTTTTTTAATTATTTGTTTTTCCCTCAGAAAGGATCTCATATATGTCCATATTTCTGCATTTACAAGGCAAATAGAAGAGCAGCAACTAGGTGAAACAACACATTTAAAGCTGCAGTGTGTAGAATTTTGGGTTTTATTTCCTAGCAGATTTTGTAGAAAGTAATTATAATATCCATAAGTATATTTAATTCAGTGCATAATAGCTGAAAGAAATGTTTTGAATTATTATTTTTCCCTTAGAAAGGGTCTCATATATGTCCATATTTCTGCATATTTTGGACCAAGGCCTAGTGCCGCCATCTTGAAAGTGTCATAGTTGGAATGTCATCAGGTGCATTGTTTAAAATTTAGAATTGTTCTTGTCCTTGAAGGTCACTGTAGCTTCTGTTATTATTCGAAAGGGGTGGGGTTACCCAGGGAGCGTTGCATTCTAGAACTTTGTAGAACTTTCTTGATGATGTCATATTACACACTGCACCTTTAAGTTAAAATTAAATAAATCCGAATGGTGCAAATCCGAGAAAGTTTGCCGTTGTGCATAAACAAAATGTTAAAAAATGTATACTGTGGCGGCAGTCCTGAGGTAGAATAATGACAATAGCAACAGACCCCTCCTATCTGTTGTTTAAGAATCCGTTGTCTTTGGGGCGCCCTTTGCTCAGTTAGGGCGTCCCCCTCCCGGGCCGGGCCCAGCAGCAGACCCGGGTTCGATTCCAGCCCGCGGTCGTTCTCTGCATGTCACTCCCCTCTCTGCCCCATTTCACCTCTGTCTCTCTGCACTGTCAATAAAGCATAAAAATGCCCAAAAGAAATATCTTAACAAAAAAGTAGAAAAATATAATCCGTTGTATTTGAGTAAACAATGGGTTGGGAAGCTTGTGTGGCGCTTATTTGTTTCCGCATCATTTTTCTAAACCTCCGCGGAGACACAAACCTAACGCTGACTTGTTTTCCTTCATGTTTGCACGCGAGGAATATGATCAAGTATTTATATCGGTGTGGGGGGCTCCATAAATGAATGATGCTGCGTTTGGGACTTCTAGCCTGAACCGTAGCCAGATTTCTGTCCAGTGATGGGAATGCGTGTCAGCGATTCTGATTTGATTTAGCATTTTTAGTTATGGGGACATCAAAATCTTACCTAAAGGGTGAAGTCAGCTATTCTGGAGAACGCTTGTTTTTCAAAAGCGCTTTTTATAAAAATCAGTGAATACAATTAATATTCCTCACGATCCGTTACCTGTACGTCAACTGTGTGTGTGCACTGAAAATAAATCTGGTGTTAATACTCAGCCTAGGCTCTGTAAAACGGGCATGATGATAGCTACGGCGGCGGGCCACATTTGTTTACATACCCGTTTACAGAGCCCATATCACTGTGTATTAAAGACCTACTTCACCAGTGGGAATATGAAGGTGTATTGAACTCTGAGATCCTATTTAGTATAAATGTGCAAACATCTTTGAAATCGGTTCATCCTAGCCTGAGAAAAGGTAGAAAGAGTGTTTTATGGTCTCTCTGTCCAACCCTACATTTTCCCATGTGTGACATCTTGCATGAGAAAATGTAGGGTTAGGATTAATAGGACAGCTGGGCCAAGGGAAGACTGAGGGAAGAAAAACCTCATTCATTATATTATAATAGTGATTTTATAATGATAGAGCGCCGGTTCCGTATGGGTGAAGTATTCCTTTATCAAAAAAAAATTTTCCAGGGCTCACACAGTACAGACAGGTAGTGGCTCGTGAGGAGATATTCACTGATTCACCAGAAATCGCTTACTGCACATTTAAAGGAATATTTTTCCCATACGGAACCGGCGTTCTATCATTATAAAATCTCTATTATAATATAATGAATGAGGTTTTTCTTCCCTCAGTCTTTCCTCAGTCTTCCCTTGGCCTAGCTGTCCTGTTAATCCTAACCCTACATTTTGCCATGTGTGATCTCACAGTAGTTCAAATGTAGGGTTGGACAGTGAGACCATAAAACACTCTTTCTGCCTTTTCTCAGGCTAGGATGAACCGATTTCAAAGATGTTTGCACATGTATACTACATAGGATCTCAGAGTTCAATACGCCTTCATATTCCCATCGGTGAAGAAGGCCTTTAACTGTAGAGGGCTTTTCTTGTGGATTCGCGTGGACACGGAATAGAAAATCCAATTGGTCTGTAAAGATCTGTTCAAATCTTTCAATGGACCTAAAGGTACAGCTGCGGTCAGACCAGATTGAGACGGACAGAAACACACACACACACACACACACACACACACACACACACACACACACACACACACACACACACACACACACACACACACACACACACACACACACACATAAACACACGCACAGGCACACACACACACACACTCACTCACACACGCACACGCACACGCACACACACACGCACACGCTCACACACATTTAACTAGTTTTGCTCAGTATTCCAGTGGGGAGCCCTGTTGCGTCTCCAGTAAATTAAGTCGTTTGTGAGTAAATTAGATAAATCACAACGACCCAAAGAAACAAAAGCATCATGTTATAAGACCAACATCTGTCCGACTTCAACACATGAGAAAAGAGTGTGTGTGTGTGTGTGTGTGTGTGTGTGTGTGTGTGTGTGTGTGTGTGTGTGTGTGTGTGTGTGTGTGTGTGTGTGTGTGTGTGTGTGTGTGTGTGTGTGTGTGTGTGTGTGTGTGTGTGTGTGTGTGTGTGTGTGTGTGTGCGCCGTTAGTCGTCAAAGCAACGTCAATAATGCAACTGGTAGGTAAAGATAAATTGCGAGTTGCAATCTAATTTAATTCTTAATTTAATTTGCTAATTCTCTTTCATTCTAACTTCATTTTCTGAAAGCAATTATGAAACTACAGAGGCAACAAGACTTAAAGCTGCAGTGCGTACTAAATATTCATATATTACACACTACTCCTTTACGTCTGTTTTTTTTTCAATGGTTTTCTTTCAGTAAAGAGAAGTCAGGTGCAGATAGGCAGTGTTGCATTTTCGTTTACTTTCCAAAAAAAATATCCATAGTGTTCGTCTGTTTGTTGATGGTTAGAATTTAGTTCAACATGAGCTTGTAACATTAAAAGTAAGACGTGTGTGTGTGTGTGTGTGTGTGTGTGTGTGTGTGTGTGTGTGTGTGTGTGTGTGTGTGTGTGTGTGTGTGTGTGTGTGTGTGTGTGTGTGTGTGTGTGTGTGTGTGTGTGTGTGTGTGTGTGTGTGTGTGTGTGTGTGTGTGTGTGAACATATGGATTTGTCCTTCTGTGCTGCCCCCCTTCCATCACTATTAGCCAGGATACTATGGCAACCTATAGATGTGTCTGTGTGCACTCGTTTATTAATGTACGCATTGGCCGCTCCGGTGGCGTAGTGGATAGAGCGCGTACCATATCGGCTCCGGCCTTCGTTGCAGTGGTCGCGGGTTCAAATCCAACCCGAGGACCTTTACTGCATGTCATCCCCCCTCTCTCACACACACACACTCCCACACACACACACACACACCCAGCCACACACACACACACACACACACCCACACCCTTCTGTTCCCTTTTTCATTTTGCAGCGTGCTTTGCCATCTGCCGTGTGCGCTGCATGTGTGTGCGGTTGTCACTCTCTGTTATATTACACACAGGTTCTGCATGTAAGAAACATTATGTGCATGAGTGAATGCCTGTGTACTGTATGTTTAGCCCCTCTGGTTATAGACCCACACACACACACACACACACACACACACACACACACACACACTCACACACACACACACACACACACACACACACACTCACACACACACACACTCACACACACACACACACACACACACACACACACCACACTCACACACACACACACACACACACACACACACACACACACACACGTATGCATGCCATAGGATCGCAAATGAAGTGGTGTTTTGGCCCCATTCTGTCGTTCTCTCTCCACCTCATGCTTCAGTTTTAAATGCATTTTATTTTCAAACTAATACACACACACACACACACACACACACACACACACACACACACACAACACACACACACACACACACACACACAGACACACACACACACACACACACACACACACACACACACACACACACACACACACACACACACACACACACACACACACACACACACACACACACACACACACACACAACTATATATATTTGTATATTTGTATGGACTTTCATTGCATTCCCGAGCCCTTTCCCCATCAAAACGAAAAAGTTATTTCATAGGCAGCCTATTCACACAAAACGCACACACTCACTCACTCACTCACTCACTCACTCACTCACTCACTCACTCACTCACTCACTCACTCACTCACTCACTCACTCACTCAATCTGTTTAGCATCTGCATATCAATCAAACAATAATATTAACACACGGGTGTATCTGCATAAACATGACACACAAACACACACACACACACACACACACGCTGACAAGGTGATTTAGGCAGCGTAGCGATATAAATGTAAATGGTGTTCATGAATGAATCAAGAAAATAAGACTCTACGGCAGCAGGTCTAATTTCCTTGAGGCTATGATCTAAATCAGCCTCTGTAATCATATGTACACACACACACACGATTGAATTGAAGTAAATAACAAAAGGCAGTAACAGTAATCATCTCAGTGCGGGGCAGAATACCAATCACCTGCAGTCAGACCAGATTGAGACGGACAGAAACACACACACACACACACACACACACACACGTTCGCATGAACACAAAAAGGTCACTGGTGTAATTCTTTGCTGACAGAACGGTCCTGATTGCAGTGGACAGAGGCAAGATGACCACTTGTAATTTGTAGCGACCTTTACAGAGTCGTCTATCCCAATGTAGGGCCGTGTGTGTGTGTGTGTGTGTGTGTGTGTGTGTGTGTGTGTGTGTGTGTGTGTGTGTGTGTGTGTGTGGAACATATGAGGTCTCTGCACCCTCTATTCTGGTGGAAACAAACAATAATAAAAAAAGTTTTGTCCGACCGACTGCGGTTCATTTCCTGTTGATAAATCGATTAAAGGAGCAAGGCACCAATACTGTGAGGGGTTAGAGGTGTGTGTGTGTGTGTGTGTGTGTGTGTGTGTGTGTGTGTGTGTGTGTGTGTGTGTGTGTGTGTGTGTGTGTGTGTGTGTGTGTGTGTGTGTGTGTGTGTCTGGGGGTGTGTGTGTGTGTGAGTGTGGTTCAAATCCACTACGGGGTCAAGCCTGATTGAAAAATGTTTTTACTCAAGATGCTGCAAGGGATTGTGGGTAGGAATGGCTCCTCTGATGAGTTCACAAACTTTT
>CM049413.1:6402500-6415000 GCA_026929865.2 Hyperoplus lanceolatus | reverse complement strand
CACTATCATAGTCTCGCGCATGCACTATCATAGTCTCGCGCATGCACTATCATAGTCTCGCGCATGCACTATCATAGTCTCGCGCATGCACTATCATAGTCTCGCACATGCACTATCATAGTCTCGCACATGCACTATCATAGTCTCGCACATGCACTATCATAGTCTCGCACATACACTATCATAGTCTCGCACATACACTATCATACTCTTTCACATGCACTATCATACTCTTTCACATGCACTATCATACTCTTTCACATGCACTATCATACTCTTTCACATGCACTATCATAGTCTCGCACATGCACTATCATACTCTCGCACATGCACTATCATAGTCTCGCACATGCACTATCATAGTCTCTCACATGCAGTGAATGGCAGACCAAGCTAAATTTGGCATCCAATACAGCCTCCAATTCTACAGTTAAGGGAAACTTAAGGGAAATTTAACGTCCAGTTCAAATCCACAGATCATCTGTTTTTGAACCTTTTAATCCTTGTATAGACATTTTTTTCTTGGACTAGATGATATCATAGAGTATAAGTACTATTATTAAAAACACAGTTGTAGGTTATTTTAACCTTTATTCCGTATGTGAAAATGCAACAAAGGGAGATTGCATGCATTGTTTGGCTCCTAGACCACATTAGACCTGGTCCTGATAGAGCACCAAAGTACACCTAAACTCTTCAAACATAGACTAGATCTTCCTAAGTATACACTTTATATGGTATGTATTTGACCTGTGAGAGACAGAATATTTTTTTTAAATCCCCAAAATCGCATATAAAAAAGAAGAAGAAGAAGAAAAGAGGCGCAAGAAAAATACTTATCTCAACTTGTTACTTGTATGAAAGACACCTGGGTCTCAACTTGTTACTTATATAAAAGACACCTTTCCTGAATCAATCTATCAGACTACAACCTTCCATCATGGACAAGACCAAAGAGCTCTCAAAGGACATCAGGGACAAGATTGTAGACCTTCCCAATGCCAGAATGGACCATTGGCAAGAATCTGTGAAAAGGAGACAACTGTTGGTGTGATTATTGGTAAATAGAAGAAAAACAAAATGACTGTCAACCTCCCTTGGTCTGGGGTTCCACACAATATCTCCCCTTGTGGGGTCTCAATGATCATGAGAAAGGTGAGGGATCAAGCCAGAACTAACAGGAGGAGCTTGCTAATGATCTGAAGGCATCTGGGACCACAGTCACCAAGAGAACCATATCTAACACAGTATGCAGTAATGGAAGATTTGGTGAGGATCTGCAAAGAGGAGAGGTCCAAAAATTCCTCCTGAGAGATGGCATGCAAACCTGTAATCAACTACAAGAATCAACTGACCTTTTTGCTTGCCAAAAAAGGTTACTCCACCAAGTAATAAGTAAAGTTTTGATAGGGCATCAAATACTTATTTCCCTCGATGAAATGCAAAATATTTTTTATCTTTTTTTATAAGCGACTTTTTTTCAATATTCTTTCTCTTACAGTTCAAACACACCTACCATTACAATTATAGACTGCTCATTTTTTTGTAAGTCGGCAAACTGACAAAACTAATGGGGGATTAAATACTTGTTGCTCTCACTGTATGTACCGTATTTCTCAACTAGTTCAGAGTTCAGACACTGCTAAAGTGGGCCACCATCTTATATTTGTGGATCTGCACATATAACATGGTTTGAATGTGCATAAAAGGAATCAATATTTAATGGCCTACCTAGAAGCATTACTGCATTATATTCCATAATATTTGTGTCAACAGGTAGACTATTTGAATGTTGCTACTACATAAGCAAAGCCCATTTTGTATGCAGTAAACTAAATATTGGTGCATTATAAATAGGCCTAGCACCAGAATGCAGGAAATTATGTTTGATGCTAAAAAAAGGACAGTGATTAATGTATTCTCATCCGTGTAAAATTTAAACCTATTCTAATTTTCTCTGATGTTACGTAATATCTCTTTCAATAGTTGAGGAATTATTTGAAAAAAAAAAAAAAAAATTCCCGGGACTTCCCTAGAGAGACGTTGTCGCCTAATTAATTCATCCACAGGAAAACACTGCAGGATAATTGTAGGCCTATTACTACTACTAATAAAAATCATATAATAGAACATGTAGCACTGTGTCTGTAAGTATTACTTTTTTTATTGTTAACCCTAAACCAATAAAGGTAAAGACAGGTACAATGCCACAGGATGTTAATATTTAACCTTGTTCTCTACCTTGTTGATCCTACATTCATGCCAGCTAAAGACTCAGTCTTAAGTGCTTTTAAAATTCCATACTTTTCAACTTTTACTCAAGTTGTATTTTAACTGGAGACTTGTAACTTGTAGGCTACCACAGTGTTATCCAGCTATTTTAGCTATTCGATTTGCGCTGGACATAACATTTCCCTTAAGTTTCCCCTTAACTGACGAATCGGAGGCTGTAAATGGCAGTGAATGTAAGAGAGAATGATGCGCTATGTGAGAGACAATAGTTGTGTGTGTGTGTGAGAATAGTGGTGTGTGTGTGAGAGAATAGTGGTCTGTGTGAGAGCGAGTATGATTGAAACGGAAGGGAGTTTGATTGAAAAGGATGTTAAGTCGAATTCTCGGTTACTGATTGGCTTATACCGACGAGGATTTCATAGACACCGCCCACAGGATATGATATGGCTGACAGAGAGCGACTCCTAATGAAGCCTTAGGCCTCAAAGAATATTTTCAGGCCAAATGCTGTCACAGCATTGTCAGAAATGGTGGACCAAAGAAGAGATTCGTCCACAGGAGCCGCTTCTAACGTGAGCATTGACGCAGAGTTGCAGCGCATATTCAGACCTGGATCCGGGGCATCAGAGAGCAGCAGTGCAGCCTCATTAAGAGCTAGCGTGATGCCACCCTATATCAAACTCAGCATTACTGGGGATGGACTTCAAAGTCAAGGAAGAGGTGAGTTCTTTTTTTATTTAAATCCTGAAATGTTAATGTATGTGCTGGGTAATGCGAACAGTTACTGCTTAAAAGCTAACGCCACTTCAAGTGTTAGCTTCCTTTGTGTTAATAGTCTGTAGCAGCGGAGGGCTAGTGCAATGTCAGAAAGCACTAGGGACAGTCGGAAATTGTAGAATCTGACGAATATTACGGTCTTTTCAGCTTCTGACTGGTGTACGTGCGTTTTGTTGTGGTTGCTTTGGCTTTAAAAAAACAACATAATTCCTAAAGCCCAATAACGATACACACACTCAGGGTTATATTGTGTGGTTACATCAACATGGCAATACCCCTGACGTCATTATTAAGTCATTTATAAAGATTGCTTTGAAGGCCTCATGGTAAAAGTCACGGCCCGCCACTGGAAAGGAGGCTTATCAGGCCATTATATTAACAGTTATGAATAATGGTATGTGATTATTGTTGTTATCTGGCAATTAGCTGCTTTGGGAAAAACGTGTCATTGATCTAGTTAATGTATTATTGTCACTCTAATGAGGAGTGATTTAATTCTTTTTTCAAATATGTGTAGGCTACGTTTGCTGTTGTTGTTCTGTTGGCTTGTGTGCAAAACTGGGTGCCAAGTCCAGTTAAGGTTCAGTACAGGACATTAAAAGTAAAATCAATGTAAATGTTTGACTGAGCAGTCTGGGGTTAGGTCCACCATCTACAGACTCTTTTGGCATGACAGCTAAACATTACGGGTTCTGTGTCAGAGATCCACAGCCATTGCCTAGTGACAGCCTTTTAAATCAACGCTCACATGATTGACACACATGCAGTCCAATAGTGTGGTGCACTATTTATGTTTTATATTACATTACATACTAATATTTAACACTAATATTACATTATTTTTATTTATTTTTTTAGGACCACTGTCCAAAATCACCCAGCCTTCAACAAGGATCTCATACTGTTACCTTATCCAGAATGGGGTGACGTTTGCAAGCACAAATCCAAGAGAAGGCTTCAGGAAAATGGATTTATTTGAAATGCCTTTGAAATGAAAAAAAATTGGGACTTCAAGACTGTCATTGTGGAGATTAGGGAAGCATTCAAGGACAAGATTCCAGATGAAGTCAGGTATTGTCTAAATATTTGCGCTACTGTTTGAGTTAACTGCTGAAGAGTTACTAACAATATACTAGTATTTTGCCACAATTTTCTTTCAGTATTGAACTTTTGATGCCATGTGGAAATAAACTTGTTCCACCAAAACTGAGTGAGGGCCAGAAATCCAAATGGCTTTATAGTTCACAAAGTGTTCAAGTCAAAGGCAGTGTACATCAGGCCATCAAGCATACTTCCAGTTCCAGTAAGCAATTTTATAAAATTTATATGAAGATATATACTTATTTTTTTACCTTTTTTGTTGCACCTTTTTTGACAATGAGCGTATTTTCTTTTTTTGTTTGTGGTTGTATGTTTTGTTTCAGTTTGATAGCTCAGATTCAGAAGATGGTGTGTTGGCTGACACAACATCCACACCCAGTGACCACCGACTTTCCTCTCAGACTCGTGACTCCATGACTACTAGGGCTAGAGGAAATCAAATTGCATCAAGCCTACAGGTTTCTAGTTACCCTGTCACAGGAAGTGGTCGAGCAAGCCAGTCCAGAGCAGTACAGCAAGCACTGAGCCCCAGCATGACCAGAGAGACCCAGTCCAGGGCAGTACAGCAAGCACTGAGCCCCAGCATGACCAGAGAGACCCAGTCCAGGGCAGAACAGCAAGCACTGAGCCCCCAGCATGACCAGAGAGACCCAGTCCAGGGCAGTACAGCAAGCACTGAGCCCCAGCATGACCAGAGAGACCCAGTCCAGGGCAGTACAGCAAGCACTGAGCCCCAGCATGACCAGAGAGACCCAGTCCAGGGCAGTACAGCAAGCACTGAGCCCCAGCATGACCAGAGAGACCCAGTCCAGGGCAGTACAGCAAGCACTGAGCCCCAGCATGACCAGAGAGACCCAGTCCAGGGCAGTACAGCAAGCACTGAGCCCTAGCATGACCAGAGAGACCCAGTCCAGGGCAGTACAGCAAGCACTGAGCCCCAGCATGACCAGAGAGACCCAGTCCAGGGCAGTACAGTGCTACTGAGCCCCAGCATGACCAGAGAGACCCAGTCCAGGGCAGTACAGCAAGCACTGAGCCCCAGCATGACCAGAGAGACCCAGTCCAGGGCAGTACAGCAAGCACCGAGTGTCATAGGCTTAGATAATGTTGTTAGCCAGACTCCAACAGCCAGCAATGAAGATTATGCTGCCTACCTGTCAATAATGACTTCTATCTCAGACCATTCATCTGATGATGAGGAATTGAACCAGGCAATTACGGCCAGTCTGGAGACTTATGTGTAAGTTTCTGGGTGTTAAAATTACATACAGTGTAAGAATTGCAGATGTGTCAGGACGAAAAAACAATATGCATCTAAATTCCATTAATGTCAAAGTTCTGTTATGGTATTCAATGTTTTAAAAAGTATATTTTAGTCCCTAACCTGTTTTTTTTTTTCATTATTTTGTTTTCTACATGACAGACACACTCAAACATCAAACCAGCACAGGAAGTGTTCTCAACTTGCAGCTCAAATTAACAGTAACCAAAGATGCAGGTTTAATATTAACAGGTCGTCAGTTCTGGATGAGCTATTCGTGGCTTCAAACGATTTTCCTACAGTCCTACCTCCCAGATGTGTCAAGTTTTCAGATGACTTGGGAATGGATGAAGAGGCTGTGGACCTTGTGCCCAAGGAGAGAATTTTAAGATTGCTTATGGAAGCCTTGGCACTATCAACTAATGTTTGAAGGGAGGGACAACAAATTGAGTTTGGCTCTAGACAGTACTGGTAAGTGTTACATCTTTTGTCCCAGTGTTGGAATGGATTTATTATGACTCCTCATGATCCCAACCCTACCTTTGTCACAGGTTTTGTCCCATACTTTTAATACCGTGTTTCATCAATGCGTTTGTCCTACAGCTCTAAGAGGATCGTTATTTCATCGCTGGACAAGCCATTGCTGTAAGCCTTGTTCATGGGGGTCCTTCACCAGGATTCCTTGCACCAACGCTGTATTCGTGTATTGTTGGTGGCAATTCTTCAGTAAAGCCTGTCTTCCAAGACATAGCTGATGCTGATCTTTATGAAAAGGTTAAAAAGGTAAATGGATTACATTAATCTTTAATACATTTTAATTTAATCTAGTTCAGTAATCTAGGATGTCCAACATAAATAGAAAATACTGAGTTATACTCAGCCAGTCTGATGTGTACAGAATTTAGCAAAGCAAATATGTGACACATAACCTGTTTGCCCAAGTCTAACTTTAAAATGTCAAATGTATTGTCTTTCTTTTGTGCTGTCTTAAGGTGTCAGAATGTTCTTCCTTGGATGAGCTGCTACACATCACAGAACCACTGCAAGATTATCTGGCAAATGCAGGGTGTCTCAGGCCGCTGAAATGCATAGAAGACCGAGACTTGCTGGTCCAAGACATTACCATGTTCCAGGTGGTCCACAGAGTTGCCGGGCATTGGAAAGGCTCTGTGCGACAACATTGCATATAAAACAAATTGAATGCAATGTTTGCAACAGTTTATTTTCTAAATATATTAAAGAAGTATACATATAAAACAGGTATATGTGCATTGAAAAGAGTATTCCTTATAAACAAACATTTTGTTTGAGCAAGAATAAAAAGAAACTCATTTCAAACAGTGCAATCAGAAACATTTAACTCTTGGTAAGTTACAGTAACATTTTAACAAATCAAAACATCTGCCTTTTCTCAAGTATTTGGAATGCATGAATATACAGTATTAAATATTGTCACACACATTAAACTTTCACTGCGCTTTCCCTCTTAGATTTTTTTCTGCATTGTTGAAGCAAACTAATTATCATTCAAATTCTTCTTTTGTCCTTGATTTGAATAGATTCAAGGAGGGGCTGAAGGTCCTTGGTGTTTTGGATGCAATCAGGATGCATCCAGAGAGTTTCAGGGCTTTAATGTGCCACGAACCATCGGCTCTCACTGCTGACATAATGGACAATCTTTTCCAAGTCCGGCTGTCAGAAGTGGGAAGCAACAAGAGAAGGGCAGAGGAACTTGTTGTACCGCTCTGGAGAGATTACCGCAAGATGTCATGTAAATACTAATGCTTTTATAGATTTATTTTTTATTTTTTTTACTTTTTCACTGTAGATAAATCTTTATCTCAACTTTAATTCTTTCTCCATATCCTTATATTCTTTCTTTCTTTCTTTCTTTTACCATCGTAATTACACAATTTTTTTTACTAGCAAGATTTTTCAATACTGTATTTTTAACTTGGTGTCCTTTTAAATAATTCAGTTTTTTCTTTCTTGTGTTCTTGCATGTTTGACTGTGTTTCAGAGCTAGAGGGTCCATTGAAGCTAGGTAAAGTCCTTGCCTTTGCAACAGGGGCAAGTGTCATCCCTCCAGTTGGCTTTTCTCCTAAACCATCCATCGATTTCCTGCATCAACATTCCTCCAGTCCCAAACAGCGTTTGCCAATGGCGAACACTTGCATCAACTGCCTTAAGCTGCCACTGCTTGACACTTATGAGGATTTTAGGAAGACCATGGACTTTGCAATAAGTAACACGCAGGGTTTTGGTAGAGAATAACTGGAAGACATTATGTTCCAAGCATGTTCATGATGTTTGAGCTGGAACAACCACTTCTGTCTTTGTTAGTTAAGAAAAGCAAAGTTCAGGAAAAAAGTAAATCTAAAGAACACGTTTCAATACTTATTAACCATTATACCCATTTACTTGTTCTGACTGAGTAATTAGGAAAAAAATTAAGGTGTTGTGACACAGTGGTAAAACAAACAAACAGATGTTTTAACGGTTGCTTTTATTCTGTTACAAAACAAAGTGTGCTTAAAAGTTCCTTGCCACTTAATGTCTTCTGCAAACCAAGTATTTCCAGCAAGAGTGTTTACCGTTCACTAAGAACATTCACCAGACCTACAAATAATTGTATGCCATGATTACCAACATCACCAATGGGACAAATGCTTCTTGAATTATGTCCATAATGGTTCGATTTACATTAAAGTCATTTGCCGGAACGACAATGTTGTTTTCTGTCTGAAATGGTAGGTGGGGGCCTTCATTGATTCCAAAAGTCTCATTTGAAGTCCTTTCAAAAATGTCATCAATGGCCAGGTTTCCTACTCCAGCACTGTTCAGAACTCCTCTCTGCCACAGCTGTAGAGGAGTTTGTCCACCTTCTGTAGATAATCCATGGTGGTTCCACTGATTTTGGAATGTGCTGACCTTTGAACTCTTGGCAGGCAGATGTAGTGAAGGCAAAACAAATGGAGTTCATTTGTAGAATCCAATATGCCCTCATTTTCCATGAAGGTAAAAAGGTTACTATAATGAAATGAGACAACTCTGTTAAGCTCTGCCCACAGCCGTTCTATTCGCTGATTATGGACACTTCGCCCAGTGATGACACTGCCTCTATTTAATCCTCTTCTCTCTAGCATATATCTTGCAACTCCTGTATTCTCCATGCCATGGTCACAGCGTATTCTTGAGGGTAGACCAAAGTTGTGTACACCAACGCTAAACAGACTCAAAACACTTATTGCCCTGTTGTTATTGAGGCACTGCAAATAAATGATGGTACGGCTAAAGCCGTCAACGCAGCCGTGAAACACCATCCTCCATCTCACCAGCTTATGGTTGCTATCTATATGCCTGTAGGGGGAAAAACATTTATATGAATGGTGATTATTGTTAATGGATATTACAATTAGAATGTTTTAATCAAATAACATGACTAACAACATGAATTCAGTTCAAGGCAGATGTTAAAGGACTCTCGTTGACTATCAACATATGTATTTTTATTCTTAATCTTGAGTAACAATTAGTTTAATGCAACCTTGGAAGCTACAAAGTCTATTTTTGACATCTAGTATTTTTTCAGTATAATTATTTGACTCAAATATACTTGAAGTCTCAATTACATGTATTAATCAAAATGCAGTGCAATATCTGAAACAGGAAATGTCTGATATTTGTTAATTGTACTATAGTTATTGATATATTCATGTTTACTAATACACTGATAATGTATGGATATGATATGTAAAATATTTACTGCGTGCCTAGTTCTGGTATAGTTGCACATTTGCTACAACAGTGGACTATAAGTCACCTCACATACCGCTCCCACTGATGCTAGGCAGCTAACAGACCCAAACCCACATGTGTACAGCCAGAGAAGTAAGGATGCAGGAAAACAGTATAAAGTTTTACCTACATTACAGCCTACATGGAATAATTAAGTAATTGTTATTTCTTACTTCCCAATACTTACTATCATAACATAATAGACCTATAACTAGTAAATCAAAATTACATCTAGTAACATAATGTAATGTTAAAAAGTACTCACCATAATTGATTTGGAGTTTGAACATTGTAAATTCTTCGCCGGATTGCACGGCGGCGCCGGAAAGCCCGTCCAACCGGGTCTAATTGTTGCAGGCAGCTGCCTCACACGCCAACGTTGTATTCTAATGTTGCGTGATCGAAGACTTCCCAAAACATACCTTTCCCCTGCATTTGGAGTGGTTTGAAGAATCTCACTAACAGTGTTAGCCAAAACTTCATCAGACATTTCTGCATAAGTCAGTGGTGCAATGTCCAGCTGATGTCTGTGTCTGTACAGGGTCCTCCTGCTTATTCCAAAGCAGATAGCAATCCTTTGCCAACTCATTCCAAGTGACAAACAGTGGATAATTTGTTCATTTTGTATGTTGAACTGAGGGCGACCAGGTTGGGCAGTTCTTATCGTTGGAGGTAGGCTAGTCATTTGTCTGCCTTGCACTGATCTTGTCCTTTCATGTGCATTGGTTATTAAACTAATACATGCATACAGGGAACCAAGTGCAACTGACGTTTCCCGACTGTCAGTTCTTTCCTGGCTAATCAAGAGAAAGGAAAAATTGTCCGCTTCCATATCCATCAAGTTCACCAAATAATCTGTCCAAAATCATGCTGTCAGATCCGATGTTGTCATTACTCCCTTTGACAATGTTCTGCAAACACTGCATTGTTAAAGTAAAAAAAGTTGTATATCTTCCCCATTATTTCAAACAAAACTGACACTGGAAAAGCAGGAAAATAAATAGAAATGTCATGGTTTCCTTTTATATTGTTCCTACACACCTGCAAACTTGTCTTTGAAAGTGCTACTTGTAGCTATGATTTAGCATGCAGTGCCCTGACCAGGAAGAAGTTTTGTTTTCAAGGTTGTAAGCCAATCAGAGAATGAGCATTTAAACTGTCTTCCTGTTCGGTCAAACTGACTTCCTTTTTAATTATAGTGCATGTGAGAGAGTATGATAGTGTATGTGCGAGACTATGATAGTGCATGTGAAAGAGTATGATAGTGCATGTGAGAGAGTATGATAGTGTATGTGTGAGACTATGATAGTGTATGTGAGAGAGTATGATAGTGCATGTGAGAGAGTATGATAGTGGCGTGATATCAAGATAAAGGCCAGAGAGACTATGATAGTGTATGTGAGAGAGTATGATAGTGCATGCGAGAGAGTATGATAGTGTATGTGTGAGACTATGATAGTGCATGTGAGAGACTATGATAGTGCATGTGTGAGACTATGATAGTGCATGTGTGAGACTATGATAGTGCATGTGTGAGACTATGATAGTGCATGTGCGAGACTATGATAGTGCATGTGTGAGACTATGATAGTGCATGTGTGAGACTATGATAGTGCATGTGCGACTATGATAGTGCATGTGCGAGACTATGATAGTGCATGTGAAAGAGTATGATAGTGCATGTGCGAGAGTATGATAGTGCATGTGCGAGGTTATGAGGGTTTGATAGTGAATGTAAGAGAGTATGATAGTGAATGTAAGAGAGTATGATAGTGAATGTAAGAGAGTATGATAGTGAATGTAAGACCAAGTATGAAATATGTCCTAAACGGCCTCTCATACACCTGTCTGCCAGTTGACCTCTGCTCCTCTGCTCATTGCCTATGCACAGCTACTGCTGTTGCCATGGCGCGCCGGGGCGCCCAGGTGTCCAAATATGTGACTGGATGTGTCACTGATAAGCTCGATTATCTGTCTCACACACACACACACACACACGCACGCACGCACGCACGCACGCACACACACACACACACACACACACACACACACACACACGTACACACCGCACACACACACACACACACACACACACACACACACTCACAAACACACACACACACACGCACGCACACCACACACACACACACACACACACTCTCAAACACACACACACACACACACACACACACACACACACACTCTCAAACACACACACACACACACACACACACACACACACTCACACACACACACACACACTCAAACACACACACACACACACACACACAGGGGAGGGACGCGATGATTGGCTGTCAGAAGAACATGACCCCGATTTGGACCTGTGGGACTTAAAGTCACAGTGTGAAGTGTGTAAAGTGGCTTGAAGTGACGTGTGTGTGTGTGTGTGTGTGTGTGTGTGTGTGTGTGTGTGTGTGTGTGTGTGTGTGTGTGTGTGTGTGTGTGTGTGTGTGTGTGTGTGTGTGTGTGTGTGTGTGTGAGAAGTGAGCAGTGAATTAGGTTGAATATTCAGAGTGCTCCCTTGGCTTCAGAACGGGGCAAAATAACCACTTGAACGTATTCCAAACGCTTGATAGAACTGATCTTTCTCCTCCACCCTGTGTGTGTGTGTGTGTGTGTGTGTGTGTGTGTGTGTGTGTGTGTGTGTGTGTGTGTGTGTGTGTGTGTGTGTGTGTGTGTGCGACTTCCTCTGAAGTCCTTCAAATATTAAACAACACACTTTTGCATTCTCCCATTCACACCCACGTATTACCCTCGTAGCTTAACCTCAGCCAGATGCTATTGAATGCCAAATTGACTCTGGCACACTCACACACACACACGCACACACACACACACACACACACACACACACACACACACACACACACACACACACACACACACACACTCTGATTTTTTTCCTGTCAGCCAGGGTTAAAAAGCTATAGGAGAGAGTGGGTGAGTGTGAAGTCGGTAATATAGACGTATTCAGTGATTTGGTCTTTGACACGGAACAAACTTAAAGCTGCTGAGGAACTTTTAAACATCTTCTCCACATAACTTTATGGAAATGCTTGTTTTATAGAATAAAACCAAAATGATCCAAGTGGATTTTTAAGTGGGATTTGTACAGTGCTATTGTCCCCCCCTTCCCTTCCCTCCCCTCCCCCCTTCCCTTCCCTCCCCTCCCCCCTTCCCCCCCCCTCCCCCTCCCTCCCTCCCTCCCCCTCCCCCTCCCTCCCTCCCTCCCCCCCCCCCCTCCCTCCCTCCCTCCCCCCCCCTCCCCCCCCTCCCTCCCTCCCCCTCCCCTCCCCTCCCCCCCCCTCCC
>CM049413.1:6382500-6385000 GCA_026929865.2 Hyperoplus lanceolatus | reverse complement strand
TGAACCTCATATAAAGGTCTGTTTAATCATGATAAAAGGTATTTTTAGGTGCCTAAATGCAAGTTCCACTTCTCTTTGACTCTCTGCAGAAGTGAGACAGAATGGGATCATCAAAACAGCTCCCAAAAGATCTTAAAAACAAAGATTATTCATTGTCATGGTTTAGGGGAAGGCTACAAGAAGCTTTCCCAAAGGTTTCAATTGTCAATTTATACTGTAAGGAACGTTGTCAGGGAATGGAAGGACACAGGCACAGTTGCAGTTAAACCCAGGTCTTGCAGACCAAGAAAAGTACAAGAGCAGCATATGCGGCGGATTGTGAGAATGGTTGCACACAACCCACAGATCACCTCCAAAGACCTGCAAGAACATCTGGCTGCAGATTGTGTATCTGTACATGGTTCAACAATTCAGTGCAATTTGCACCAAAACATCTGTATGGCCGGGTGATGAGAAGGAAGCCCTTTCTGCGCCCACGCCACAGATACAGTATGCAAAAGCTCATTTAGACAAGCCAGATTCATATTGAAAGAAAATGCTTTGGACTGATGAGACAAAAATTAAGTTATTTGGTCTTTATAAAAAGCAGGTGTTTTGGTGCAAATTGCGCTGAATTGTTGAACGATGTACAGATACACTATCTGCAGCCAGATGTTCTTGCAGGTCTTTGGAGGTGATCTGTGGGTTGTGTGCCACCATTCTCACAATCCTCCACCTACGCCGCTCCTGTTTTTTTCTTGGTCTGCCATGCCTGGGTTTAACTGCCACTGTGCCTGTGTCCTTCCATTTCCTGACAACGTTCCCTACAGTCGAAATTGACAATTGAAACCTTTGGGAAAGCTTCTTGTAGCCTTCCCCTAAACCATGACAATGAATAATCTTTGTTTTTCAGATCTTTTGGGAGCTGTTTTGATGATCCCATTCTGTCTCACTTCTGCAGAGAGTCAAAGAGAAGTGCAACTTGCATTTAGGCACCTAAAATACATTTTCTCATGATTAAACAGACATTTCTATGAGGTTCAAGGCTTAACAACATAATCCAACCAACTTTGTGTTTAAAGTCATCAGTTTTACATGCTGTTACAGGCATTAAAATCAACAAAACCACAAGGGTTCCCATATTTTTGCACAGCCAGTTTTTCACATTTTATTTTATTTCATACAACCAAATACTGCTTTTCAAAAAATCTTTGTTTGGAAAAACATCCCAGTACTTAGCTGTTCCTGGTAAATTAAAGACACATCACTTTTATATTTTTTTTGTGAAAGTGGAGTCAATTATAATGCCGGCTGAGAGGGGTTCCCAAACTTTTTCATATGATTGTACAATGTCCCCATGGCTTAAAGGTGCACTATGCAGTTTCAGAGGAGGGGGATTTGTTTACGTTTGCAAAGCCTTCAGTTAGTTTACAAAACACATTTTGTTATCCTTAGTATTGAATAATTCTATCATCATAAATAATGAGATGGAACCAACCGTGAGACTAGAATATGTTTGTAAACCAAACTGTGGGTCCCAGCTGCTGTAAACAACAACAACAGTGAAACAGTGACTTTTCAGGAAGCTTTCTGACTTCAAACAGTGTTCCAGGGATCATATTTTCCTGTGAGAAAATTTTGTCTATTTGATTATGAGAATATAGCTTAGAAAATGTTCACCTCTCTGACACACCCAAAGTTACACAGTGCACCTTTTGATTATTATATAACTGTCAGTCCAAACCTACAGATCTGGAGAGTGATTTGAACATAATTCTCTGTCAGTAAGACTCACAAATCAGGCTCCGGTTGTAGTGATGTCTTAGAAAAAACTCCTCTTCCTCGGTTGGTTAGATTTAAATTCCATACAGACAGTAAAATAATCACTCGAGGTGTTTGAAAGTTGAAAAGAGTTTTAGTTATTTATCGATTCCTACAATAAGTGAATAAAATAATTGTCCTTTCCATTCTTGCGCGAGCCAAAGTCCAATGAAAGAAAACATTCCACTTGATTATGTCGTGATTGTGAACAGCTGGGCCTAATGTGTCGAGTCTTAGAATATCGAGCTATTCGTTAGCTGCTAGTTAGCTATTCGTTAGCTGCTAGTTAGCTATTTGTTAGCTGCTAGTTAGCTGCTAGTTAGCTATTTGTTAGCTGCTAGTTAGCTGCTAGTTAGCGCTAACGAAAGTGGGGAAGTGTGACATCGTTTTGAAGCTCCGTAACCTGGCAACATGACATGATTAAGATTCCGTGATTCGAATTTGCTGTTGTTAATTGCAAGAGAGGCCGAGTGTTAGGGTGAGATGAACCTAGTGAAACACACACACACACACACACACACACACACACACACACAAAGACACCAATGTTTGTATTCAGCCCTCACACCATTAAAAGTCGAGAAAACATTATAAGCGATGTATTTTTTCAGCGTGTGTGTGAAAATGCTCAGCGGATATTAGATTAACTGCCATTACAGCCATTTTAAAAACGGCCCAACACTCTGATATACGCAGAACA
>CM049413.1:6375000-6377500 GCA_026929865.2 Hyperoplus lanceolatus | reverse complement strand
ACAGATAGACAGCCAGACAGACAGACTCACACACACAGATAGACAGCCAGACAGACAGACTCACACACACAGACAGACAGACACACAGACACACACACACACAGAGAGACACACAGACAGACAGACACATTTTTGGATTACATGAGTCACTTTATATGAGGAGGCGATTTGTAGGGACGAATGCAGTGATGTTTGGATGGATTATCTGTTGGATCGAGACTCGAGGTCTGTGTTCCCGTTCTGTGTAAGCACACACACACTCGCCCCCTGTCTGTCTGTCGCAACGGACAGACAGACAGAGAGACACAGAGAGAGACAGACATACAGACAGACAGACAGGCAGACAGAAAGACACATAGACAGACATCAGACAGACACACATTCTCTCACACACACACACACACACACACTCGCCCCTGTCTGTCTGTGGCGGGTTCCATGCCAGAAACACAAGCTCTGAATGTGAATGATAAGGCGTTTCGCTTTTGGATACACTCGTTTGGCGTATTACTTTCTTTTGTTTTTTGTGTCCCCTCTCTCTCTCTCTCTCTGTCTCTCTCTGTCTCTCCCTCTCTCTCCCTCTCTCTCTCTCTCTCCCTCTCCTTCTCTCTCTCCCTCTCTTTCTCTCTCTCTCTCTCTCCCTCTCTCTCTCTCCCTCTCTCTCTCTCCCGCTCTCTCTCTCTCCCTCTCCTTTTCTCTCCCTCTCTCTCTCTCCCTCTCTCTCTCTCTCCCTCTCTCTCTCTCTCTCCCTCTCTCTCGCTCTCTCTCTCTCCCTCTCTCTCTCTCTCTCTCCATCCATTCTCCTCACTGCTTTTCCCCACGGAGCCAGACGTGCCTTTCTTCTTTGTGTTATTGTTTTAGCTTTTCAATTCTCACACTTATTGTCTGACAGTAGAACGGACGGGATGATGAAAGGGGGAAGCACACACACACACACACACACACACACACACACACACACACACACACACACACACGGTGGTTTACGCATTGATGGCAATGCTAAAAAACGAACACAAAAAATCATATTTTTGTTGCAGAATGTTTATTGATTTTTTTTTTATTTATTTCCGGTTTATAACGCAGAAGGGTTTATCGTTGGGTATTGTCTTTACGGGTTTACCTATTGTACATGTTTCACAGAGCGCTGTCTTGTCAAAATAAAATGTAAATCAAAAGGAAACAGAGTCTGTGTGGTTTTTGCTATTGATTGACAGGTTTCCACAGGATCAAGATATGAACAGAATAAACATGGTGAGTCCAAAACATTTTTTCACACACACACACACACACACACACACACACACACACACACACATAAACACACACGCACGCACTCACTCACTCACATAATTGCCCTGTAAAATGTGATACTAAAGGTGCTCCGAGGAACAGTCTAATTTTCCCTCTGATGATCATAAATTACATGTAACAGCAAACGAGACCATCAGTGCAAAGAATGCTATTTTTATATGGTTTTTATTAATGCCTTTGTCATGGGTATACGCTCACCCAGGAACAACAGCTGGTGTAGTAAATACACTACCGCTTTTGTCCAAAGGGGGGCGCTAGAATTAACACAAACTGAAAGTTCCTCGGAGCACTTTTAACCATTTTAAAAAGTGATATTCCAGAGGACTGTAGTTGACAGTTGAGAAGCTGTCCTAAAGATCCTTGCTAACATAATATTTTGTATTAACACCCACTCTGAAACACTCAGTGCGTTTACATGCAGACTCATAATCAGGTAAATAAACGAATAAGACTTCAACAGGACTTTTAAACTGCATGTAAACACCTTTATCCGATCTACTTCGCACACAAATCGGCACATTAACGGACAAGCAAAGTCTGATAAAAACACCTGGATGACTCATGCTCCGGCCATTTATCAAAAATTTGAAGGGCCATGTATACTCAGACAAGTGAGGCGGTCCGCTCGAGTGGCAAATTCGGTATATGTCTTAATCCAATCTAGTTGTCCCATGTAACCGCACTGACTGTTACATTGTTGTACCAGTAAATATGCGATAAAGTCTGCGAGGTTCACTGCATCCAATAAGTTATTGTGTTGCCAATTTTCTACTTCTGCTTACAGTAAGGCAAGGCAAGTTTATTTCTATAGCACAATGCAGACTCAAGGCCATTCAAAGTGCTTTACAGAGGCATAACATACATCAAGACTAGACGCTAGAAAATGCATTTTAGAGCGAGAACATACACGTTCACTTCCCTATGCTGAGAATGTGGATTAAGTCCAGAAGAAACTGGATTCAATTTAACACAGAAAACAAACAGCTTCAAAATACAGCTCCGGAAAACATTAAGAGACCACTCCAAATGTTCAGTGTCTCTTGTTTTACTCTTAAGAGGCATATGTTTGAGTAGAATGAACATTTTGATTTTATAATATAAACTACTGACAACATTTCTACCAAATTCACCATAAAAAGATTGTCATTAAGAGCATTTTCAATAAGTAATGTAGAGATGGAGATTG
>CM049413.1:6350000-6360000 GCA_026929865.2 Hyperoplus lanceolatus | reverse complement strand
TTGTAAAAGCCCTACTAACGTCCTACTCATACTAAAGCCCTACTAACGTCCTACTCATACTAAAGCCCTACTAACGTCCTACTCATACTAAAGCCCTACTAACGTCCTACTCATACTAAAGCCCTACTAAGGTCCTACTCATACTAAAGCCCTACTAACGTCCTACTCATACTAAAGCCCTACTAACGTCCTACTCATACTAAAGCCCTACTAACGTCCTACTCATACTAAAAGCCCAACTAACGTCCTACTCATACTAAAAGCCCTACTAACGTCCTACTCATACTAAAGCCCTACTAACGTCCTACTCATACTAAAGCCCTACTAACGTCCTACTCATACTAAAGCCCTACTAACGTCCTACTCATACTAAAAGCCCAACTAACGTCCTACTCATACTAAAGCCCTACTAACGTCCTACTCATACTAAAGCCCTACTAACGTCCTACTCATACTAAAGCCCTACTAACGTCCTACTCATACTAAAAGCCCAACTAACGTCCTACTCATACTAAAAGCCCTACTAACGTCCTACTCATACTAAAGCCCTACTAACGTCCTACTCATACTAAAGCCCTACTAACGTCCTACTCATACTAAAGCCCTACTAACGTCCTACTCATACTAAAGCCCTACTAACGTCCTACTCATACTAAAAGCCCAACTAACGTCCTACTCATACTAAAGCCCTACTAACGTCCTACTTAAAGCCCTACTAACGTCCTACGCATACTAAAGCCCTACTAACGTCCTACTCATACTTAAAGCCCTACTAACGTCCTACTCATAGCCCTACTAACGTCCTACTCATACTACAAGCCCTACTAACGTCCTACTCATACTAAAGCCCTACTAACATCCTACTCATACTAAAGCCCTACTAACGTCCTATCATACTAAAGCCCTACTAACGTCCTATCATACTTAAAGCCCTACTAACATCCTACTCATACTAAAGCCCTACTAACGTCCTACTCATACTTAAAGCCCTACTAACGTCCTATCACACTAAAGCCCTACTAACATCCTACTCATACTAAAGCCCTATTAACGTCCTACTCATACTAAAGCCCTACTAACGTCCTACTCATACTAAAGCCCTACTAACGTCCTACGCATACTAAAGCCCTACTAACGTCCTACTCATACTTAAAGCCCTACTAACGTCCTACTCATACTAAAGCCCTACTAACGTCCTACTCATACTAAAAGCCCTACTAACGTCCTACTCATACTAAAGCCCTATTAACGTACTATCATACTAAAGCCCTACTAACGTTCTACTCATACTAAAGCCCTACTAACGTCCTGCTCATGCTAAAGCCCTATTAACATCCTACTCATACTAAAGCCCTACTAACGTCCTACTTAAAGCCCTACTAATGTCCTACTCATACTAAAGCCCTACTAACGTCCTACTCATACTTAAAGCCCTACTAACGTCCTACTCATACTACAAGCCCTACTAACGTCCTACTCATACTAAAGCCCCTACTAACGTCCTACTCATACTAAAGCCCTACTAACGTCCTACTTAAAGCCCTACTAACGTCCTACTCATACTAAAGCCCTACTAACGTCCTACTCATACTTAAAGCCCTACTAACGTCCTACTCATACTTAAAGCCCTACTAACGTCCTACTCATACTAAAGCCCTACTAACATCCTACTTAAAGCCCTACTAACGTCCTACTCATACTACAAGCCCTACTAACGTCCTACTCATACTAAAGCCCTACTAACATCCTACTCATACTAAAGCCCTACTAACGTCCTACTCATACTAAAGCCCTACTAACATCCTACTCATACTAAAGCCCTACTAATGTCCTGTTCATACTAAAGCCCTACTAACATCCTACTCATACTAAAGCCCAACTAACATCCTACTCATACTAAAGCCCTACTAACGTCCTACTTAAAGCCCTACTAACGTCCTACTCATACTAAAGCCCTACTAACGTCCTACTCATACTAAAGCCCTACTAACGTCCTACTCATACTTAAAGCCCTACTAACGTCCTACTCATACTAAAGCCCTACTAACGTCCTACTCATACTAAAGCCCTACTAACGTCCTACTCATACTTAAAGCCCTACTAACGTCCTACTCATACTACAAGCCCTACTAACGTCCTACTCATACTAAAGCCCCACTAACGTCCTACTCATACTAAAGCCCTACTAACATCCTACTCGTAGTAAAAGCCCTACTAACGTCCTAATCATACTAAAGCCCTACTAACGTCCTACTCATACTAAAGCCCTACTAACGTCCTACTCATACTACAAGCCCTACTAACGTCCTACTCATACTAAAGCCCTACTAACATCCTACTCATACTAAAAGCCCTACTAACGTCCTACTCATACTAAAAGCCCTACTAACGTCCTAATCATACTAAAGCCCTACTAACGTCCTACTCATACTAAAGCCCTACTAACATCCTATTCATAGTAAAAGCCCTACTAACGTCCTAATCATACTACAAGCCCTACTAACGTCCTACTCATACTAAAGCCCTACTAACGTCCTACACATACTACAAGCCCTACTAACGTCCTAATCATACTAAAGCCCTACTAACGTCCTACTCATACTAAAGCCCTACTAACGTCCTACTCATACTAAAAGCCCTACTAACGTCCTACTCATACTAAAGCCCTACTAACGTCCTACTCATACTAAAGCCCTACTAACATCCTACTCATACTAAAGCCCCTACTAACGTCCTTCTCATACTAAAGCCCTACTAACGTCCTACTCATACTAAAAGCCCTACTAACGTCCCACTCATACTAAAGCCCTGCTAACGTCCTACTCATACTACAAGCCCTACTAACGTCCTACTCATACTAAAGCCCTACTAACGTCCTAATCATACTAAAGCCCTACTAACGTTCTACTCATACTAAAGCCCTACTAACGTCCTACTCATACTAAAAGCCCTACTAACGTCCTAATCATACTAAAGCCCTACTAACGTCCTACTCATACTAAAGCCCTACTAATGTCCTACTCATACTAAAGCCCTACTAACGTCCTACTCATACTTAAAGCCCTACTAACGTCCTACTTATACTAAAGCCCTACTAACGTCCTACTCATACTAAAGCCCTACTAACATCCTACTCGTAGTAAAAGCCCTACTAACGTCCTACTCATACTAAAGCCCTACTAACGTCCTACTCATACTAAAGCCCTACTAACGTCCTACTCATACTAAAGCCCTGCTAACGTCCTACTCATACTAAAGCCCTACTAACGTCCTACTTATACTAAAGCCCTACTAACGTCCTACTCATACTAAAGCCCTACTAACATCCTACTCGTAGTAAAAGCCCTACTAACGTCCTACTCATACTAAAGCCCTACTAACGTCCTACTCATACTAAAGCCCTACTAACGTCCTACTCATACTAAAGCCCTACTAACGTCCTACTCATACTAAAGCCCTACTAACGTCCTACTCATACTAAAGCCCTACTAACGTCCTACTCATACTAAAGCCCTACTAACGTCCTACTCATACTAAAGCCCTACTAACGTCCTACTCATACTAAAGCCCTACTAACGTCCTACTCATACTAAAGCCCTACTAACATCCTACTCATACTAAAGCCCTACTAACGTCCTACTCATACTAAAGCCCTACTAACGTCCTACTCATACTAAAGCCCTACTAACATCCTACTCATACTAAAGCCCTACTAACGTCCTACTCATACTAAAGCCCTACTAACGTCCTACTCATACTAAAGCCCTACTAACATCCTACTCATACTAAAGCCCTACTAACGTCCTACTCATACTATTTATTCAAATCATTCCTGAAACAAATATAATACAAAAAAGACTTGCTAAGTTTAAATTATCATTTGGCAGAGTTTCATGTCTATTGGCTACATTTTACTGTCTGGCCTTTAGAATGTATAGCAGCTGGGCAGAGTGCTGTGTGTGTGTGTGTGTGTGTGTGTGTGTGTGTGTGTGTGTGTGTGTGTGTGTGTGTGTGTGTGTGTGTGTGTGTGTGTGTGTGTGTGTGTGTGTGTGTGTGTGTGTGTGTGTGTGTGTGTGTGTGTGTGTGTGTGTGTGTGTTAGACCAGTTTTAAAAGTTGCTACAAAGAGAATACTATATGATTGATGGTGTGAGCAGGAGGGATGACAGAGGGATGTTGAAATGAAAACCAGGCCACACTTCCATTATGCGAGGGCGAGTATTGATCTAATCTGGACACACACACACACATACACGCATGCATGCACACACACACACACACACACACACACACACACACACTAATGGCTACCACGCAGGGTGCAAGATAACTTTGTTCATTGTCTTGTCCAGGGTCACTTTGACATGTGGCGGGGAGGCGGGGGATCGAACCCCCAACCGTGCAGTTTAATGGGTTTGCCACAGCCGCCCATAAGACACAATTGTAAATAAGTAGGGCCTGAAATGCTTTTACAGAACCTTTTATGGAGACTAGTGCCAGTAAAGGGTTCGTGGTAAATGGTGAAATGCTGTATAGGGTGTACAAATAGCAAAACAATCGGTCATTACCTGTGACTGCTTTAATTAGGCTGTGATGTACTTTCTACATCGCTGTCTAAATGTTTCAATGGTTTTGTCTGTTCATCTGCTTGTTGTGTGTTTGCATTGTACAGTGTGTATGTATTTGTTTTTTTTGCTTCTTGACATCTCTCAGGAAGAAAGAAAGAAAGAAAGAGAGAGAGAGAGAAAGAGAGAGAGAGAGAAAGTGAAAGAAAGACAGAAAGAAAGAAAGAAAGAAAGAAAGAAAGAAAGAAAGAAAGAAAGAAAGAAAGAAAGAAAGAAAGAAAGAAAGAAAGAAAGAGAGAGAGAGAAAGAGAAAGAAAGAAAGAAAGAAAGAAAGAAAGAAAGAAAGAAAGAAAGAAAGAAAGAAAGAAAGAAAGAAAGATGAACTTCCAGCAATGGTAAGCTCTGGTTGCCCCTAGCCTCATGAGAGACTGGAGCTCGTCCTGCTCGTATATCTGCATCCAGCATTAAGAGCTTCCTGCATTACTAGGACGTGAGCGGCCAGGCAAACCGAGCAAGGCTGAGGGTACATCTGGCTGCCAGGGAAACCGAGCCATGCTCAAGGTACATCTGGCCGCGTCAGGCAAACCGAACAAGCCTCACGATACTTCTGGCTCACTCAAGGTCAGTGACCAGCAGAGCTTTCCATCCTGGCTCCACAAAGGGAGCCTGGAAGTTGGTTTTAAGTCTCAAAAAGCTCCTATTTATAGACTTTCCACCAGAGATTTATGAGGTCAGAGATGACATCACACCACCACCTTAGTTCTACTGTAGAATGTACCTAGTGCAGTGTGGAATATTGGAATATTCAGTGGCTTCTATTGGTGAAAGTTCTAGAGTGCAACGGTCCCCTAGGAAACCCCGCTCGTTCAAATAATTCCAGAAGCTACAGTGGCCTTCAAGGACAAGAAGCTAGATGCTACAGACTGCATCATCCACTGCCTCAACTCTTTTCACAATACCAAGTGATGAGGAGAAGATGTGTTGATCCATTTATTGTATATAGTACTTCTTTGACTTCCAATAGGAGCAATTCCCCTGATGCCAACTAAATGGTTGCGTTCCGAATCGCATACTTTCTACTATATAGTATGTAGAAGAAAGATTTAGGATGTCCCGATCCTTGTGGCCAGATTTAGGATGGTTAGAAGTTCCCGGGCCAGGCCCAGTAGCAGACCCGGGTTCGATTCCAACCCGCGGTCGTTCTCTGCATGTCACTCCCCTCTCTGCCCCATTTCACCTCTGTCTCTCTGCACTGTCAATAAAGCATAAAAAATGCCAAAAAAATATCTTAAAAAAAAAAATAATAATAAGTACCCGGATGTCCTACTTCATGCGGCCAAGATTGTTAGTGATGAAAAGTGCATCCTATTTGGGCGGTTCTGACCCACAATCCAGTGCACACGTGAAGTGACGTCACATCGACGAAGCCTCCATATGAAAACAAACGGGGATGCGACGGATACAAAAGCAAGAGGCAAGATCAAGGCGTAATGTTATGATGAAATAAGAGAGTAAAGTATGTCCCAATAGTATGCCTACTGCATCCTAACTAGATTCTTTTTATCGTCGGATGTAGTATGTAGAATAGAAAAAAGAAAGAGTATGCAATCCGGAACGCAACCTTATAGTGTTAACCCTCAAACAGCCCTTTGAGGAAGTGAGGACCAGGCAAAATGTTCCTCACTTTCCAAAAATGTCCTCATTCCGATGGTTATAAGCTAAAACTGGTCCTCGGAAAAATGCCTGTACAAGTACCCACACACATACACTCATACACACTGACACACACACGCACACACACACACACACACACACACACTCACACACACACACACACACACACACACACACACACACACACACACACACACACACACACACACACACACACACACACACACAATGAGAAATGCCCTCACACAGACAGACGCGCCTGCACACAACAGTCTCAAAGACAGACATAGCAACACACACATGTTAATACAGTGACAGCCAGACGCACACACTCTCTCTTGATCACTGTCTAATTGTCTAATCTTCCACAGCAGGTGTTGCATACATAAATAAAGCGTTTGAAATTATCTATCTATCTATCTATCTATCTATCTATCTATCTATCTATCTATCTATCTATCTATCTATCTATCTATCTATCTATCTATCTATCTATCTATCTATCTATCTATCTATCTATCTATCTATCTATCTATCTCTCTATCTATCTATCTATCTATCTATCTATCTATGTAACAGCCCGACAGACAAGAAGCCCATTGATCTGTTTGCGTCAGTGAGGACAGCTTGTCTCAGACACTAAACTTAGACCCATATGATGTCACTGCTACTGAAAGAAATCACTGTTAAAATCCCTGTGGAATTTTAAAGCCTCATCCGGTGTCTGTTACCCGGCAACAGTGAAAGAATGGCACCGTTTATTGCTTTATTCAAATTAAAGTTGCTATGAGGAACTTTTGAAATATTCCTGAAACAGTCTCATTTTTCCCTCTGATGATCATCAATTAAAGCCACTACGAGTAACATGGCACGTTGGCGTCCCCTTTGGACAAAAGCGGTAGTATTTTTACGACGCCCGCTGTCGCAAAGCTGTTTACTAGCGCGTGCCAGGCGCGTTAGTGTGAACTGAGAAGGGAGCAATATAGTGCATGTCCGTGTGTTGAAAGTGTGAGGACTCTTTTCGGCTCCGTGAGAGTGGTTTTGACACTGCATGAACTAATGCCAGTCACTGCCACACGCACCTGATTGCAATGCTGATTGCTAACTACTCTCTCTCACGGAGCTGAAAGATTACGTGTCCGACTCCTCACAGAAAGCCAATGAACGATAGACGGCAGTTAGTATGGATCACGATGAGGTAACGTGTTTGTGTTGTTGATGTAAATAATGACTATTTCAGATAATGGTTATCTGATGATGGTGAAGCAAAGCAAACTTTGTGTTAGTACCAACCGCTCATTCATTTAGGAGTAAACACTGCAGTCTAGTTTCGCTCTCGTGAAATTGTATACACGTTGCTTGGCAACGTCCTCGTCCCCCCCGTAGCCTATATCACTCTCCCTTTTAGCTTTTCTTCATTGCATTTTCTTTTTTTTCTTTGATGGTTCAGCCCGTTATCAGTCATTATGACGACAAATAACTGTCTCTAACAAGGCTCCCGCTCCCCTTCCCTCACCTGGAGGGATAGGCTTCTCAATTCACGTTGCTGCGCCACACTGAAATCTGCGACCAATACGGTTATGTGACCATAGAGCCTGCACGCATGAACTGAAAATCAGACTGGGTGTGCGACCAGACCAAACGCAGTAATAAAAACTATTTAAAAACGTCTTTCTTTGCACTGATGGTCTGGTTTGCTGTTAAAGGTCATTTATGATTATGAGAGGAAACATGAGGCTGTTTAAAAGATATTTAAATGTTACTCGTAGCCGCTTTAACTGTAACAGCAAATGAGACCATCAGTGCTAAGAATGCTATTTTTATATAGTTTTTCTCAATGCCTTTGTCATGGGTACTCTCACTCAGGAACTACTAGTGTGTGTGTGTGTGTGTGTCTGTGGCAGCTGCACAGTATTCATAGCCTTCTGCTCTGTTTGAAAAGGCTCTAGAAACTGCAGTGTATAATTGTCTAATCTTCCACAGCAGGTGTTGCATACATAAATAAAGCGTTTGAAATTGTCTATCTATCTATCTATCTATCTATCTATCTATCTATCTATCTATCTATCTATCTATCTATCTATCTATCTATCTATCTATCTATCTATCTATCTATCTATCTATCTATCTATCTATCTATGGCCTAAAAATGAGTGATGTGATAATAAGTGATTGGCTCTTGTTGTTGCATCCGCGGATTGACACCAAGGGAACCTTGAGGTGCTGCAGCGTCAACTAGCCTGGTCACCGTCGCGGAAGGATACGGCATCCACAAAAAGAAGCTTGCTCTCTGGAACTACTTTCCATCGGCATCATTTGCGCCGTTTACAGGGAGAAGTGAGTGAGTGTGAGTCAACTTTTACATTTTATGGAGAGAATATAGTCCCATTTGGCTTGGCGGAGGTGTCAAATTTAAACGCTGCCTTGTCAAGTTCCCTTATATTGACAGTGACACGCCCCCCTTTATTGATATATTTTTCAGGATATGAGCGTCATAGTGAATTATTCTCAGTAGACCAATAACCAGAGACATTTTCTTCTCATTATCAGTCGAGATTAACGGTCTCCCTCGCGCCTTGACGTCTGGTTCAAACAAACCCTCCCAATCATCTTTGGACAGCCGACTGACAGACGCCAATATGGGGGTAAGAAAAGTAGTCCTCCATCTCTTGTGATGTTTTAAGCTATTAGGCTATAACTTTGTAAAAATGGCACGTTTTGGTAACGTTAATGGTGTTATAGGCTAGCAGTGTGTCCAATTAGAGAGGGTTAAAGTGCAGATAGAGGCATATGATAGGCGTGACGTTAACTGACATTTTGGACGCGGTGGGATATGTTATGTAGGCTATGGTTTGTTTAATCCAGCTCCAACTGTTGTGTGTCAAAAAAAAAGCTTCAACCCTATTGTTGCAACATGGTGTTTTTATTGTGTCTGTCAAACGGATCTCATTGTCTCCGGAGAAGTCATGTATAACATCAAATCAATGCTCTACAAACAGACAATAGATGTGATGTTTTTGTCCGTGTATTTTAACTGGGGGGAATATAGACGTTAGATATGCGCTCGAGCCAGACATCCAACCGGCGCAACAGTCAGAATGTGCTGGGTGGTTAGTTACGCGCTTAGCAACAGATACATTCCTTCCTGGGTTATTATTTTTAGTCTCAATAGAGTTGTTAGAGCTTTTTCAACCGAATAAATAAAAAGCAGTTTAGTGTGTTTTCATAGCGCATAAGGGACTGTCTGTCACTGCCTCAGTTTGAATCATAACATGACAATGGATTTTAGGCGACATCCACACACACACCGTTTGGTTTACTGATCATTCAAGGCAACACACACACACACACACACACACACACACACACACACACACACACACACACACACACACACACTTCGGTTCATCAAATGTAACGTAACGAGCGATTGAAGCCAGTCACAGTAAGCGAACCGACGTCTTATTTTAATATAGAGATAGCCTAAGTGACTAGGCTAATCGCTGTTTCACAATAAAAAAATAAATAGATTAGCCTACAAGGACCACACATCTAGGCACATCTTAAAATACACGATTAATAACCAGACTGCATAAGCATAATAATACAGGGACCAGTTCCATCATAAATCAAAACGTTTGTGATTCGCGCAATTACGCACCAGAACCAACTGGTGAAAACGACACACACACACACACACACACACACACACACACACACACACACACACACACACACACACACACACACACACACACACACA
>CM049413.1:6340000-6342500 GCA_026929865.2 Hyperoplus lanceolatus | reverse complement strand
CATATACAGCCCCAATGATTGATATGATAATTGAAAGGCCTGTGTGTGTGTGTGTGTGTGTGTGTGTGTGTGTGTGTGTGTGTGTGTGTGTGTGTGTGTGTGTGTGTGTGTGTGTGTGTGTGTGTGTGTGTGTGTGTGTGTGTGTGTGCGCGTGTGGTCTAAGTTCACTTTCTCTATTGTATTTCCTTGTAGACGGAACACAAAATGTCGTTGGAGGAATGTTGCCGTAAATTCAACACTGACATCGTGCAGGTGAGTCCTTCAGGTTTCCACCGTCAACTCATTGTGTGTGTGTGTGTGTGTGTGTGTGTGTGTGTGTGTGTGTGTGTGTGTGTGTGTGTGTGTGTGTGTGTGTGTTAAATACGTTCTTAAAGCGAGACAAAGGTGAATAGGGATTTTTTTTAACTTATAGACATCATCATGAAACTTTGCCAGTTGATTACTGACACTAACACATTTATTTTTTGTATTACATGTTTTTCTTTAATATTTTATTAAATATGCAAATATGGCAATATCTAACCAATTATGCGTAAATTTGGGTCATTTTTCGAGAAGAAAATTGAAATGTTGGATAAAGCCAGAGTTAAAATCTCTATTTCATTTTAAGCACATATTAGTTTCTAAAGTTTTTACTCAACAGATTTTGGATACAGCCTTTTTTCATTTAATAAATCAAAAAAGACTATGTACATGTCTTAGCAATGCATTTTCGGCATGTTTTTAGGAGGAAAATGTATCATAAATCAGACAATTAACAATATATTAACAAATCCTTCTGTAAAAACCTTTAAAATAGTGCTATGAATGATTATAGAAAGTTTGGTTGATGTCAATGGTCTACAAGTTGAGATATCTTTCTCAGAGTATTGAAAAGCTCATTTTGAGAAAACGATAAAAACGTGAATTCTGCTGATAATCACTGATTATAGCTACAGATATTTATTGAATTAGGCCCTACACCCCTCAATGCCATATAGGCCTACCACTGCTTAACATATATACACCATAGCATAGTAACATTTACATCCACACCCTAATTCATTATTAGCCACTGTCTGTCAACCTGCTCCGGAGTCGGCACAGACGCTCTCTCTCCCCACCATCTCCCTGACAGTCTGTGTCTCTCCGACGTGATCGGCGTGATTTACACGTCTCTAACACTTCTCCCCTTCAAATGGCGATCATGTAATGTCTGTAGCCAATTGATTAAGTATTTTTTTTGTGTTGGTTTGGCATATTTTCGGAGTTTTTCCCATTTTATTGTGTGATTTTCGAGCTACCCGCGGCTAGCATCACGTGATGCCTTTTAGCGAATCACATCGTCAGAAATGTGCATTAGCCAATGAGTTCGCGTTCCTAGCTTTGCATCCCTCCTCACACTTTCACGATTGGTTACTGACACAAAGGAAATGACCATATTTGGATCCGATAACGTTGTGCTTGAGATTCAGAGCTTTCCAACAGTATCATGGTTATTATGATTCATACAGCGGCCGCGGTGCTTTACGTTACGTTAGAATGCTCACTTTTGACGAATTTAGGAGCAAAATACAGACGCAAGCAGTCAAAGTTTAGTAAAATAAACACCTAAAACGTGTATTTTGGACCTTTTATCCATACTAGTATGAAAGCAGACATGTTATGGAAGATACTAGTATGAAAGCAGACATGTTATGGAAGATACTAGTATGAAAGAAGACATGTTATGGAAGCTAAATAGACACAAATCTCAAAATTGACCAGTGCTTAAAAAACGATGTTTTTGCGTGCCGTGTCTCGCCTTAATACGAAGTAATGTAAAGGAACTGAATTAAGTTGTTATACTGTAAGTATGTGTATATATAAATGTAAATCTTGTCTTGTGTGATCCTCTCAGGGTCTGACCAATGCCAAAGCAGCAGAGTACCTTGTGCGGGACGGTCCCAATGCGCTCACCCCGCCCCCCACCACCCCGGAGTGGGTCAAGTTCTGCCGCCAGCTGTTTGGAGGTTTCTCCATCCTGCTGTGGATCGGAGCGCTGCTCTGCTTCCTGGCCTACGCCATCCAGGCCGCTACCGAGGACGACCCGGCCGGGGACAACGTGAGTGGGACGGGGGTCGGGTGTTAACCGGCCTACAGCAGCGTGTTACTCCTGCCCTGGGTAGCAGGGCAAGAGAGGGTAACAGAATGGTGTCTATGGGTCAGCTGTGGTAGATGGTGGGTCATCATGCTGCATAAAGCTGCAGACTGCAGCTAAACAGGGATGACACATGCAGTGTGTGTGTGTGTGTGTGTGTGTGTGTGTGTGTGTGTGTGTGTGTGTGTGTGTGTGTGTGTGTGTGTGTGTGTGTGTGTGTGTGTGTGTGTGTGTGATAGGCATACAGATCCATCTATCTACTTTCCACTTATTTTGTGTGTGACATTTTTAGATTTTTAGAAGTTGAAGTTATTTTTGTAATTTTTGCTTTTTATTAGACAGTTTGTAGAGACAGGTGAACTGGGGCAGAGAGAGGGGGAA
>CM049413.1:6305000-6310000 GCA_026929865.2 Hyperoplus lanceolatus | reverse complement strand
TGTGTGTGTGTGTGTGTGTTTGTCTGTTTCTGTCTGTCTCTTTGTCTCTCTCTCTGTCTCTCTGTCTGTCTTTCTCTCTTTGTCTCTCTCTCTGTCTTTCTGTGTGTGTGTGTGTGTGTGTGTGTGTGTGTGTGTGTGTGTGTTTGTCTGTCTGTCTGTCTGTCTGTCTTTCTGTGTATGTGTGTGTGTAAAACTTTAGAGAAAGACATTAATACGATTCCATAAAGAACAAAGCCTCACCTAATATTAGAAGTGGCAGGACTTCGCTGCTTTCGCTCTGAAAACACCCAAGAGGAAATGTTTAGTACAATATGACTTATCTAATTTTAAAGGTGCTCCGAGGGACTTCCAGTTTGTGTTCATTCTAGCGCCCCCCTTTGGACAAAAGCGGTAGTGTATTTACTACGCCAGCTGTTGTTCCTGGGTGAGCGTATACACCATGACAAAGGCATTAAGAAAAACTATATTAAAAAAATAGCACTCTTTGCACTGATGGTCTCGTTTGCTGTTAAGGCCAGGACACACCAGCCCGATAATCGCCGTCGTCAAAAAAAAAGACGAATCTGTTTGGTGTGTGCCGTGACGTCGGCCGACGTAGAGGTCGTCGGGCTTGTTTTGAGCCTGTCGGCCGCCGATTGAACATGTTCAATCGGCAGCCGACCGTCTTTCATTTGGAGCAATTTGATTGGTGGAGGGCTAGCGAATCAGTGAAGCCCGGAAGTGAGGCGGGTAGCACAAACAGCTAACAACAGCTAGCCATCGTTTTAATGTGTTTGTTCGTTTCGTTTTGAGAGTACTCACATGCATCAACCCTTGTTGACTGCTCGACACCATGCTCGACACTCTCTGCTAAAAATTGTGCTCTTATGGTCCATAAATATAAATACGTATTTCTATCTATGTTTATGCTCTAGAGAGATGTCCAATCATTTCCGGCTTTCGTATTTTTTCGGGCCACAATACAGATTAGCGCCGCCTGCTGTTGTGGAGACATTACGTCCCGCGAGCGTACGGAAAATAAACAGTCGTCTCGGTGTGTTCTTTAGCAGCGACGGGAAGCTGGAGCTTCCTGAAACGGCCGACTCCATTTTTTTTGACGACGGCGATTATCGGGCTGGTGTGTCCTGGCCTTTACATGTAATTCATGATCATCAGAGGGAAAAATGAGAATGTTTCAGAAATATAAAAAAAAAGTTCCTCGTAGCTGCTTTAATAAATAATCTAATAGCAAAGTTGTATTCAGGGGAAATTGGAATTTCAAGTGATCCACCCTACAGTAAAAAATATATTACATTTCAAACCTTAACAAGAGGTGCAGGGTTGAAGTGAATGCTCCTCCGCTCCACATCGGCGATGTAATGTCCAGAAGGATTAACTTTCAAACTGTATCCAACCATTAGAACGCTGTGGAGAAGAGAAGAATAAACAAATCTATTATATTAAAGACCTTCTTCACCAGTGGGAATATGTAAGGGTTAATGCCCGACGAGGTGTCCAGGTATCAGGGGTTAATGGACACCGTGGAGGCGAGAACAGTTGCCTTCACAAAGTCCATTAATACATGATACATGGACACCTCGAAGGGCATTAACCCGCTTATACCATAGTCACCTACTGTTAGGTTTTCCAACTTGCTTGTAAGACAAGGAACCCACGTGTTAGTTCAGCCAGACAAATGAGACAGACACAATGATAGAGTGAGACCAAATGATCATGTTCCTTGCCATGGACAAGGAGAGAGGTTGGCGCAACTGGTGTTACGTCGCCAATCCGGAACCAACTCTGAACCTCATTCTCCTGGTGATTTTATTCAGTCACACTGGTGCTTACAGACATGAGTTTGTGTGTGTGTTACAACTAATGATTGACTAATGTCTCTGAGAGCTTGTTAGTTTATCCCAGCCGGGGCATGGCAGTGTGTTCTGACCAGGTCACTTCTGGCCATGGCGATCCCAGCACACATAGTTTTGAAACGACACGTCATGTATCAGCTTATTTTGGATCATGGTTACACAATGAAAACTTTAAACCTTACACCTACTAATAACAATAATAATTAGACCACTCAGTTATATTTTTGTGCCTTTTTGTGATCAAATTAGATTTTTTTTGAACGAAACTAGATTTGTTTCGAACGAATAACAACTTGTTTCCACAGCAACGCCCGAGACCTCGTATACTAACTGGAATACCCATCGCAAACCCATAAGGTTCTTATGTAATGAAAACGTAGTTCAGTACTCCAGTCAATAGGAACTACCAAGGATACGACCCAGCGACGACAGAATTTGGCTTTAACGGTGCGTTCAAATTGTACTGAGAGTCGGACCAAGGATACGAGCAACGGGAGACTGCAGCAGCTGTTAGCCACAGAGCTACTGTTATGCTAGCAATATACAAAGTCAGAAAACATTGCGCACGCTGTACAAACAGTAAATGTAATCAGCCAATATGTTTAACAACAGTTCCACCGAGCTAACAATGCATTTCCCCCAAAATAAATAACGCATTTCACGGAGAATATGACTGGCGAACATGTGTATTATGGGCTACAGCCTGAAGTTACGTGAGGCAGTGACTGACAGCAGTAGCCTGTGTCCAGATAGACAGTGCAGCCGGGCTTTGGTGGCTACATGTAAACTCAGTTACAAACCTTTTTCAAATTAAACAGGAGTCTTACTCACCTTTTTAACGAGATCACCATTGACTTTTAGCCAGAGGACATTAAGTTTAGCCACTTTATTGTACTACTATCGTTACTACAGCTCTTGTGTTACGAGCGCCATCCTGTGGTGTCCAGAGGCTATTGCACGGCAGGATATTTTAGGCTTTATAAATCCCTTATCAACACTGTTTAAACAGCGGCAAGCCGGCGACGCATTTAAGTGGACAGAATGTAAACAGTTCCATCTAGGTGTCCATACATCAGGGGTTAATCCACACCCATGGAATGTTCTCCAGCCAATCAGAATAGAGTATTCACACAGACTATGGTATAAGAAGGCGTATTGAACCCTGAGATCCTATGTCGTATAAATGTGCAAACATTTTAGAAATCGGTTCATCCTAGCCTGAGAAAAGGCAGAAAGAGTGTGTTATGGTCTCACTGTCTAACCCTACATTTTACTAGTGTGACATCACACATGGGAGAATGTAGGGTCAGGATAAACAGGACAGCTGGGCCAAGGGAAGACTGAGGAAAGAAAAACCTCTTTCATTATATCATTATAATGATTTTATAATGATATAATGCTGGTTCCGTATGGGTGAATTATTCCTTTAAATATCCGCTTGCTCCATAATTTAGATTAAGATATTATATGTGTGTGTTCTGGAGATCATATAGTTCCCCCAAGTATTCACACACACACACACACACACACACACACACACACACACACACACCACTGCATGAGGAAGTAAAACTGAAAGTATCTTACTGCGCTACAGAGAGACAGAGGGCGAAGAGGAAGAGATTCCTCATAGCGCGGTTGATCGTGACGTCATTGCCGCTGTCGAACAGAGTGACGCAGCTGCAGTTCAGCCGTTTGACCACGTGGTGTCGCTCAAACCCCTCGAGCCACCAGCGCGTAAACCTGCACGCAGACAGAGAGAGAGAGGCATTAGATAGGCTTTTTACTGGCTTTTAAAATGCTTTATTTCTATTCATTCGCTTTTCTAATGTGTTTTATGTGTTTTAATCTGTGCCCCTGTAAAGCACTTTGAATGGCCTTGTGTGTCTGAATTGTGCTATAGAAATAAACTTGCCTTGCCTTAGGCTACTGATTAGTTTTTTGCGCATTGCTCATTTGCGCATATTATTAATATTGTTATATTGTTATGTATTCCCTTGTTCACTATGGTAGTGGACCAGACCATACTCCCCTGTGCTCTACCTTCTATGTTCACTATGGTAGTGGACCAGACCATACTCCTCTGTGCTCTTGTTGTATGTGTGTTTTTTTAAGCTTTTCAGCACATGCGTAATTACGAGCTCTCTTCTTACATCTCGTCTTCTCCGAGAATTAAAAATAAATAAACAAAAAAGGCAATGCATTGTTTGAGATATAAAGGCCAATATGTGAGAAGAAACCGCCAGATACACCGATGAGTTAAAGGTAGGGTCACGTGGCAATCAGCTGTAGGAACACGTCATCATAGAAACTGAAAGGAACATCGCATGACTAGGTTTATGACTATTATGCTGACCAGAGCCGGCCCGAGGCATAAGCGAACTATGCGGTCGCTTAGGGCCCCCGACCTGAGTTTGTGTGTTTGATATCAACATCATGCACATGTAAGTTCTCATCCATGAAAAAAGGAACACAACGTTTTGGTCTGGATAGTTATTAAAGAGGACCTATTATACTACTTTTCTGGTCTTAATTTCTTGTTTTACACTGCTATAGAGCAACCTGACACGAATCACATCACAAAAAACTATGTAGATTTTTCGGGAAGCTCTTTCTCTTATTTTGGCGATCCAGCACATCCTGTCAACACTTGAGCGTGTGTGCTTCGGCTCCCTCCGCCTGTGCTTCGGCCATCTCCGCTACCCTCCCCCCCCTCCTGCAAACCCCACTCCGTTGTGATTGGTTACCTTCCTTCCGGAACACTTTCAGTGGCGGGAAGCGCGAGCATGGACCTATAAGGGTGCGAGGCAGACGCGAACAGGGAAGTGACAGCATTACCATACATGGAAACATCCGCGTGGTGACGTCACAAATTTTTATGCAACGTCACAAATTATGAAAGGCTAGACCGCTTTGAACACGTAACTTCTCCACTGTGTTTAGTGCTCTGCACAGACACCCCAGACGGTCAGCAGGGAATACGTCGAAATGCATGTAAGTCATTATTTGATAATCTAGTATGGTTAAGCATGACTATGAATCATCATAACAACGTTTATAGGTCATAAAAGTCAAAAAGCATCATAGGTCCTCTTTAAGCCTAATGACTGAATCAGTTATTGTGGGAGGTAATTCGAGGTTAACTGA
>CM049413.1:6295000-6300000 GCA_026929865.2 Hyperoplus lanceolatus | reverse complement strand
AGAGAGAGAGGGGGAGAGAGACAGAGAGAGAGGGGGAGATACAGAGAGAGAGAGAGGGAGGGATAGAGAGAGAGAGACAGAGAGAGAAGGAGAGAGGAGGGGAGGGGAGAGGACAGGGTGACCAAGACAGGTGCTTTTTGCACTAAAATAAGAGAAAACTATTTATGCTGGTTCCATTTCTTCTATAAGAGCGGATCCAGATTTTTCTTTATCTAAAGCACGCACGCACACACACACACACACACACACACACACACACACACACACACACACACACACACACACACACACACACACACACACACACACACACACACACACACACACACACACACACACACACACACACACACACACACACACACACACACACACACACAGACAGACAGACAGACACACGTGCCACAAACAAAAGCCCCTGCTCCCTTTCTTTACTGTTTTCTGAGGCTCATCCCGCACACACACAGATCCATCCGTGACATTTGTTTGGTTTTCAATCCGAAAACTCCGAGGCTGCTGCAGGTAAATTAATGGAAATCCTATCGGTCAGGGACACGGACACACACACACACACACACACACACACACACACACACACACACACACACACACACACACACACACACGCACGCACAGTCGCCCCCACGCGCCCAGGTCAATGGGATTTTCACCCTGATCTTGAGTTGGAGGGTACAACACACACTCTGTCTGCTGCCCGTCTGAACCCTGTATGGAGACACACACGCCCGCGCTTTATGAGCCATCGATCCATCTAATAGCCGACACACACACACGCACACGCACACACACACACACACACACACACACACACACACACACACACACACACACACACACACACACACGCCTTCACCCGATTCATACAACACTGAACACGCTATAATCAGTATATTGCTGCTATGCACGTTTGGACGGCCACGCGCTCAAACTTTGGTCAGTGAGCGATGTGATTGTTTCTAAATATAACTTCAAAATAAAATGCAGAATAATTCAGTTTAACCGTGAGAACATAAAGATTCTGTTCTAGAATGTATTAATTCTATTGTAGAGCGTATAGGCTATTAGGCTACGTGTTTCTGGTAACTGCAACAAACCATGTTATAGGCCTGCGTGAATCACTTAAAGGTGCACTGTGTAATATGACATCATCAAGAAAGTTCTACAAAGTTCTAGAATGCAACGCTCCCTGGGTAACCCCAACCCTTTAGAATAATAACAGAAGCTACAGTGGCCTTCAAGGACAAGAACAATTCTAAATTCTAAACAATGCACCTGATGACATTCCAACTATGACACTTCCAAAATGGCGGTGACAAGGCCTTGGTCCAAAGTGTGGAGAAATATGGACATATATAAGACCCTTTCTAAGGGAAAAAAATTATAATTCTAAAAAAAAAACAGCTATTATGCACTAAATTAAACGTACTTATGGATATTATAATTACTTTCTACAAAATCTGCTAGGAAATAAAACCCAAAATTCTACACACTGCAGGTTTAATGTATAGGACCTTAAGGTAAAAATAATAACATACGTAAACTATTAACACATACATTTATATACAGCCTATATAAATATATAACATAAACAAACTATTGTTAAGCTGCTCTCTGTGTGCTCATCTTTCCCACGTTTTTAATTCTTACTAGTTTAATACAACTTTAAATTTTAAAAACGTTAGTATTTTTCGTTTGGGATGTAAACTATGTATCCTACTACTTGTCAAATTTCCAGAAAATTTTAGGAATTTTTGGTTTATTCAACGAATTTAAATATTTCTGCCTATATGCAAATAAGGCCCAGAGTAAAAAAAAAAAAAAAAAAAGCGTAATTTCGCCATAATTTCTAATAGCAAATGTTAAATAGCAATAATATCCTCATAATGTTGACTCTACATTTGTATTTATTACGGGTGTTTTTTCATTATGCATTTCATGTAAATGGCCCGTGACTGGGATTCCATATACGAGGCTAAAGAGTTTGATTATTCGCCACTGAATGAAATTTAAAATCGGTGAAAAAAACTTTTAATTAATGACACCAAAGTGAAGGCAAACGAATTATGTGCGTGAATAAACTATCTAAAACAAATTAGATATTTAATAAGACAACCAGGAAAAGTTTGTCTCACTTGCATTTCTTTGATGTATAGGCTATGGTAGGCTACATTCTTCTTTCTTCCCTTTTTATTTGTTGCATAATTGAAAAATATATTAAGAAATAATATAGGCAATAAGGTAAGTTTATTTACATGGCACAATTCAAAGTGCTTTACAGGGGCATAAGATACATCAAGATTAGACATTAGAAATAGGCTGTAGTGCAGTGTAGATTTTAATGTTATTTTTTGAATAAAGTTAAAGACCTCTGAAAAAGAAAACGTCTCATTGTGTCTGTAGAATTACCAACGCTCTAGAACGTCCATTTGTCTTCGATCGATTTTCCATCCGATCCGAAGCCATAACCGTTTGACTCGCATTTGAATAGATGAATAATAATAATAATAAACATAATTTCATATCCGCAGGGCCACGCGCTTACAACTGCTGTTTTTATTAACAGCTCTTTATAGAAACCTACAGCATAACCGCTTTGCAGTTGGCTCTATGGATCTACTTTTATGATGAATATTATCGAAGTTAAAAGACAGATTTGAACTTGACTTACAGGCCTATACCCAAAGATTTCTCGGTTAATTGCTCATAGTATTCTTAAGAAAGCCAGTAAAATGAAATGAAAATTAATAAATCTCGTATAGGAAATAAAAAAAAATGCCTAGAGATGAACAGGCGAATTTAATAAGCTAAGGGGAATTATTTATTAGCTTTTATGAAAACATTACAGAACAGTGTAGGCCTACACAGACACTTAAACGCACTTGGACACAGACTCCCTATACATGTCCGCACTGGCTATATAGGCCTAAACAATTCCTTACGTTAGTGATATGGGCCTATTTCTAACAGAACATGGTTATTGTCAGTGCCTCAGTTGGGTCATTACGTGATTATTTGGTGACCGCGGCTGCTCGCTCTCATTACAGACTATTGCCGTGTTTCATCACTTTGCTTCGGGGACCGTCTGTCTGTCAGCGCGGCCCCTGTAGTTAGACCCCGCCGGCCCGACCCCTCACCCCGCCTAAGGTCAGGGGTCAGCCGGCCACTCCGCCTGCCATTACCGCGGCTCATCAGCCAGCCAGCCCCATGGACCTATTAACATCAGGACCTATAGCGCTATAAACCCAGGCCGTTTAATGATGGCTAAGTAGCCTGCGGGCCAAATAATAACAATTTTCCCCCTTTCAACCCCGTGTAAAACATGGTGGTTTAACTTGTATAGCTGTAAACAAAAGGTGGACACCTTCTAGCTTAATTTAAACTCAAATGTTACATTTTATCTTGTGTTAATTAGACGGTATCCCTCCGCCTACAGCAGACATATAGTTCCCTGGAACGTGTTGTTGCTAAGCGACACATCATTAAGTGAGTTCCGTTCGGCGCATTGATATTTCATTCAGCTGTTAGCTTTCTAGACTCACCTGCGTCAGGTAATATTCACTCAAATTCATAAGTTTAGACCAAAACTGTTTCACCAGTGGCCTAGGCTTTGTCTGTTTGTCAATACGTCAATTAACAGAAGCTGTAAGCGGTAGAACAGGGTGGGTTCAGCAAGGTTTATCAACAACATAACAGCCGTAAACACTAACAGGGTCTATCTAACGTTATGCTAACAGCTAAAATATATTCTCAAATTAGCCAGTAGCCATCATTATAGGCTAAATAAGCGACACATTTTCATTTACTGATAAATAATTCCTCAACCTATATCCAGCTTCATTTAGCTATTCAACCCTGTTAACGCCATAGGCCTACATAGACATACATCCATAATATCTATGGGGCCTATTACTGTACAGTAGGCTAATGTTTACAATGTTACTGGAATGCTTATCAACTCCCCTTTTATTTGTCACGCAGTTAGCAATGTCCGCTAGGCCAGCTGTTGGTTAGGCCTTTAGCTGAACGTTAATATAAGAGCAGGATTCACACGTTAACCCAGTTATAATGTAAAATAAAGTAAGTAACATGTATTTATAAAAGCACATTTATAACTGTTTGCACTGACCAAAGTGCTGAACATAGTGCATTCAGTAGGCCAACATGAAGGCAAAATAACAACAACAACCATAGAAAAAATAATAATTAAAGACATATAAGCCGGACATCCACACACAAACATAGGCAGTCGGCCTAGTGCAGAGGTCAGATAGCTAATGGGGAGTAAAAGCCAGGTTGTATGGATGGGTTTTGAGGCTTGATTTAAAGGCGTAAATGGAAGGGGCATCATAATGGATGGATTCTGTAGGCTACGTGTATTTCGTCTGTAGCCTAGTGAACTGAAATAAATGTTATTGACTAATTTTCCCTGCTGCTCTTAGCTTAGCAATGGATGGAATATATATAACAACATATTCACCTAATGTAGTCTATGTTGTTATATTCCATCAATTGCTCAGCGTAGTGTGTGTGTGTGTGTGTGTGTGTGTGTGTGTGTGTGTGTGTGTGTGTGTGTGTTTGACTAGTTTGAATTTGACTTTAAATTGAACACTATCCCAGTACTTTCATTATAACACAATTATTTAATATGATGGATGGATGTGGACTTCTTGATTAGGTTGTTAAAGTTATAGGCTATATATTTAGGTAAGGGAGATATTACAATATCCCCTATATAATAATATCAATTTAATGACTGTAGAAAGTGTGTGTGTGTGTGTGTGTGTGTGTGTGTGTGTGTGTGTGTGTGTGTGTGTGTGTATAAATCAGAAATGTAGGAATCAGTTAAGTTGTTATGAGAGCAATTGTGTAAGCATCAAAATACTGTGACAGTAAAGTTGCGTTGCTAGCTATAAGCTCAAACTGTGTAGCCGGCTAAATAATGTTTCCTCCATTGCTCCGTGGAAAATAAGGATCAGGAC
>CM049413.1:6272500-6275000 GCA_026929865.2 Hyperoplus lanceolatus | reverse complement strand
TGTGCCATAGTGCGTTCATAGCTGCGTGGTGTCGGACCAAAAACCACCGGGGTTCCCCAAATGAACTGAGGGGGACGCAGATAGGCTACACACACACGCGAGCAGGAATACACACACACAGAGAAAGAAAGAGAAAGAGGGAAAGAGGGAGAGAAATACACACGGAGCGATGGCGGAGCAGAGCCAAAGAAAACATACTTCTTCTTCTTCTTCAGCGTAAAAAGGGGGGATCGCTTCTCCACCTCTTTTTTTTTTTTTTTTTTTTTTTTTTTTTTGTACTGCTGCTAGGAGACCGCCTGCGTTCCATTCCAGGCAGCGCGTGACTGGAGGAGAGAACCGCTGGGACCGGACAGGTGTACTTATTGATATGGATTTATTCAGTTATTTATCTATTGATTTTGCCTTAATTAGTGGCCGGCGGTAGAGAGAGAGGGAGAGAGGTAGAGAAGGAGAGAGAGAGAGAAAGAGAGAGAGAAAGCACGCGGAGAGAGGACAGTGGGCGGAGTTTAAGAGTCAGACAGGAGGCTGCCTTGCACTGCCTTATACTTTATTATTTGACTATTTCCAAAATTTATATTTACCTTCCAAACATTTGCTTTTTGCCTTTTTTATCATAATTACGTCGCCTTTGTGTGTATGCATTCTTCAGCAGACCAGCCAGCAGCTATTAAACCAAATCTAAACGAGAACCAAAAAGAAAGACGAAGAAGCAGCAACTCCGCCAGTGTTACAGCCGACACACGGACAGTTTTCTCGGACACATTTCTCTCTCTATACCGAAGACTCACCGGTGGACATTGTTTTGTTGTCTCAGACTGTTTTTCATGAGGAGAAATCGTGTCTTTTCCCACACAAACCTAAACCAAAGCAACCCCATTGCCGACGAGAGGACGGACATTCACACAGCGCGGTTGTCATTACACACAGTTCGTCCGGACACAATGCATGGAGTCTACTTGTGTCAGCGCTAAACCGAGAAGCATCAACTCTAGATTCACACTAGATTCACATGGGTGCGATTAAGACAAACACCATCTATTGTCCATTCACCTGCTGCAAACTGTGTTATCACGCCTGTAGGGAGAATAACCACTTACAGGTAGCTTTAAAAAAAATCTGCCAAAGGTGAACAGTCGTCTCCGCGCGCTGTCTGTGTGTGTGTTTACGTGTGTGTGTGTCGGGACTAGTTGACTCCCGAGAAGTAAAGAGGAAAGGGGGCCGTAATACCCTAATATATCCCACCACAGCTTTACAAAGAATATCCAAAAAGAAGAGACAGAAAGAAAAAAGCCAAATACGTCGATTATTATTTATTTATTTTTTTGTCAAATTTTCGCAACCTGGGAAAAGCATTTACCAGCAAGGAACGGCCAAAGAAAACAGAGACAGCGGACGGACGGACGGACGGACAGAGGGATAACAACCAAAGCCGCAAAGTGAGAGTAAAATACCCCCAAACCCAGCGGCCCCAGCCAGGTCGACAGAGGACCATGTTTGTCCCCCTGCCGGTCCCCTTCGTTTTCCAGAGAACTGCGTCCGATTTCAGCGCCTGGAGACTCAAGTCCTCGCTGGCTCCGCGCTCGAGCCCCGGTAAGACAAATACCTCTTTATTTTCTGTAACCTATCGCTCTTTCACTATACCGTCCCTCTCTGTCTGTCTGCACCTCTGCACCTGTACACACCCGGCTATGAGCTTTAGCCTATTGTTTTTTAGTTTTATAAAAGCCCTTTTTATTTTTAGCTAAAGTTATTAACAGAACAGAGTGTTTTTATTACCTACATTGTAATCCCATATGTTACTAACGATCAAATAAATGTTTTCCTGCTACCGCTCTTTCTACCGTCCCTGTCTGTCAGGGCACCTGTAGGCTACACAATTAAGCACTAAAACCCGGTTATTAGCTTTAAGATAAGATAGGCTATACTTTATTCATATATATATATATATAGGGATATTTAGGTGTTCTAGCAGCCAGCAGACACACAACACAATACATTTACATACATATCCCAAACAATTAAAAAAACACGAGCCCACAATATATAACCAGGATAAACAAAGTGTTATGGACAGTGACCGTCCATTTACATAAGCAGCTGTTACTCATGGATACCAGTACAACATATCGTTAGCATAATAATTTTTAATTATTTCTAAACTGGTTAGCAGAACAGATTATTTTTATTGCCTAAATCTAACCCCCTTCATATGTTACTAACGATCAACTTAACTTGTTCAAAAAATGAGATACATTATTTTAAAAGTCTATGGGCCGGTTTCACAGACATGGATTAAGCGTAGTTCTGGACTAAATTGTACCTTCAATAGACAATCTCCATTCAAAATTCCATTTAGTCCAGGACTAAGCTTAATCCATGTCTGTGAAACTGGCCCTATATATGAGTTAAAACACACCATATACAACTCCTGTTTATTCCCATTCATGAACATTATTTTTAAGATATTTCCCCTATAACCCGAATGTTTTGGTCTTCAAAA
>CM049413.1:6252500-6262500 GCA_026929865.2 Hyperoplus lanceolatus | reverse complement strand
ATATTACCATTACTATTCTTTTATTTATTTATTTATTTATTTATTTATTTATTGGCATTTTTATGCTTTATTGATAGTGTAGAGACAGAGTTGAAATGGGGCAGAGAGGGGAGTGACATGCAGGGAACGACGGCTGGAATTGAACCCGGGTCCGCTGCTGGCCGAGGCCCATGGGGGGGGACGCCCTACCAACTGAGCTAAGGGCGCCCCCACCATTACTATTCTGACAGTCACATATTAATACATTACCTCATCGCGATGCATCCTGCCGTCTCTCTTTCTCTCGTTCCTAAACAAATGCAAAGGGGGCGCTAGAATCAGCCGTTCCCCTTAACCACTTAAAGGTGCTACGAGGAACTTTAAATATTTCTGAAAGTCAAATTTTTCACTCTGATGATCATAACTGACATCTAACAGCAAACGAGACCATCAGTGCAAAGAATGCTATTTTTATATAGTTTTTCTTAAAGCCTTTGTCATGGGTATACGCTCACCCAGGAACAACAGCTGGCGTGGTAAAACACTACCGCTCTTGTCCAAAGGAGGCGCAAGAACTAACACAAACTGAAAGTTCCTCGGGAGCACCTTTTTAAGTTTTTTTTTTTTTTTTTTTTCTTTGTTGACAGTGGTCTTCAACTGCTGTAACCACGTAGCAGAAAGGTCTAAAGGTTCTAGGTTCTAGATGAAGCAATTTTCAACAAGCACAATAGACTAAGAGCAAAATGCCAGACAGACAGCAAGCCACCTGGATGGGCTGAATAAAATACTTCATCTTATACACACATTGATTTCAGTTTGAATGCTCTTAAAGTGCCTGGGCAAGTTAAAGCCATAACTCCACTCACGCAGTCACTCTAAAAAGACACACGCACACGCAGCTGATGGCTATGTAGGAGTGTAGCTTGCATTTTCTAGGCCCATTTCTGTTGTTTGATGGTGTAATTTTCTTATATGTCAAAAGATAACGGGCCAAAAATACAGATGGCGAGGTGTCATGTTTGAGACACAAAGTGTACACACAGACACACAACACACACACACACACACACACACACACACACACACACACACACACACACACACACACACACACACACATTTACTACATCTACAGCTGCTATAGTGCAGAAAATAACAGAAAATGTTTTTATCACCTGTCTGAAGCATCAACGGTAAACATCAGGTTTTGGTGTCAGACGCTCAAATGGAAAGAGCAAGGGCTGTTTTTATAGGGCGTCCATTTTGGGCCAATGTGTAACAATCATACAGAGTGAAGGCACAGAATGGTGGAGTCTGCAATAATATACAGTAAGCCATATAATAGTATAGTATTTCAGTATTCATTTCATTTAAAGGTGCAGTGTGTAATATAATATGACATCATCAAGTAAGTTCTAGAAAGTTCTAGAATGAAACGCTCCCTGGGTAACCCCAACCCTTTCAAATAATAACAGAAGCTACAGTGGCCTTCAAGGACAAGAACAATTCTACATTTTAAACAATGCACCTGATGACATTCCAACTATGACACTTTAAAGATGGCGGCACTAGGCCTTGGTCCAAAATATGCAGAAATATGGACATATATGAGACCCTTTCTAAGGGAAAAAATAATAATTAAAAAAAAAAAAATCAGCTATTATGCACTAAATTAAATGTACTTATGGATATTATAATTACTTTCTACAAAATCTGCTAGGAAATAAAACCCAAAATTCTACACACTGCAGGTTTAACCTTTATTTATACTCGGAAGATCAGTTGAGGGGTGAGTGACCCTCATTTGCAATGACGTCGAGTCAAACAAATGCAAAGCAAACAAACAACAATAGATTTATTTATTTATACAGGTAAATCCCATTGAGTCCGAAGACTCTTTTTCAAGGGAGACCTGTTCTCCTTTCCCACGTTACCATTCACACACACATTCATACACCGATAGCAGGCTAACTATCGACATTCACACGAGGCAAGGTGGGTGAAGTGTCTTGCCCAAGGACTCAACAACCATGACACAAGTGGCAGGTCAGGAATCGATCCTCCAACCCTTTGATCATCAGCCGACCCGCTCTACCACCTGAGCCACAGTCGCCCCATTTACAGTAGATATAGTGATGTAGAATGGCTGCAATGAAAATGTACGTCGTGACTGACAATATAGTTAATTTCTATATAGACTATTTGAATAAACTACTCTTTCATAGTTTTAAACTCATTTAAAAATATATTGGGGAATCTACATGTGTTCACAATACCAAATAGAATGTATTTCTAGGCAATATTCGCCTCCCTTAGACATACCCTGCGTTCCAATCCCCATACTTCCCTACTATTTAGTATGCCAGAAAAAGATTTAGGATGTCCCAATACATGCAGGTAAATTGTAGTATGCTGAAAATACATAAATGCCCCACTCACTCCAATTGCATTTTGGAGTATTCGTCTTTATTCTTGACATTTCTCAACATAATGAAAATAAAATCTTCCTTATCTGATTTTTTTTTCTCTCTCCTGTCTGTGGCCCTAAAACTCTTCTGTTCTTTAGTATGTAGTGTAGTAAAAAGACAGAGTATGCGATTTGGAACACAGGGATAGAATTCTGCAGTAGCCTATATCTAAGACCTTCTGAAATGTTGACATATCACTTTAAATCAAAACACATTGCCATAAGCGCACAGTATTTGCTCAGATGATATGATATAAGTAAAACCATTATAAATCCATCCGCTGCTCTCCAACCATATATCAAAACATGACACACACACACACACACACACACACACACACATTGTATGGCTGTATTGGTTAGGACGGTTACCTAGCAACGAAAAGGTTACAGGTTCAGTCAGTGTGTGTGTGTTTTCGGCTTATTATATTGATATGTATTGAACTGTATTGAAAACTTAACCTGCACTGGGGAAGCTGGATATACAATATTCTTTAAAAATAGAAACATTTTGAGATTATTAAGAGACCAGTGTGGATTTTTCTTCAATCTTCATCTCTACATTACTTATTGAAAATGCTCTAAATGACAAGGTTTTTATGGTGCATTTGGTAGAAATGTTGTCAGTAGTTTATATTATAAAACCAAAATGTTCATTCTACTCAAACATATGCCTCTAAAGAGTAAAACGAGAGACACTGAACATTTGGAGTGGTCTCCTTTTTTTTTCCGGAGCTGCACATAGGAAGGTTTTGAAGAGTAGGCTTCCCGCTGGGCATTCAAGCGCTGTCCGTTCAGCTGCTCTGCATGATTTTAGACACCACACACACACACACACACACACACACACACACACACACAGTTAGTGAGTCTGCATGGTTTTAGACGCACTGATTTAAATGTCTTGTGCAACGTATCTATCCCCCTCCCCTTTAAGACGCTCACAAGCAGTTTTTGAACAGATAATCGCCTGCACACTCCTGTGACTCCAATCTCTCCCACATACAGTACACACACACACACGCACACACACACACACACACACACACACACACACACACACACACACACACACACACACACACACACACACACACACACACACACACACACACACACACACACACACACACACACGTTTACTACATCAGATAAGGGAGCAAAGGGAGAAGAAAAAAACTCCTTTCTCTTCAGCTGTTTTTCTCTGGCTGCTTATCGCCCCTCCTCTTTTCTTTTATCCTTTTATCATCCTTTGCTTTTTCCCATTCAGCAGACGAGTGCTCAGGCCAGAAATGAAATTAATCTGTTGTACTACTACACCCCTTCCTCTCTCTCTCTCTCCCGCTCTCCCTTCCTCCCAAACCCTCTCTCCCTCTCTCCCTCCCTCGCTCTCTCCCTCCCTCTCTCTCTCCCACTCCCTCTCTCTCTCTCCCTCTCTCCCTCTCTCGCTCCCTCTCTCTCTCTCCCTCCCTCTCTCCCTCCCTCTCTATCTCTCTCCCACTCTCTCCCTCTCTCTCTCTCTCTCCCTCCCTCTCTCTCTCTCTCCCACTCTCTCTCTCTCCCTCTCCCTCCCTCTCCCTCTCCCTCTCTCTCTCTCCCTCCCTCCCTCTCTCTCTCCCCCTCTCTCTCTCTCCCTCCTTCCATCTCAATCTCATTCTCTCTTTGCTCTGTGCGGAGGAGTGCACTCGTCACTTTAACCTCTCCATATTGGATATGAATCTGTTAGCCCGCCTGCCCCTCTCTCTAACACTCCCCACCTCAATCCGAATAGTTCACACACACACACACACACACACACACACACACACACACACACACACACACACACACACACACACACACACACACACACACACACACACACACAAACACTATGTTGAACATGCACAGACACCGTACTCCTCACTCACACTTCATTCCATACATACATCCAAACAAATCTTTCGACAAATCCCAATCCTCATACACACACACTTTTACACACACACACACACACACACACACACACACACACACACACACAACACACACACACACACACACACACACACACACACACACACACACACACACACACACACACACACACACATGTTGACATCCCTGACAAACTGTCCTCTGGCAGCTTTCTCGCAGCGATTCAATCAAAGCCATTGATATGAATCTGGCTGTTTTCTACCGCAGCACCAATATATACTCGCTGTACTTTTTTGATGCACACACACACACACACACACACACACACACACACACACACACACACACACACACACACACACACACACACACACACACACACACACACACACACACACACACACACACACACACACACACACACACACACACACACACCCACACCTTTTGAAAATAGCTGTTTACAACGTGCCCACTCTCCCTTTCTATTCCTACCACTTCTACATAGAGATAGCCACGCGTATATATATATAGATATATTTTTTTTTAAGATCTTTTTTTGGCATTTTTATGCTTTATTGATAGTGTAGAGAAATGGGCCAGAGAGGGGAGTGACATGCAGAGAACGACCGCGGGCTGGAATCGAACCCGGGTCCGCTGCTGGCCGAGGCCCATGGGGGGGACGCCCTACCAACTGAGCTAAGGGCGCCCCATATTTCTGTTGTGGGTTTTTTTTTAGATTATTTGGCCTTGGCTGAACCTCGCTGCCTTATTAGTGGATATGGAATGAATGAGACACACACACACACACACACACACACACACACACACACACACACACACACACACACACACACATATACCAGGATATGGAATGAATGAGAGAGAGCTTCATACTGCAACGGGAGGTAGTTGGCTATTCGGGTAGGGCGAGAGGGAGGGAGAGGGAGAGAGAGAGGGAGAGAGAGAGGGAGAGGGAGGGAGGGAGAGAGAGAGAGGGAGGGAGAGAGCGAGGTTTCTCTTAATGGCCGCCCCTAGGGGCTTCAGCCACATAGAGGCAGAGAAGCGAAATGGGACAGGTGAAGATCTCACTGTCCCTCATCCATATACTCTAAAGACTGGTATGAATATGGTAAATCCACACACACACACACACACACACAAATCTGCTGTCCCGCTCGACAGCATGATTGTCTTCCCCAGTAAAAGGGTGTGTGTGGAGGTCCCTCGGGGTACAAGCTATAAGGAGACTCTGCATTTAAGGCCCCAGCACTCACTCCCTCTCTCTCTCTCTCTCACTATGGTCTCACACACACACCACACACACACACACACACACACACACACACACACACACACACACACACACACACACACACAGGGTCCCGGCACAGACCCCCCAAATCCTGCTATCTATCAGCAGAGCAGTAGTGTTGGTGAGATAGCAACTCACAGCTAAGCTTTAACATGGTGGATGGAGCTACACAGCTATCGCTTTCTCTGGATGCATGGCTTTTACACACACACACACACACACACACACACACACACACACACACACACACATACAAGGACACACACACACACTGACATACACACACACACACACACACACACACACACACTACATACACACAAATACACAAGGACACACACACACAGAACAAGGACACACACACATGCACACACACACACACACACACACACACACACACACACACACACACACACACACACACACACACATATAAGGACACACACACAGAGAGAGAGCCTCTATCCATGTCAGTGTCTCGCTGACTGAGTGAGGTACATTTAGCTAGTGTTCGCCTGAGGCAGTGAGGGATCACCGATGACCATCGTCATGTTCTGTTTCACACACACACTCACACACACACACACACACACACACACACACACACACACACACACACACACACACACTCATACTCAAACACACACACACACACAGCCAAACACACACACTCATACACAGAGACACACACACACACACACAGACAGCCAAACACACACAGTCATACACAGAGAGACACACACACAGTCAAACACACACACTCATACACAGTACACACACACACATACACACACACATACAGAGAGAGAGACACACACACACAGACGTGCACACACACACACAAACACACACACACACAAACACACACACACACACACACACACACACACACACACACACACACACACACACACACACACACACACACACACACACACACACACACACACACACACACTCAGTCAGACAGTCTGCCAGTCAACACTAAACATTCAGTGTGTCTGCTCCTAGTTGGCCTTCCACACTGACACAACCCAAACACTAGTATTTCTCACTCACTACTCACTACTACAATGTCAATAATGTGTCTCACTCCTGGCTATGATACATGGCTGACACACACACACACACACACACACACACACACACACACACTCATACACAGAGAGACACACACACACACACACATACACACCCACACCCACACTCACACTCATACACACACACACACACACACACACCCACACACACACCCACACTCATACACAGAGACACACACACACACACACACACACACACACACACACACACACACACACACACACACACTCATACATAGATTCACACACACACAGCCAAACGCACGCACACACACACACACACACACACACACACACACACACACACACACACACACACACACACACACACACACACATTTGAATATAAACTAGATGGTTTAATTTGATATCTGACAGGGGGGAGAGAGTTTTATGGCCAAAACAGTGAAAGCGAAATGCTGCCTTTTTAAGAGCAAGGAAGAGGAGCTGGTTACAATAACCACAGGACGGTCCCAGGTGGATTTAAAGTCTTTACAGGAAGATACTGCTGTTACATTGATATATTTCCTCATCCTACTCAGCAGGTGATTAAGTGTTGTTCATGCGGTAACACACAGGCCCCTGTGAGTAAATCTTAATCACCCATCGGCCCGGTTGTAAAATTAAATATTTATTAGGGTCGGGCAAGCGGAGAGAGAGAGAGAGAGAAATTTGGTATCTCGGGCCCAAGAACACGTGAACATCCCCTGACCTTTGAGGCTCAAGGACACTTTGTGGAATCAGCTGAGACATTCGGCAATGGACTGAAACATATAGAAAAACTAGCCCTGCGTTCCAATCCCCATACTTCCCTACTATTTAGTATGCCAGAAAAACATGTAGGATGTCCCAATACATGCAAGTCAATTGTACTATGCTGAAAATACATAAATGCCCCCACTAACTCCAATAGCATTTTGGAGTATTCGTCTTTATTCTTGACTTTTCTCGACATAATGAAAAAAAAAATCTTCCTTATCTAATTTTTTTTTCTCTCCCGTGTCCCTAAAACTCTTCTGTACTTTAGTATGTAGTGTAGTAAAAAGACTAAAACTCTTCTGTACTTTAGTATGTAGTGTAGTAAAAAGACTAAAACTCTTCTGTACTTTGTATGTATAAAAAGACTAAAACTCTTCTGTACTTAAGTATGTAGTGTAGTAAAAAGACTAAAACTCTTCTGTACTTAAGTATGTAGTGTAGTAAAAAGACTAAAACTCTTCTGTACTTAAGTATGTAGTGTAGTAAAAAGACTAAAACTCTTCTGTACTTAAGTATGTAGTGTAGTAATAAGACTAAAACTCTTCTGTACTTTAGTATGTAGTGCAGTAAAAAGACTAAAACTCTTCTGTACTTAAGTATGTAGTGTAGTAAAAAGACTAAAATTCTTCTGTACTTTAGTATGTAGTGTAGTAAAAAGACTAAAACTCTTCTGTACTTTAGTATGTAGTGTAGTAAAAAGACTAAAACTCTTCTGTACTTTAGTATGTAGTGTAGTAAAAAGACTAAAACTCTTCTGTACTTTAGTATGTAGTGTAGTAAAAAGACTAAAACTCTTCTGTACTTTAGTATGCAGTGTAGTAAAAAGAAAGAGTATGTGATTTGGAACGCAGATTAGGATTTTTTATTTTTATTTATTTAAAAACAAAACACCATTTTGTGTGAGTTGATGTTAGTGCGGTCATTTGAAAGAACTAAGAGATAGATTATGTATTAATTGATAGAGACCAGTCTGGATTATTCTTCAATCTCCATCTCTACATTACTTATTGAAAATGCTCTAAATGACAATATTTTTATGGTGAATTTGGTAGAAATGTTGTCCGTAGTTTATATTATAAAATCAAAATGTTCATTCTACTCAAACATATGCCTCTAAAGAGTAAAACGAGAGACACTGAACATTTGGAGTGGTCTCTTATTTATTTCCGGAGCTGTATATGGTCTATTTAACTACCTTAACATAAGCTTAATGTATGTAATAGCACAATAAGCATCACATTATTTTACTGTTAGTGGCCTGATGGTGACTTTTGTGCATTTGAATATAAACACAGTGGTCAAGAGGAGTGAAGACTAAAGTGTCCCGGTGTTCACCCCGGCAGTTTGCACAAATGTTAGTATTTGAATTTAGACGTGATGAAATATTGATGCAAATGCCCCTCAGTGTGCTCACTCATGTGAGTTGAGGCCCAAGTGCTTGTGTGTGTGTGTGTGTGTGTGTGTGTGTGTGTGTGTGTGTCTTTGTTTTCGGATGAAATGGACTTTAAGTGTGTGTTTGTCCGAAGGTTTTTTTGTCAGCAGCCGTCAGCTGTGGCACATGTGAGCATAAGTGTGTTTGCATAGTGCATCTGCCTCTGTGTGCGTGTGTCCATGCATATGTGCGTTAATTCCCTCGACCCCCCCCCTACTCTCTCCTTCCTCCTGTGCGTGTGTGTGCGTGTGTGTGTGTGTGAGGGGTCCGAGCGCCCAGTCTTGCCCCGTGTCATCCTAAACCCCCTTCCTCATCTCCTTTGTCTACTCAGTCAGTCAGTTAGGGAGGGAGCGCTCTATACGGGGACCCTGCTCTGCTGGGAGAGGCGGGTGGGGGTTAACCTTTAACCCTTAACCCCCCCTGACCCTAAACCCCCTCCCGTCTCTGTCGCCCCGGCCATTCATATGCAAGCGACCCGTCAAACACCCATTCTTTCCTTTCATCGTGTCCGACGCCTGGCCGGGTGTCACGTCTCAAGTTCAAGTCCGAGGACAGAGCTGGGGCCACGCCAGGTCACACACACACACACACACACACACACACACACACACACACAGGAGACCAGGCGGTAGGGGAGAGGGGGGGGGGACACCAGTGTTTGGATGCTCATTTTTTATGAGGGGTCAGAGAGAGGGAGACGGTGGGCTGGACGGTGTTTTTGGGGATGGGCTGGGGGTCACACACACGGGTCAGCTTCACCTCTGGTCTTTACTGGTGATTAAAACTGCTGTCAAGCCTGGAAACCATTTTAGTTAGTGAGAGAAAGAAGTGAAATTTATTCAGTAGTTCAATTTGCTTTCTTGACAGTGAGGTCCGAAAAACTTGGTTTAAGTTATTTAAAAAATAGGCGACAGTATAGTACGTACACACAGTTTATTAAAGGCCTTCTTCACCGGTGGGAATATGAAGGTGTATTGAACTCTGAGATCCTATGTAGTATAAACGTGCAAACATTTTAGAAATCGGTTCAT
>CM049413.1:6235000-6245000 GCA_026929865.2 Hyperoplus lanceolatus | reverse complement strand
GGAACACAAGCCCACCAAGCAGGCTAAGAGGAAGGGGAGAGAAGTGTGTGTGTGTGTGTGTGTGTGTGTGTGTGGGGGGGGGGGGGGGGGGGGGGGGGGGGGGGGGGGGGGGGGGGGGGGGGGGGGGGGGGGGGGGGGGGGGGGGGGGGGGGGGGGCTTTACTGTCTATGTCTGTCACCCCGCCTTCTGGACAATGAACCACACAACACACACACACACACACACACACACACACACACACACTGTCTTTTTCTAGTCAGATTGTGGAACTACATTGCACTTTAGCTGGAATCTCACTTGAGGAAAATAATGTTGAACCTTGAAGTACATTTTTCTCCGGTTTGGTTGTGTCCTCTCGATTATGTGTGTGGAGCGGCGGACACACACACACACACACACACACACACACACACACACACACACACACACACACACACACACACACACACACACAGGGCTCGATTATGTGTGTGTAGCGGCGGAGTGCCAAAGAGGTTGTAAACACAGTAAAGATGGTCCTCAAGGGCGCCATGCTTTTCATACAATGCTCACTGAAGGGTTTGTACTCTGGGCTGAGATGCAGCATTCACACTGGAGAGGAGAGGGATTTACGAAACACTGAGATATTCTTCATGCCTTTTATATTTGATGAGAATTTTCAGTGCAAGGACACTTTCCCTGAGTACAAATCCCCTGTGCTTTCTGCTATTTAGTATGGGTAGGAAAATATTTAGTTTGCCCCAATACTTGTGGTCAGATTTAGTATGCTTAGAAATACCTGGATGTCTACTAAACCCTACTTAGTGTTGAAATCAGCATCCTATATTTGGGCAATTCTGACCCACAATCCAGTGCGCAGCGGAAGTGACGTCACATCGCCGGGGCCTCCGTATGAAAACAAACGGGAATGCGACGGATCTGAAAACAAGAGGCAAGATCAAGGCGCAATGTTATGATGACATGGATAGAAGTAAAATGTCCCAATTTTATGTCTACTGCATGTTAACTAGATTATCTTTATGATCAGCTGTAGTGTGTAGAATTAAAGAGTGTATGAGTCTTTAAGCAGTGCAGCATCTCACATGTCAAAATAAGACTCCCTCTCAGGCAAAGAGACAGGCAGGCAGGCAGGCAGGCAGGCAGGCAGGCAGGCAGGGAGGCTGGTGCACACACCAAACGGACAGACAGATAGACAGACAGGCAGACAGAGAGACAGGCAGGCACACACCAAACAGACAGACAGGCAGGCAGGCAGGGAGGCAGGCAGGCACTGGCACACACCAAACAGACGGACAGACGGAATATTTTGACATAAAATAGAAATGACAGTCAGTACTGTCACCAAAACAAACGTATAAAACAGAAAATTAAAGTCGAAAAATCCTCCGTAGCCGTAGCAACGGATAGATCTTCAGTATCAGATTCTTTTTATACACATGAAGTTTAGGTGTGAATTTCTGTGGCGATAATCCAGTGATGTTCTGAGTTGGTTTTGAACTTGCTGCATGTTATCACCCGTCAAATCCCAGGTGGGACTGAATGAACCATCTCTTTCCCTCTCTATACACACACACACACACACACACACACACACACACACACACACACACACACACACACACACACACACACACACACACACACACACACACACACACACACACACACACACACACACACACACACACAGGGCGGATGGTGGTTACTATGGGGATGAGAGAGAGAGAGAGGGAGAGAGAGAGAGGCAGGCCATGGTTTTGAGGTGTAAAGCATCATAAATAATGGAGGCTGCACCTCACATTGAAATGCAAAGGCTGGAGCTCGGGCCTGAGCAGAGGTAATGCTGGCTTTTTGAAATTTATTTTTCATAAGCGTGATGCCCCCCCCCCCCCCACCCCACACACACACACACCCTTTCTCTAATCACACACACTTTGCCCCTTATATTGCCCTGCCCCCCCCCCCCCCCCCTGTCCCATACAGGATACATACTTTAGCATACGTTTGCATTCCACATTTCATCAAGTCAGCCGAGTGTAGAGTGTAGATGGTATTTTATTGACTTCAGTCATTCATCAATCGCGTGTCAGGAGCAATATCAAAGCCCGAGCTAGTTACTGGCTGTGGGGTGTTCACAGCGGGATATATCAGAGTATTTGATCTGTGCTGCTCACTGGAATGAAAATGTGATGTGGTAATAATAACATCTGCATATGGTTTATACGGGACGGGTATTAAAAAGAGGTCTTATATTATTTAAAGTAGAATAAGTACGAGGATATGAAAAGTACGTTATTTATTTATGAATATTATTTCGAATCAAGATTTCCTACACATCTGATTGTCTGTGAGTGAGTGAGTGAGTGAGTGAGTGAAGGAGTGAGTGAGTGAGTGAAGGAGTGAGTGAGTGAGTGAGTGAAGGAGTGAGTGAGTGAGTGAGTGAAGGAGTGAGTGAGTGAGTGAAGGAGTGAGTGAGTGAGTGAAGGAGTGAGAAAGAGGTGGGACCAGACATTTTCAGCGTGTGTGTGTTTGTTTGTTTGTTTGTTTGTTTGTTTGTTTGTTTGTGTGTGTGTGTGTGTGTCTGTCATCACAGCAACATGCCAGAATGTGGATGAGACTTCTTACTATATATGAGGGACACTCATAGGTATAGCCTTTACACACACACACACACACACACACACACACTCACTCACTCACTCACTCACTCACTCACTCACTCACTCACTCACTCACTCACTCACTCACTCACTCACTCACTCACTCACTCACTCACTCACTCACTCACTCACACACACACACACACAGAAAAGTGTTGAGTCTAGCTGGCGTCAGACCAAGGCATCCATAAAGCCAGTGTGAGTTTGAAAGCCATTTAAGAGCCATTTCGCCTCAGACCTACAATCCTCCACACTGCTCACTACAGCAGCTAGGTGACTATTAGCCTGACCTGTGTGTGTGTGTGTGTGTGTTTGTGTGTGTGTGTGAGAGAGGGAGAGAGAGGGAGGGAGAGAGAGGGGGGAGAGGGAGAGGGAGGGAGGGAGGGAGGGAGACAGAGAGAGAGGGAGGGAGGGAGGGAGAGAGAGAGAGAGAGAGATAAAGCTATAGAGGGATGGAGAGGAGAAAAAGGCAATGGATTTCATGCTATTGTAAGTTTTTGTATCGCTACAATCGTAATCTTAAAGGATGATTTCACCGGTGGAAATATGAATGTACCTATGTAGAGCAAAACCTATGTGTTATAAATGTGCAACAATTTTGGAAATCGGTTCACCCTAGCCTGAGAAACGGCAAAAAGAGTGTTTTTATGGTCTCTCTGCCGGTCTCTGCCTCTAAAGTCAGAAATCCTCCGGCTACCACAATCCACTGCGCTAGCAGCACTCCAAGGCCCCGCCCACATTTCCATAGTCTCGTCTCATCTGACCTCTGACTCCGATGAGAGTTTGTAAACACACTACTTCCCATTACAGTTCTTGGCGATACCTCGACCAATACAGACTCTATGTAGATTCCACGATTAATAATTTTTTTTAAAATATGAATGTATTAGTTTTGGTTTCACTGTAAAACGGAGGGAAGGAAATGCGCACTAGTCTAACTTTTCTTCAGTTTACAAGATAGTGAGCTGTTTTCTACAATGCCTGCGGCTAAAAAAAAAAACTAGCCGGGCTTCAAACCAAACCGGAGGACTGAAACTAAATATTCTAGCCTGGGCGTGAAGAGGACAATCTGGACGGGACTGACGTATCTTCGTTGTGGACAGGTTGTGTGGACCGGGCCTGCAAAATGCACTCGCGTACAGGTAAGACTTTCAACGTATTTGACTATATTTCTGTTCACACAGTATGCAATTATAGCTGCTGTCGGGGGGGGGGGCTTGCTAAACTCTTTCAGAAACAAACTAATGCAGCAACCATTTGGTGTGTTTGTAATGCAACTAAAGAAAAAAATTCATCAGACTATCATTTTTAGTGAGTGCTCACAGCTAACGTTTCACTTGAAGCCTAACTGTTGTATTGTTTGGTGACATTTCAGAATCCCTCAATATCCCCTTCAACTGCAACCAAGGCAGCTGCAGTGATGCTTCTGAGAGGAAATATGTCAAATTCAGGAGCATCCCAGCTCTGCTAATATGTCCTCACACCTCAACCTGTGCCTTATCAGCCACTCATTTAAGGCTAAATTGTAAATATTTTGTGTTTATAGCTCATCTTTTGTATCTTATATTTATCATGTTCGTATATTGGACAGTTTATTTTTAAGAATTGTTTCATTGTGTGTTACCTGGTTTATTTAACATTGAGCATGATGCCACAATATTTTCCTTTGTAAACAATAAAACATCTTATGTTGTTACCTTACCTTGGACTCCTGTCTACACCCATGTTCACCAGTACAGACTTGTTGGCTGAACTGATTTTGATGCACAGATTACTGTATGTATTGTTTTTAAAATACAATCTATGAGGTAAATGTTATAAATTCACAAGGATGCAAGGTAGGTTCATCATACTGAAGCACAGGAAAAACAGATACACAGAAAAATAACTCAGCCATCAGTTTTACTACCAAAGCTAGCCAGAATATATTTCAATTGAGTACTTCAGGTCACATTTCTATATTGATAGCATACAAAATATTTGCTTATTTATTAAATACAGTAGCTCAGCATCTGAAGTCTGTCCTCAACCTTTTTCCCCAGTAGAAATTTGTATTTTTCTAATAGTACTCCAGTTGAACAGCACTCTGGTTAGTAGACAAACCACATCAACCAACTTGAGTTCAAAGTTTTAATCCAAACATATGAACAACTATTTATAAAAATAAAATGTGTAGTGTGTTGGTTCAGGTCATTCTGGTCACAGCTGCTCTTGTTTCTTGATAGCCACGGTCCTGTTCATCACGTGCATGGTCAGGTGCTGGGTCTCTCTCTCTTTGCAGGACTCACGCCAGGAAACTGCATGAATCAGCGATATTGTCTATAAAACATTGAGCAAAACATTAGTAAGGCCAGCTAATTTTAGTCTGCAGTAGCTCACATACATGAAAAAGAACTGCAAGGTTACGTCACGTTAGCTTTGCTGCCCATATCACCAACCACAGGAAAACGTAGTGCCAATAAGACATTTTAGAACAGGATTCAAAACTGCAATAAGATATACCACTTGTGCCGTGTTTACGCCCGGGTCACATCCTACGTCTGTGCAGTGGATCTAGCTCGCAGTTTTTCCCCCCCACACAGTCAGTGTCTCACTGCTGCAGCGCTGCTTTTACCAGCCTGTTGCTACATGAGTTTTTCTTTGATCATTCACATTAATAAAGTGCTGTGTAGCTGCTCTGATCGGCTAACACAAGCGCCAGGGGAAAAAAGAAAGGCAGACGCAAATGCAAGAAGTGTGGCGGTGATGAATGAGTAAAAATAAAAACTTACTGTGTTGTGGTCGACGTCCGTCTCTCCCCGCGGCCTGTGGCTGGCGCCTACAGTTCACCGTCTCAATACTGAAATATGTCTCCGGGTTCCCTCTTTCCATATGTGGAGTAAAGCTACAGTGAAGTTTCTAACAGTGAACACCGCGAATCCACCAGGCACAGCGGCAGGGCTCCTCTTCAGCATGGAGTAGCTGCTAGTGTAGCTAGCTTCTCCTCTTCCTCCTTACGACTATCACCTCTCTTCCTCGCTGTAATCCGGTTTATACAGGTTGACACGAATGTCCGTTCACTAGAGTAAACATTAAAAATCCCGTTCAGGCGTTACAAATGGAAAATATCCTTCTGCCATGGTCGGAGTTTTTCAGGACTCTGCTTCTTCGCTAAACGGGGGAGAAACATGGCGGACGCTGTGTTTACATCTCGTCCGTGAGCTCCCGCCTCCCTCATTCCTTATTGATGGGCATAAAAATGTGCGGAACTAAAGGCCTGTAGTCTTCGGGCCCTCTGGCACGCAGACCACGGCTCCAATGGATGACGTATTTTGCGTCATCCATTAGAGCGTGTGGGGTGTGGAATATCAGGACAGCTGGGCCAAGGGAAGACTGAGTCAAGACAAACCTCTTTCCTTATATTATAATAGCCATTTTATAATGATAGAAAGCAGGTTCTGTATCGGTGAAGTAATCCTTTAAAAAAAAAAAATCCTCCCTCCTCTGTCCCAAACTTTTCCCCGTCCTCCTCTTAGTTTTCTCTCCATTTTGAATCTGTCCATCTCCACAGACACCCTGCGTTCCAAATCACACACTCTTTCTTTTTACTGCACTACATACTAAAGTACAGAAGAGTTTTAGGGCCACAGACAGGAGAGAGAAAAAAAAATCAGACAAAGAAGATTTTTTTCATTATGTTGAGAAATGTCAAGAATAAAGACGAATACTCCAAAATGCTATTGGAGTCAGTGGGGCATTTATGTATTTTCAGCATACTACAATTTACCTGCATGTATTGGGACGTCCTAAATCTCTTTCTGGCATACTAGATAGTAGGGAAGTATGGGGATTGGAACGCAGGGTCACTGTATCTGAAACATTCTCATTGATCTCTCTTCCTCCAGTACATTCCGAGCTAAGTCATCAAATACTCACCCGTCACGTCCATTAACGCTTTTACTATCATCTCTTAAGTCCAATCGACCCTTTCTCCCTCTGCCCCGAGTTCTTGGGAAGAGACACACACACACACACACACACACACACACGTTGCCAGTCATCTATAGTCTTCTCTTCGACGGCCACTCACTCATCTTGCCTTTATTTAATTCATTTTACCTTTTTTATTCGCTCCTAACAATCTACACGTCTTTTCACTCACTTTTTCATCCGTCTAGTGTCTCTCTTGAAGCCCGTCTGTCTAGAATCTATCCCTCTTTCCTCTCTCCCTCCTCCATCCCTCCCTCCCTCCCTCCATCCCTCTCTCTCTCTCTCTATTGATCCGGCTATAGTTTTCTGTCTTCACGGTGCTTGGCTGGCTGGCTTTAATCAATATAGATAATTGTCTGCTTTCTCTCTCATGCCAAACACCGCCAACTGTGTTTTTTCTCAATGAATCTAGGGTCTTCCCCTCCCCCCCTTCCCTTTATACACACACACACACACACACACACACACACACACACACACACACACACACACACACACACACACACACACAGACACAGACACACACACGGGAAATCCCTTCGTTAATGACAGGAGATAACCTGCTTTCCTTACCGATTTTTCCTCTAACCCCCCCCCCCCCACACACACACACACACACACCCCTCCCCTCTTGTGGTTCCTCTTGTTCATCGATTACCGTGAGATATCGCCCGGCTTGCCCCCGAACACCAGATGTAAACAGACCGGACCACGTGGCTTTGGCCTGGGAGAACAACACACACATTGACACACACAGACAAATATTCAGATGTTCGGGGGCGCCCTTAGCTCAGTTGGTAGGGCGTCCCCCCCCCCCCATGGGCCTCGGCCAGCAGCGGACCCGGGTTTGATTCCAGCCCGCGGTCGTTCTCTGCATGTCACTCCCCTCTCTGCCCCATTTCAACTCTGTCTCTCTGCACTATCATTAAAAAGCATAAAAATGCAAAAAAAAATATATATATATATATATATATATATTCTGGTGTTCCAGTAAGTTAGACACACACACACACTCCCTGCGTTCCAAATCACACACTCTTTCTTCTTACTACACTACATACTAAAGTACAGAAGAGTTTTAGGGCCACAGGAGAGAGAAAAAAAATCAGATAAGGAAGTTTTCTTATTTCATGATGTTGAGAAATGTCAAGAATAAAGAGGAATACTCCAAAATGCTATTGGAGTTATTGGGGGCATTTTATGTATTTTCAGCATACTACAATTGACCTGCATGTATTGGGACATCCTAAAGCTTTTTCTGGCACTAAATAGTAGGGAAGTATGGGGATTGGAACGCAGGGTCAGTGTTACAGTAAATTAGACCAACACACTGTGAAACCTACAGAGAACCTGATAAAACATTATGACCATATAAGGGCCTTAGCTTTGACACAATGTCTTAATATACAGGTCTTGAAACAATTAAGAGACCACTCCAAATGTTCAGTGTCTCTTGTTTTACTCTCTAGAGGAATATGTTTGAGTAGAATGAACATTTTGGTTTTATAATATAAACTACTGACAACATTTCTATCAAATTCACCATAAAAATATTGTCATTTAGAGCATTTTCAATAAGTAATGTAGAGATGGAGATTGAAGGAAAATCCAGACTGGTCTCTTCATTTTTTCCGGAGCTGTATGCAGATCTAAATGCACTACAAATAGTATTCCATTGTATTCCACTTGACAGCAATCGCATTTAAATATAAAACATCACTTGACACACACACACACACACACACACACACACACACACACACACACACACACACACACACACACACAGATATACCGCACAGTATAAAGACACAAAGTCAGAATGATGGCGCGGAGAAGGCGACACACTTGATCCTCTTCTCTCCCCTCCCCTCTGCGTACGGACATTAGTACAAATACAGACCTGCACACTAGACAAACATCTGAACACACACACACACACACACACACACACACACACACACACAATGCATTCACTCCCCAGCAGCATGCGGTCCTGGCATCCACACAATTAGACTCTATAGGGGACAATGGCAAGGCCAGGCTGTAATTACATAGCCCTATATGAAGCTGAGTGGGGTTGGGAAAAGCGTGTGTGTGTGTGTGTGTGTGTGTGTGTGTGTGTGTGTGTGTGTGTGTGTGTGTGTGTGTGTGTGTGTGTGTGTGTGTGTGTGTGTGTGTGTGTGTGTGTGTGTGTGTGTGTGTGTGTGTGTGTGTGTGTGTGTGTGTGTGTGTGTGTGTGTGCACTATATATATATATATATGTACTGCTGTGCTGTATTGTAGGCCAAGCCACCGCACATTGAGAACCTTTCTTACGATCAATAGAATAGTGTTTCTTTAGGATTGAATGGAGAGGTGAGAACATCCAACTCAACCTTTATTCATATGTAGGCCGAGAATGCAAAAGCGCAAATCTGCCACAAAACGCTTTAGAATCTGAATGTAAACTGTGTCCTTTAGACCCTTTTAATTTGGATAAAAGGAAATCTCACCAAGAAAAGAAAATAGCCCACTACCATTTTATCCATCTGTATACAATAGGAGAAACCTCTGAGATGACGTGTACAAACATTTTTATCGAGGTAAAATTGCAGTATGGACAAGCTAGAAAACAAAAATAATGTAGCGATTGTATCCTTCTATAGAATAACGACCACGCACACACACACACACACACACACACACACACACACACACACACAGACACACACACACACACACACACACACACACAGATGCATGGGTTTCAAGCTGCACTGTGTAACTTTGGTTGTGTCAAATAAATGCTACTTTTCTAAGGTTTATTCTCATAACTGAATGGATGAACTTTCCTCACAGGAAAATTGGATCCCTTGGACAAAACATTTTGAAGTTAGAAAGCTTCCTGAAAATGTTATATTTCACTGTTGTAGTTTACAGCAGCAGGGCCCACAGTTTGGTTTACAAACATATTCTAGTCTTACGTTTGGTTCCAGGTGCCTCAGAATAAATTACTTCTGATTTAAGATAATAATTATATTTATTCAATACTACGAAAACCATGCAGAGAAAATATGTTTGTAAACTAACTGGGCAACGCAGGGTCCGCGAATGTAAACAAATCCCCCCCCTCTGAAACTACGCAGTGCACCTTTAAATAAGAGGGAAAAGCAGGATAACAGATACAAGCGGCCGAGATGCCTCACAACAACATTCAGCCTTCAAGAAAACCGAGTAGAAAAACGACAAACACAATTGGACATCAGAGTAGCGAGATTGGAATGTACACTAAACAAGGTCCGCGCCGTCACGACAACCAAACCAAACAACAACGTGTCTGTGTCTGTGTGTGTGTGTGTGTGTGTGTGTGTGTGTGTGTGTGTGTGTGT
>CM049413.1:6220000-6232500 GCA_026929865.2 Hyperoplus lanceolatus | reverse complement strand
CCTCTATACGTCCATGTCTCTCTCTCTCTCTGTCTGTCTCTGTCCGTCTGTCTGTTTCTGTTTCTGTCTCTCTCTATCTCTGTCTCTCTCTCTCTCTGTCTCTCTCTCTCTGTCTCTCTCTCTCTCTGTCTCTCTCTCTCTGTCTCTCTCTCTCTCTCTCTCTCTCTCTCTCTCTCTCTCTCTCTGTCTCTCTCTCTCTCTGTCTCTCTCTCTCTCTCTCTCTCTCTCTCTCTCTCTCTGTCTCTCTCTCTCTCTGTCTCTCTCTCTCTCTCTCTCTCTCTCTCTCTCTCTCTCTCTCTCTCTCTCTCTCTCTCTCTGTCTCTCTGTCTGTCTCTCTGTCTCACCTCAACAAAATGGAGTTGTTAAGTGGGAGGCAGCGAAACTACGGTGGCCCGCAGTGTCCACCCACATTATTTTGTCCATGTTAGAAACACATTTGCATTTTGGGTTGGTAGGATGTCCTAGAGCAGTGCTTCTCAAATGGTGGGGCGCGACCCCCTGGGGGGTCGCGGTGGGGTCTCAGGGGGGGCGCGAGCGGCAGGGGGGACTTAGTGGTTTTTTTTTTTTGTTTTTTTTAAATAAACATTATACCAAGGGTCAGAAGTGTAACAGAATTTAGATCTTACAAAGAAAGGGAGTATCCACTCATTGGACAGAAGGCTGTCAACATCTTACTACCCTTTGCCACATCCTATCTGTGTGAGATGGGCTTTTCCACTGTTGCTGCACTCAAGACAAAGTACAGGTCCCAGCTTAACATTGAGCAAGAGTTAAGAGTAGCAGTATCAAGTTTGAAGCCCAGATTTGGAATGATGTGCTCTGCAAAGAGGGCTCACTGCAGCCACTAAAATACAGAGCAAATTGTATTTTTGTGTATTATAAGCAGAATGTGTTCATATAAAACAGACAAATAGGGAAATAAGTTCAAAATAATTGTGAAGGTGAATTTAGTTATATTAAAAAAGCTCAAACTGATGTAGCTGCCAGTTTCAAATAGTTCAGAGTTCAAGGCTTTTTTAATGTCTTGTGTTATGTTCAGGGAAAGTATGCAAATTGTACATTAAATATTGTTGCAAATGTTGCACACAAAGAGTAATGTTTATTTTTAAGTCATATATATTTTTGAAAGGGAATAAGCTGACTGACAAGTGACCAATGTTTACTGTTTAAAAATGTTATTAATTAAATGAAAACCCCAGTGAATCATTTGCTCTTGTTTCTGTGTTTTGAGATTCACACAGACTGAACGGTCTTGTTTAAATGTTACAAATTGAGTTAATAAACTTGGAAATTGTTTTAAGATGTTGCAGATGTCAGCAAATTTTATTAATCTATTTTAATAATAAGGTGATTGTATGCAGAATGCTGGTGCTAGCAACTCAAACTCATATATAACTCTTATACAGATAAATAAATAAATATTAGCAGGTTCTCAATAGTATTTCAATTTAGGGGGGTCGCGAAAAAATTTCAGTCTCCTAGGGGGGGCATGACAGAAAATAATTGAGAAGCACTGTCCTAGAGGAAAGAGGGGCCGACCAGTAACCATGAGGTCTCTGGTTGGATCCCCGGCACCGGACAGGAGTTAGTAGTAAAACTAGTAGTGGCTGGTATTACATCTACTGTGTCCACCCCATCTCTACCATTGTGTCCTTGAGCAAGACACTTAACCCCCAAACTGCTCCAGGGGCGCTGTACTATGGCTGACCCTGTGCTCTGACCCCCTCTGGAGTGTGGTAACTTGAGAGGGGATGCGCAAAAAAATTCAATTTCAATGAGCCTTGTGTAAATTCCCTAATAAAGATAACTTAACTGTTACTGTGTGTATAAGAACATTCGAGGGAGTCAGTGGTCCCTCTGCCCCTATGAATGCTGGGAAGTTGGGTGAACTTTTAGGGGCCACAGAGTAGCATATCATATGAGGCCTATCACTCCCTCACCGTCCCTCACACACCCTCGCTCTGCCCCACACCAGCCCTGCCTCCCTCGGGGTGATTTAAGAACCTGCACCCTGTCCCGTCTCATCCTTAGATTGGGAATCTGCCCGCAGCGCCCTGATCACTCCTCTGTGTGTGTGTGTGTGTGTGTGTGTGTGTGTGTGTGTGTGTGTGTGTGTGTGTGTGTGTGTGTGTGTGTGTGTGTGTGTGTGTGTGTGTGTGTGTGTGTGTGTGTGTGTGTGTGTGTGTGTGTGTGTGTCCTGATCCCTCCTGCCTGCTGGAACTGAGGGCGTCACGCTTCCAGATTGGGGATTTTCTGAGGCAACTCTGGTCAGGACAGCAGCTCAGCCCTGCAGTGTGTGTGTGTGTGTGTGTGTGTGTGTGTGTGTGTTTGGCTATTGTGTGTGTGTGTGTGTGTGTGTGTGTGTGTTTGTGTGTTGTGTGTGTTTGTGTGTGAAGAAATCATGTTTTTCGTGTGTGTGTCGCCTTCACGTGGCTGTGCCTGTGTACTGTGTGCACACAGGTGTAGAAACACACTAGTGTATAAAGAAAAGTCATGTGTTTCGTGTGACTCTGATTTACACTGTGCGCGTTTGTGAGGGTGTGTGTGTGTGTGCGTGTGTGCACACAGGTGTATAAACACACTGTGTATAAAGAATAGGGAAGGTGTGTGTGTGTGTGTGTGTGTGTGTGTGTGTTCTGCGATACTGTTGCACACAAGTGTATACACACACTGTATAAATAAAAGACACCGCTCCCTCCCTCTCTCTTCTTGACCTCTCACAACCAGAAAAGGAGTCCGCCATTTAAAAAGAGAGAGAAGAAGAATTTCAGAAAGAGAGGAGGTACAATGAAAGAATAGGGAAGGTGTGTGTGTGTGTGTGTGTGTGTGTGTGTGTGTGTGTGTGTGTGTGTGTGTGTGTGTGTGTGTGTGTGTGTGTGTGTGTGTGTGTGTGTGTGTGTGTGTGTGTGTGTGTGTGTGTGTGTTTGGCTACAGTGTGTGTGTGTGTGTGTGTTTGGCTATAGTGTGTGTGTGTGTGTGTGTGTGTTTGGCTATAGTGTGTCTGTGTGTGTGTGTCTGTGTTTGGCTACAGTGTGTCTGTGTGTGTGTGTTTGGCTACAGTGTGTCTGTGTGTGTGTGTTTTGCTACAGTGTGTGTGTTTGGCTACAGTTTGTGAGCGAGACAGTCCTAGCTGGATTGGACTGGGTTGGGTGAAGTCGCTGCAAAAGTGCCCCTGGTGTGCGTCAGTCTTGCTCCCCCCTCTGAGGGGCCCCGATCGATACCAACTCAGAGCAATAAAGCTTTCCCCCTGTCATCTCCGCGGAATACAAAGCAGAGCGGGGAAGGGAAGGGAATGGGGTGGGGGGAGAGGGGGGGGCTGTTCCGCTAGCCACACCAATTTCCTAACCCCTCTTCTTTTTCTCCTTCTCTTACTCTCTCTCTATCCCCCATTTCCACACAAAAAAACCTCTAACCACAATCCACCTTTAAAACCACCTTTCCTTTAGCTAGCAGAACCCCCCTATACTACAGTTCTATTTCTTATCCTCTGTCTTATTCTATCCATCCTTTTTCTCCTTCTCTTACTCTCTCTCTTTCTCTCTATCCCCATTTCCACACAAAAAAACCTCTAACCACAATCCACCTTTAAAACCACCTTTCCTTTAGCTAGCAGAACCCCCCTATACTACAGTTCTATTTCTTATCCTCTGTCTTATTCTATCCATCCTTTTTCTCCTTCTCTTACTCTCTCTCTTTCTCTCTATCCCCATTTCCACACAAAAAAAACTCTAACCACAATCCACCTTTAAAACCACCTTTCCTTTAGATACCAGTATACCTCTCTATTCTACACTTCTATTTCTTATCCTCCCTCTTATTCTCTCCATCCTTATTTCCTAACCCCTCTTCTTTTTCTCCTCTCTTTCTCTCCTCTCTCTTTCTCTCTCTCTCTCTATCCCCCATTTCCACACAAAAAAAACCCTAACCACAAACCACCTTTCTTTTAGCTACCAGAACCCCCTCTACTATAGTTCTATTTCTTATCCTCTGTCTTATTCTCTCCATCATATTGCCGTCTGTCCGTCTGCCTTTGGTCAAAAGCGAATAGACTGATCGACTTGACTGGACAAGCCCGTCTGAATCTTATAACTAATGCCGTTTGAATAAATACACTTAATAATTCATCGCTGTTATTTAAGGAGAGATTGACGGATGGATGGATGGAGGGAGCGAGAGAGAGAGGGAGGGATAGGGATAGAGACAGAGAGAGGGATAGAGAGAGAGAGGGAAAGAGAGAGAGAGGGATTTTTAATAGAGGGGGGTTGGTTGGAGGTAACAGCGGATAGGAGATGGGGTGACGGCCATAGATGGAAAGGGGGGAAGGGTGTAGAGGTATTACTGAGCGAGAGAGGGATGTGTCGATGGAGAGGAGCTCTGTGTGTGTGTGTGTGTGTGTGTGTGTGTGTGTGTGTAGAGGTGTTTGTGTGTGTGTGTGTGTAGAGGTGTGTGTATGTGTGTGTGTGTAGAGGTGTGTGTGTAGAGGTGTGTGTGTGTGTGTGTGTAGAGTGTGTGTGTGTGTGTGGTGTAGGTGAAGGGAATAGGAGGTGATGGTGTAGAGGGGGGGGGGGGGGGGTGGGTGTGTGTGTGTGTGTAGAGGTGTGTGTGTAGAGGTGTGTGTGTGTGTGTGTATGGGTGTGTGTGTGTAGGTGTAGGTGAAGGAGAGAATATGGAGGAGAATTTAGGTGGAGGCAAAGAGAGAGGGGAGGTTGGATGGTGTGTGTGTGTGTGTGTGTGTGTGTGTGTGTGTGTGTGTGCGCTTTAACGGGACGAGGAAGGGAGAAGACAGCAAGGGGTAAAGAGGTCAAATAAGCGCTCTGTTTAATTGGGAGCCAATTTAAGTCGGGGCCAATCGATAACCCTGTAAAGCTATAACCACCTAACGGCTCGCGGCACCAACCCATACATCACATCCACACACACCGGGCCGCGAGACAAGGGCGCTAAAACACACCTGCTACTCAGCCAGTCAGCTGTTTGTGTGTTTAGTATGCACTTGTATAGACAATTTTGTTATCAAATTGTTTGGGTTTTAATGTGTATTATGTATTGTGTATTCTAATCTTGCCCCTGTGAAGCACTCTGAATGGCCTTGTGTCTGAATTGGGCCATATATATAAACTTGCCTTTTATCAAAAAGGTGCATTTTGTTTCTTGCTGGTTAAGAAAAATGCACAAGAGCCTGTTACAAAATATGAGGGATTTTGATAGGATTTAGATTTAGGATCCCAGATAGCAACACAGCGGATTGAAAGGGGGTCGAAATATAGAAATATAAACGACGGATAATCACACCTTTTGTTATTAAGTCAAACAAATCAGAGGAATTATTAACAATAAGCTGAAGTGGGGCGCCCTTAGCTCAGTTGGTAGAGCGTCGTCGTCCCCCCCCCATGGGCCTCGGCCAGCAGCGGACCCGGGTTCGATTCCAGCCCGCGGCCGGTCTCTGCATGTCACTCCCCTCTCTGGCCCATTTCAACTCTGTCTCTACACTGTCAATACAGCATAAAAATGCCCAAAAAAATATCTTAAAAAAAATAATAATAAGCTGAAGAAACATTATCGTGGGCTGGATTAAAAATGTGAAAACTACAATTTAGAAAAAGGAAAAGAAATATATGTATACAGCTCCGGATAAAATGAAGAGACCAGTCTGGATTTTTCTTCAATCTCCATCTCTACATTACGTATTGAAAATGCTCTAAATGACAATATTTTTATGGTGCATTTGGTAGAAATGTTGTCAGTAGTTTATATTATAAAACCAAAATGTTCATTCTACTCAAACATATGCCTCTAAAGAGTAAAACGAGAGACACTGAACATTTGGAGTCGTCTCTTTATCTTTTCCAGAGCTGTAATTAGAACATTTTTATCAACATCACAGCGATCAAAGGAGTTTGTTTTGGAGTATTTTCAAATGTTGATTCTCTCAGGGAAAGAGTACACCACACATTTATCTTTACTTATTTATTATCATATTTTTGAGTATTTTTTTTGCTTTTATGAATCGCTAGCAGCAGGAGACGTCAGACATGCCGGCGTAAGTGTGTGTGTGTGTGTGTGTGTGTGTGTGTGTGTGTGTGTGTGTGTGTGTGTGTGTCACCGTAGTGATGATGCATCCAGCTTAGTTCAGACATGGAACTGGGAATTCACAAACGCACAAAAGCATTTCGTCTTGACCGTTTTTTTTTTAGTTTTTTCTCCTTCGTTTTCTTTCCCCAAATGTCTCATTTTTAGATTTTTTTTTGGTCGTCTTTCCGGCCAATCAATCTGTCCGTTGGTTTTGTCATTGACTCTGTTGCACACAATCTGCCCACTCCCCATCCAATCACACACACACACACACACACACACACACACACACACACACACACACACACACCATCAAGGTGAGGGCTGTGTGTCTTTGTTAGTCCAATTGTCTCCAGCTTTCCCTCCCCTGTGAGGATGCTCTGTCACACTGCGCTCCATTTCCTTTCCCACTCTATTCTTTCTCTGTATTTTAACTGTGTGTGTGTGTGTGTGTGTGTGTGTGTGTGTGTGTGTGTGTGTGTGTGTGTGTGTGTGTGTGTGTGTGAGAGAGAATTTTTTATTCTCTCGTTGCCGATATAACCTCACTTTACAGTTCAAAATTTTTTGGCTGCTCTTTTCTGTTGTCCATCTTTGCTCGTTTATTTACTGTTATGTTCCTCAATCTATCGCTCTATTCACTCACTCACTCACTCACTCACTCACTCACTCACTCACTCACTCACTCACTCACTCACTCACTCACTCACTCACTCACTCACTCACTCACTCACTCACTCTCTCACTCACTCACTCACTCACTCACTCACTCACTCACTCCCTCCCTCCCTCCCTCCCTCCCTCACTCACTCACTCACTCACTCACTTCACTCACTCACTCACTCACTCACTCACTCACTCACTCCCTCCACTCTCCACTCACTCACTCACTCACTCACTCACTCACTCACTCACTCACTCACTCACTCACTCACTCACTCACTCACTCACTCACTCACTCACTCACTCACTCACTCACTCCCTCCCTCACTTCCTCCCTCCCTCACTCACTCACTCATTCTCTCACTCACTCACTCACTCACTCACTCACTCACTCACTCACTCACTCACTCCTCCCTCCCTCCCTCCCTCACTCCTCCCTCACTCACTCACTCACTCACTCACTCACTCACTCACTCACTCACTCCCTCACTCACTCACTCACTCACTCACTCACTCACTCACTCACTCACTCTCTCACTCTCTCACTCACTCACTCACTCCACTTCCTCCCTCCCTCCCTCACTCACTCACTCACTCACTCACTCACTCACTCACTCACTCACTCACTCCCTCCCTCCCTCACTTCCTCCCTCCCTCCCTCACTCACTCACTCACTCACTCACTCACTCACTCACTCACTCCTGTGTATTTTTTTACTCTAATTTTCTTTTCAGAAACACCTCATTATTTTCTCCAGCCAACATCCACCATATTCCTACATGCGTGGTTGTTGTTGCTTGTTTGTCATTTGATCGTGTGTGTGTGTGTGTGTGTGTGTGTGTGTGTGTGTGTGCGCGCATGTGTGTGTGTGTGTGTGTTTTTGCTGTCCCCGCCACTGTCCCATTTCCATCCTACTCACTACGTTCTCTGACCATTCCTGTCTCTCTAGGCGAGGGGCAAGTTTATTTATTTATTTATTCATACAGCACAATTCAAAATGCTTTAGAGGGGCTTTAAATACATTCAAATGAGAAGAAAATGTCTGTTTTACTATCACGAGGGTCCACCATTATCCCCCCAAAAAATCCCAAATTTTTAGAAATCTGAAATAAAAAACTTACATCTAGCAATATCCTGTGACCTCTCTCTCTCTCTCTCTCTCTCTCTCTCTCTCTCTCTCTCTCATTCTCCCTCTATCCCTCCATCCCTCTATCCCTCTCTCTCTGTCTTTCTCTCTCTCTAGCCCTTTATCCTTCTCACTCCCTCTCTCTCTCTCCCCTCCCTCTCTCTCTCCCTCTCTCTCTCTTTCCCTCCCTCTCTTTCCCTCCCTCTCTCTCTATCCCTCTCTCTCCCTCTCTCTCTCTCATTCTCTCTCTCTCCCTCTATCCCTATCCCTCTCTCCCTCTCTCTCTCTTCATCCCCCCATCTTTACACCTTCGGATTCGAGGGATTCTGGAAAGGGGAAGTATCACAAACACAGTGGCCATTTCCTCTCTCTCTTCATTTCTCAGTTTTTCATCCATCCATCCGTGCGTCTCTGCTCCTCAGGGGAGGGCAGTAACAATGGTGGAGAGAAAGGGTGTGTGTGTGAGGGGAGGGGATGGGAGGGGGGAGGGGGGCTGCGATTATTGTCTTGTCGGGAGTCAGAAGAATCGATCGCCACAGAAATATGTGGTGCGAGAAAGAGGTTCTGTATCGGATATAATAAACACTCTGGAGACGGATTCCAAAAAGCACACACACACACACACACACACACACACACACATGTAATTACTCCATCTCTGACTCACACACACACACACACACACACACACACACACATTCATACAAGGCATCCTATCCGTGAAGAAAAAACAAGAATAACCTGAAACAAATACTAACACACATCATCACTAAATCAATGTCTACTCCCAACGTATCAATGCGGCTTCCTCAGTCTAGATGAAGTCAATTATGAAAAGGCTTTTACCCCACACACACACTCACACACACACACACACACACACACACACACACACACACACACACACACACACACACACACACACACATTGACGTTAGTAAAGCCAGCGTGGGCGATCTGACTGAAAGTACATTTTTTTTGTGTGTTTTGTTTATACAAATCCAGGAAGTGTTCCAGTGGTAACCCTATAGAAAACAAAGGCAACTGATTTTTCTTTTACACACACACACACACACACACACACACACACACACACACACACACACACACACACACACACACACACTGTAGCCATACATTCTTGACAACTTATTAGACCTGAAATATCTCTTTTATATCAGAATATTTAAGCGTTTGTAGCCGTTAAACTGTCTAAACAACAAATAGTATTAACATCAGTGGAGACATTAGCATGCAGCTCTTTGTTTGCCTGGGCTACCAGCGGGGAAACATGTTTATTTATAATGATTAACACATGTACACACACACACACACACACACACACACACACACACACACACACACACACACACACACACACACACACACACACACACACACAAACATGTAAGTGTAGCGGACAGGAGCACACACACGGTAATCTTTCATTGCTGTTGCCTGGCAACACTGTGTGTGCTAGCGGTTCTCTGTCCAGCCGAGCCGTGACCGCTGCAGCTGACCACTACTGACAGAAAAAATAATAATTAGATTTTATTTTTATTATTTTTGTGCTTTTATTAGACAGTTTGGAGACGCGGGGCATCATTTAGAAGCATGCTTCCTCTGTTTAAAGGTCCAATATGTTGGAAAAAGAGTTTTTTTGGGGGTATTTTTTATGCTTTTATTAAGCAAGTTTATTTCTATAGCACAATTCAGACACAAGGCCATTCAAAGTGCTTTACAGGGGCATGAAATACATCAAGATTAAAATACACCAAGTATAGAATAGACATTAGAAAGAGAATGAAAAATTTATAGAAATAAAAGAATTAAATAGAAATGACAGGTCAGGGCGCTCCGGTGGCGTAGTGGATAGAGCGTGTACCATATTGGCTCCGGCCTTCGTTGCAGTGGTCGCAGGTTCGAATCCGACCTGTGGACCTTTACTGCAGGTCATCCCCCCCCCTCTCTCGCTCTCTCTCTCTCTCTCTCTCTCTCTGTCTGTCTCCCCATTTCAACTCTGTACTGTCTAATAAAGATTGAAAATGCAAAAAATATATATATATCTTAGAAATGACAGGTTAAAAGGGTGTGTGACCGTTGGGAGAGAGTCAGAGATGGAGTAATTACATAAATGTGTGCGTGTGTGTTCAGGAGCGTGCACGAGACGGGGCATCATTTAAAAGTATAATTCTTCTGTTTTAAACATTCCATATGTAGAAGAAAGTAACCTAAAGCCGGTGCACACTGTCCTATAGGCCGACATACATATGCAGCAGATTATCTGTTCTTCTAAAGCACAATACATCACTATATATATACTGTACGCTCATTAAATGCAGACACTCTCTCTCACACACACACACACACAGGCACAGACACACACACACACACACACACACACACACACACACACACACAGGCACAGACACACACACACACACACACACGCACTCACAGAGCTATGTTCTTGTTTTCAGAAGGTGCAATGGTCATTAAAATGAGACATAACACACATTGTCCTTTCCTCTGATGTATTATAAGGAATCAATTATTTTTTCTATTCTACATACTACACCTGACCATACAAATAATCTAGTGAGGATGCAGTAGGCATACTATTGGGACATACGTTTACTTATTTATTTCAGCATAGCATTGCGCCTTGATCTTGTCTCTTGCTTTTATATCCGTCTCATCCCCGTCTCATCCCCCGTTCCGATTTGTGACGTCATTTCCGGTGCGCACTGGATTGTGGGTCAGAATCGCCCGAATAGCAATGCTGATTTCAACACTAAAAATATCGGCCAGATGTAGTAGGACATCCGGGTATTTTTTTAAGCATACTAAAATCTGACCTCAAGAATTGGGACATCCTGAATCTTTTTCCTACCATACTAAATAGCAGAAAGTATGGAGATTGGAATGCAGACTATATGTTGAACCTTAAACAAGCGGATAAAGGGATATAAATGGTTATGCACAATCACTACTTCTGATCATAATGTTATAATGTAATAGGATTATGTTGCTATGTGTTACACAATGGGTCAGTTTTAAAAGTCAAGCTTAAATTCAATGCAATTTCTATTTTCATATATCTTCAAACTAAAAAAAAAAAAACTATCTAAAGCAAATGTGGAACTTTTAAAAGACATGCCCTGCGTTCCAAATCACATACTCTTTCTTTTTACTGCACTACATACTAAAGTACAGAAGAGTTTAAGGGCCACAGACAGGAGAGAGAAAAAATCAGATAAGGAAGATTTTTTTTCATTCTGTTGAGAAATGTCAAGAGTAAAGACGAATACTCCAAAATGCTATTGGAGTTAGTGGGGCATTTATGTATTTTCAGAATACTACAATTGACGTGCATGTATCGGGACATCCTACATCTTTTTCTGACATACTAAATAGTAGGGGAAGTATGGGGATTGGAACACAGGGTTGATGTCAATCATAAACACATTGTCTCCTCATTCTCGGGTCGTTTGGGTATAAAGTATTATTGTTTATTTCTAGATTTTTATCATTTATTTCAGCTAAAAACAACTCCTTTTACATTTACACTGAAGACCAAACTGTTGTTAAAGGAATTGATAACTTAATAAATCTCTTTTTTCACACTGATATATCTAAACGTCTCTCTGGAACATTGTGCCATGTTCTAGTGCTGTGCTGGGTAGGACTGAGTGGTTACAGTTAGTGTTTAATGATATTTAAGATAATAGTCATTCTCCCTCAGAGTTATTTATTCTGACGTCTTCCCTTCATAGTATCCAACTTAACGAGAGCTGCAACTATGTGGATTATCGATTACATTTTTCATTTTTTTACTTTTATTTGTGCTTTTATGTTTTTTTTACATATGGACAAAAAAAACAGAATAAGTAAACACATACAATACATACACAACACCCAAACCCCTCCCCCTCCCCCTCCCCCTCCCTCTCCCCCTCCCCCTCTCCCCCCCTCCCTCACATAAACAGTCAAGGAATACAGAAAAAAAGTGAAATAAATAACTAAGACAAATCGATTAACATTTTTAGAGAAAAAAAAATATGTATAATTATGAAAGGATTTTGCCTTCTTTGGACACATTCTGATTTTGTCTGTTTTGATTGTATTGTGTCAAATTTAACACGTTACATGGTTTCAAACAGTTCAGGCGATTAATAAACGATTAATTCAGAGAATAACTCAGATCAATGTGTATTTTATTCAGCGGTGAGGTTGCAGCCCTAAACATAATGTTAGAGAATAACTCAGATCAATGTGTATTTTATTCAGCGGTGAGGTTGCAGCCCTAAACATAAAGTTAGAGAATAAACTGTCAGATGTTTTATTGTTTTATAATAACATTAATATTCCGTTTCTGCAGTTTTTACCTTTTATTTTTATTATTTTCAGTTTGACAGCTGCTTTTAAATAAGCTCTCATTAAAACCGGTTTGTCCGTTGACGCTGTGTGTGTGTGTGTGTGTGTGTGTGTGTGTGTGTGTGTGTGTGTGTTTTTCGCGGTGAATGTGACAGGGGCAGGTGGAAAAGGCAGGCGGCAGGCAGCGCTCGTAGTGTGTGTGTGTGTGTGTGTGTGTGTCACTGCGAGAGGCACGGGGTGGCCGAGACCATGTGCCTGACCTCTG
>CM049413.1:6210000-6215000 GCA_026929865.2 Hyperoplus lanceolatus | reverse complement strand
ACTCACTCACTCACTCACTCACTCACTCACTCACTCACTCACTCACTAACTATTTCACATACACACGGGCATACACACACACTCACACACACACACTCTCACACACACACACACACACACACACACACACTCACACACACGGGCATACACAGACACACACACACACACACACACACACACACTAAACATTCCATTACGTAAACATGTCAGTCAATAATGTGCAGGTGTAGAACATATCTGCCCCGAAGGAAAAGACGACCAAATACTTACACAACATATTCAGTAGGTCACCCATCCAGCCATGGGATAGGCCTACACAGTACATAGGCAACTCAAATGACTAGCTGGGCCTCCAAATATTTCTTTGCACATCCCAATTAACAAATTACCTAAAAATGATTGCATGAACCATCCTTTTAAAGGTGCAGTGTGTAATATGACATCATCAAGAAAGTTCTACAAAGTTCTAGAATGCAACACTCCCTGGGTAACCCCACCCCTTTAGAATAATAACAGAAGCTACAGTGGCCTTCAAGGACAAGAACAATTCTACATTTTAAAGAATGCACCTGATGACATTCCAACTATGACACTTTCAAGATGTCGGCACTAGGCCTTGGTCCAAAATATGCAGAAATATGGAGATATATGGGACCCTTTCTAAGGGGAAAAATAATAATAATAAAAAAAAAATTCAGCTATTATGCACTAAATTAAATGCACTTATGGATATTATAGTTACTTTCTAGAAAATCTGCTAGTAAACAAAACCCAAAATTCTACACACTGCAGCTTTAATACTCTGGAAAGGCACTGAATTTAAAAGGTTTGTATAGGGGAGGCCTGTGTACGTTATGTATTTTTCAGAGTAAAGTGAAATACCTACGCTACAGGCTCTGTGAGTTTCAGTGGATGGCTTTACTGGCTTGCCTTGCTCTGGCATGCTTTAGTTCTTTTACTACCTGTCCTCTTCACAGCATTCGCCTGTTAACTTCTCACTGGAATTCTTAGCTGACACTTTTAGCTCTCTGTCCTCGACACTTTCAGAAAATTAAAGGAATACTTCACCCATACGGAACCAGCGTTCTATCATTATAAAATCACTATTATAATATAATGAATGAGGTTTTTCTTCCCTCAGTCTTCCCTTGGCCTAGCTGTCCTGTTAATCCTGATCTTTACTGTGATGTCACAAGAAGGAAACTGTAGGGTTAGACAGTGAGACCATAAAACACTCTTTCTGCCTTTTCTCAGGCTAGGATGATACGATTTAATTTTCTTTTTGCACATTTATACTAAATAGGATCTCCGAGTTCAATACACCTTCATATTCCAACCGGTGAAGTCGGCCTTTAATCTGCCGTTTGCTATCGGTCTCTCATACATGGACTAGCTACGCCGTAATTTGTTGTTTTTTATTTCAAGCTGATGTGAAAGGTTTGTTCTCACGTCTATAGAACCAATTTGGTTCGAATCTCAAAAACCAGACCACATTTTTTTTCTTTTTCTTTACTTGAATTATTTACAAAAATGCATTATTTAGATTGTGGCCATTTTGGAAGATGGAACAAATATTCTTGACTTTCGAAACCAAAATTGTTCCTCAGACCTTTTTCACCTTTGAAGTGAAAACAAAACTTTTGCGTCAACGTGAAATGACTGTCGCCCATTTTTCATTCAAGCCTATCATTTGTTTGTGCTCAATGCCGACTTTGCCTCCTTTTTTAACCTCTGTGGATTAAATAACGTTTTATCAATTGAACAGTTAAAATGAACTTGCCCCTGTGAAGCACTTTTAATGGCCTTGTGATAATAACTTTCCCTTCCCTCTCTCTCTCCCTGCTAGCTTGCGGCGTTGCTCCCGGCGCAGCAGCAGATGCTCCTGCAGCAGGCGCAGGCTCAGCTGCTGGCGGCCGCCGTGCAGCAGTCCAACGCAGCGCACGCAGCACACCACGCCGCGCAGCAACAAGCTAGCCAGCAGCAACAACAACAACAACAACAACAGATGCAGCAACAACAATCGCAACAGCAGCAACTCCAGCAGCAACTCCAGCAACACATCCAATCCCAAGCCCAGCAGCAGCCAACCAAACAAGAGCAGAGCGTCCAAACCCCGCCCCCTCAGCAGCTGGCCCTCACGCAGCCCATCCAGCTCACAGCACAGGTAGGAACCGAGTTAAAGGTTCCTCGTAGCGCCTTTAACCTTTAATCATGTCAGTTTATAGCTGTGTAAAAGCCCTACTAACGCCCTACTCATACTAAAGCCCTACTAACGTCCTACTCATACTAAAAGCCCTACTAACATCCTACTCATACTAAAAGCCCTACTAACATCCTACTCATACTAAAGCCCTACTAACGTCCTACTCATACTAAAAGCCCTACTAACATCCTACTCATACTTAAAGCCCTACTAACATCCTACTCATACTAAAAGCCCTACTAACGTCCTACTCATACTAAAAGCCCTACTAACGTCCTACTCATACTAAAAGCCCTACTAACGTCCTACTCATACTAAAAGCCCTACTAACGTCCTACTCATACTAAAAGCCCTACTAACATCCTACTCATACTAAATTTGACGTCAACTTGAGAATGTTGTGGTTGTGTATGCGAGTTTGTATAGAACGTTTTTAAATTCTTTATTGCTTCTTTATACTTCAGTGTAAACGGTCCAACGAAAACCTCGCATACACAATGGTTGGTTAAGTAGACAGTATGTAGTTTAGACATGTTGAGTATGTAGGAGGGAGGACATTACTAGACAGTATGGAGTATATACATGTTGAGTATGTAGGAGGGAGGACATTACTAGACAGTATGGAGTATATACATGTTGAGTATGTAGGAGGGAGGACGTTAGTAGACAGTATGTAGTATATACATGTTGAGTATGTAGGAGGGAGGACGTTAGTAGGGCTTTAACAACACAGCCAGTGTCTTTCACCACCATCACTGTATGATGCAGCAATGACCTTTCTGCAGAATGGCTGAATGCACCTTTAAGCAGCCTAAACCTGTGTGTGTGTGTGTGTGTGTGTGTGTGTGTGTGTGTGTGTGTGTGTGTGTGTGTGTGTGTGTGTGTGTGTGTGTGTGTGTGTGTGTGTGTGTGTGTGTTGCAGGACATCCAGCAGTTGTTGCAGTTGCAGCAGTTGGTGCTGATGCCGGGTCATCACCTCCAGTCTCCGGCGCAGTTCCTCCTGTCTCAGCCCTCACAGGCCCAGCAGACACAGCAGGGTGAGGGGGACACTTTACACTGTAACACCCATTCACTGACACAGCAGGGTGAGGGGGACACTTTACACTGTAACACCCATTCACTGACACAGCAGGGTGAGGGGGACACTTTACACTGTAACACACATTCACAGCAGGGTGAGGGGGACACATTACACTGTTACACACTCCAACTAACATATGTTGGAATGTCATCAGGTGCATTTTTTAAAATGTAGAATTGTTCTTGTCCTTGAAGGCCACTGTAGCTTCTGTTATTATTCTAAAGGGTTGGGGTTACCCAGGGAGTGTTGCATTCTAGAACTTTGTAGAACTTTCTTGATGATGTCATATTACACACTGCAGGTTTAATGATTTAAACGACTGGTTGACTGACCGTTGGTTTTCCTTTTCACAGGATTGCTTTCTGCATCAAACCTGATCCAGCTACCTCAGCAGAGCCAAGGGCTACTGACCAGCCCGCCCCGCATGGGACACCAAGCACAGGTAGAGAGAGAGAGAGTGTCTGTGTGAGTGTGTGTGTGTGTGTGTGTGTGTGTGTGTCTGTCTGTCTGTCTGTCTGTCTGTCTGTCTGTGTGTCTGTCTGTCTGTGTGCGCCTGTCTGTCTGTCTGTCTGTCTGTCTGTCTGTCTGTCTGTCTGTCTGTCTGTCTGTGTGCGCCTGTCTCTGTCTGTCTGTGCGCAAATGTGTGTGTCTGTGTGTGCACAAATGCGTGTGTATGGCGTGTATATGGTGTGCCACTTGCAGAACATATATAAACTCATGTAGCACCTTTACCTTAAATAAATAGCTGATCTCGGAGGTAACATACGCGCTATACATATTTCAATATTATCACACACGCTTCCGAGTCCAACGCAGCTCATGAATCCTGATAATATTTTATTCAAACAGCTCACCTGGCGTGTGTGTGTGTGTGTGTGTGTGTGTGTGTGTGTGTGTGTGTGTGTGTGTGTGTGTGTGTGTGTGTGTGTGTGTGTGTGTGTGCGCGTGTGTGTGTGTGTGTGCGTGTGTGTGTGTGTGCGCAAGTGTATCCTGCGTGTGTGTGTGTGCGCGCGGATGTGTGTATGTGTGCCTGTGCGCAAATGTGTGTGTGTGTGTGTGCACAAATGTGTGTGTGTGTGTGTGTGTGTGTGTGTGTGTGCCTGCGTGAGTGTGTGTGTGCGTGTGTGTGTGTGTGTGTGTTATTATCTCCCATAACCTCATACATGAATGCGTGGTCACACCGGCGAGGACCGTTATAGATTTTTCATTACGCCTTGATAAAGTAATTTCAAACATGGCGTCGGCTGTCTTGCTGTTTGCTCATGTATTTTATGCACAGAGACGGTGGATGTAAATGATGTGTATAACAGCAGACACATTGCATCTGGTTTGCTCAATTAGTGGGGTCATCCCAATGCTCTCAGGGTCACATACCGGCCTGTAGCTGAACCAGAGGCAACTCTGTATCCAAACATTAAATTCATAGTATTTATTCCTTCCGTTTAGAATAAACAGAATCGGAATGTTCTTTTGTGTATGATTCTAGTGGAATCTGTATTATTTATCAAAGGCCGCCCCCTTAAGGTCAAATGTATGTATGTATTTTAACTCATGTTTTCCTTAGCTCTCCTTAAAGCTGCCTTGTGTAGAATTTTGGGTTTTATTTCCTAGCAGATTTTGTAGAAAGTAATTATAATATCCATAAGTACATTTAATTTAGTGCATATTAGCTGAAAACATTTTTTTGAATTATTATTTTTTCCCTTAGAAAGGGTC
>CM049413.1:6192500-6205000 GCA_026929865.2 Hyperoplus lanceolatus | reverse complement strand
CCTCTCTCTCTCTCCCCCTCTCTATTTCTCTCTCTCTCCCTCTCTCTCTCTCTCCCTCCCTCTCTCTTCCTCTCCCTCTTTCTCTCTCTCCCTCTCTCTCTCTCCCTCCCTCTCTCTCTCTCCCCCCCTCTCTCTCTCTCTCGCTCTCTCTTGACTTATACACTTTCTATAACCTATAACCTGATATTTGGCTCCACAGATAAATGAAAATATTTCCTAAATTTCTCTCCGTCTTTCCGTCTCCAGATCTCGAGTCATGGTCTGTCCCAGGTCACCACCAGCCTTAGCACAACAGGTGAGGAGCATGTTATTAATGTTTGGGCTGTGTGTGTGTGTCTGTCTGTCTGTCTGTGTCTGTGTCTGTGTGTGTCTGTCTGTCTGTCTGTCTGTCTGTCTGTCTGTCTGCGTCTGACTGTCTGTCTGTCTGTGTCTGTGTGTGTGTGTCTGTGTGTGTGTGTCCGTCCGTCCGTCCGTCCGTCCGTCCGTCTGTCTGTCTGTCTGTCTGTCTGTCTGCGTCTGTCTGTCTGTCTGTCTGTGTGTGAGTGTGACAGAGAGTCCCGTGAACAAGAGATAATTAAAGAGCTGTTCCTTCTCGATTGTGTGTTTGGAACCCTGAGGTCAGTAAAGGGAAGAACAAGCTGCTCCCGACATTATTGCTAAGATGTTGATATTTCACTGAAAAAAATATATATATGAGACTTTGAAATAGATTTTGAAGTAGAAAAAACAATTATATTTTTGTTGACACCAACACATGAGCAGCGGTCCCATATTGAGTTGTTGACTAGCTTCATGAGTTATAGACCCGCGGCTACAGTGTGAGTGATCCCATGCGTCACTCTTATGACAGATGGCCTGACAGCTAACCAACACAGCCTTCTGAGCCGAGGTTAATACTTTACCAGTCGCAAAAAACCTCCCTCTCGCCGGTCTCCAGTTGGAAAGGGGATAAAGGAAACGCTCGGGATGTTAAAGGTGCAGTCGGTGATTCTGGAGAATGCTTGTTGGGGAAAAAAATCAGTGAATGTCTCCTCACAATCTGCTACCTGTGTGCGATGGGGGGAGAAAAAACTAGTGTTAATAAACAGCCTAGGCTCTGTAAAAACGGGTAGTTTACAGAGCCTAGGCTGTGTGTTAACACCAGGTTTTCTTTTTCAGCGTAGACATTAGGTAGCTGATGGTGAGGAGATATTCACAGGTTTTGGCAAAACTGGACTCCACATTAACCTTTATATTTAGTAATAACTCTCTATACATCTCTCCTACACTTAGCCGCCAGCTCTTCTCCCTCAGCCTCCTAAACAGAGAGCATTATCGAGAAATAACACACCGTAGAATGCCGTGATTGACCAATAAGAACACAGGATTTGTCAGTGCCGTGCAATATTCAGTAATAACTCTCTCTCTCCTCCTATCAGCAGCCAGCTCCTCTCCCTCTCCGTCCTGCCCGGCGACACCCCTCAGCTCTGTTTCTATTGGCTCCTCGGCTGTGACTCCGCCTCCTCACACCTCCAGCCCCGCCCACTCTGGCCTCGGAGCGCTCGGACTCAACGCCGCGTGAGTTTTGTTTTTTTAAGATATCACTGTGATGTTGTAGGAGTATTTTCATTATAACAACAGACTCACCAACTCTAAATTCCTATCTATAAAGGTGCTCCGAGGAACTTTCAGTTTGTGTTCATTCTTGCACCCCCTTTGGACAAAAGCGGTAGTGTTTTTACCACACCAGCTTAAAGGCATTAAGAAAAACTATATGAAAATGGATTCTTTGCACTGACGGTCTCTTTTTGTTAACTGTAATTCATGATCATCAGAGGGAAATTTTTTTGATTTTTCCAGGAATATTTAAAAGTTCCTCGTAGCACCTTTAAAGTATTTTTTGATTAAATGAGTAGAAGTACAGCAGAAACTAATAGCAAATAAACTGAAAATTTCTCCGCAACAATTTCGATTATTAGTTAATCTCTTAACTCCTGAAGCAAAAGCAGAAAGACCACATAATCACTAGTTCCCGTGTCTCATTGAGAGTCTCATCTGCTTATTGGTTTTGTTTGAATTTAAAATAAATCCATTTGGTTTTCAGGCTGTTGGTCGGATCAACACACACACACACACACACACACACACACACACACACACACACACACACACACACACACACACACACACACACACACACACACACACACACACACACACACACACACACACACACACACACACACACACACACACACACATACTGTTGACTTTGTTGTTTTTTATATCACCTAACTTTCCAACTATTTCTTCTGTGTGTGTGAATTTGCGGCGCGTCCACATTTCAGGAACACAATGATGGGAGTAAGCACAGGGATGAACCAGGCTCTCATGCAAGGTGTGTGTGTGTGTGTGTGTGTGTGTGTGTGTGTGTGTGTGTGTGTGTGTGTGTGTGTGTGTGTGTGTGTGTGTGTGTGTGTGTGTGTGTGTGCATGTGTGTGCATGCGTGTGTGTTGCATGCAGTCCCGCAAGTCTTCACAAGTTTTTCTAAGAGACCAACATCCCATTTCACACTCCATCCATTCTGTCCAAAATGAACCCCACCCCCCAAACCCCCACCCCCCTTCCAGACACACACACTTTTTGACAGGCTCAGTATTATCTGGTGAAAGATTCAATGTGATTCTCATACAATAGCCTAGCTGACAATAGCCCCCCATGGCAAAGCTTATAGGCGGCCTACAGTCAGCAAACAGTAAACACTTCAACAGGCACAATCCCCTCCCTCTATATATAATATCATATCAAGGCCTGTTGGCTAAATAACAAATAAGTTTTCAGGCAAAGTTTGAGTCATTTTTGTAAAGAGAGGATCTGTAGACCAATCAAATAGCTTTGAATCCGTCATGTGATCCATGTATCCCCATAGCAACGATTAAGGCTTTCCCGCTTGTGTTGATGAGGAGGAGGATACAGTCGTTATGGAAACTGCCGCCGTGGCAACGATAGAGTTACAGGCTGAAGAAGGGAAGAAAGAAAGAGGGGATGAGAATAGTGTTGACTTGAATGGATTTAATGGTTTGAATCCGTTTGAATCCCTCCGGACACACACACACACACACACACACACACACACACATCCCATGAATGTGTGTGTGTGTGTGTGTGTGTGTGTGTGTGTGTGTGTGTGTGTTTACACTCATGGTGTCATAATGGATAACAGTGTTGGCTAAAGTCAGCAGGTGTCACTCTCTGTTCCAGTGACTAGTGGCTGTTGAAGTTCTGCCTGATAGACAATGTGTGTGTGTGTGTGTGTGTGTGTGTGTGTGTGTGTGTGTGTGTGTGTGTGCGTGCGTGCGTGCGTGCGTGCGTGCGTGCGTGTAGGTGTGTGTGCATATGCATGTGTAGTGACCAACCCTCTCTATCTTCATCCTTCTCTGACCATCACGTGTCTCCTGCATCAGGACCGAGTTTCCCTCTCACCTCACCATTCAAATCCAAACACCTTTCCATGTCTTAAAGGCGCAGTACAGTGTATTGACCCTCTCCCTCCCCCTGTCCCCCCCCTCTCTAGCAGTACAGTGTATTGACCCCCTCCCTCCCCCCTCTCTAGCAGCCCTGGCAGCGAGCAGCGGTCACCACCAGCTCCAGCTGTCCGGTCTGGACGGTGCGGGTCACCTGTTGCTAGGCGGATCTGGGGGCCAGTCCGTCCGCCAGTCTCTCTTCCTCAACCGCCCGACTCTCCTCCCCATGACGACCATGTCCATGAAGCCCGGCTCCATGGCAACGCCCTCCATGGCGACGCCCTCCAACCTGATGGGTCTGATGGGTCCCAGGCCCCTCCCACCAATGGTTGCCGGCGGCGACATCATGAGCCCGATGACATCGTGCCCCGAGGAGTCCGCCTCCCCATGCTCCAGTCCCGCCTCCTTCTGTTCCTTCAGCGAAGCCTCTCCGCCGCCAGTGGGAGGGGCCATGGCCGAGTGACGGACAGATGATTTGATTGACAGCTCACAGCAGCCAATCACAGGAGGAGGAGGAGGGGTTCAAGGAGCTTTAAAAAAAATCTGAATTTTACAAAACCTCGCCTTTTCTACCAAAGCCATCTCTCTGTCTGATTTATCGCTCTCTCTCCCTCTCTCTCTCTCTCTCTATAGCCCCGCTGACGTCTTCTGAAGCCAAAAATATACCCAGACGGACGCGGGGAAAGAGAGAGAGAGGGAGGAGAGGGAGGAGAGGAGAGGAGAGGAGGAGAGGAGAGGAGAGGAGAGGAGAGGAGAGGAGAGGAGAGGAGAGGAGAGGAGAGGAGAGAGAGAAACTACAGAGCGGAGAGGAGGGGACACTTTGAAACCAAATATTGATCTAAAAGCTGGAGAGGTGGCGTTGCATTGAGGAGTGTTTTTTTTTTTTGCTTCGGCATCGAGAAAAAAACCAAAACAACACCGTCGTCGTGGCAGCGCTTGTTATTGGAATGAACTCTCAGAGAGGGCAGAGGGATGAAGAGCTGATAAAACTGTGTGTGTGTGTGAGATAAAACGGGGCGGCAAAACGAAAGAAAAGAAAAAGACTTGTTTTAACGAGCTCTGAACACACACTTACAAAGATGAAACCAAAACCAAAAGTCTCCAAATACCAAAAAAACTGAACTTAACCAAAAAACAACAACAAACAAACGAACGAACGGAGAGAAAAGCTTTAGTTGAAGAAAAAAGGACTTTTTAACATTCTGATCTGTAGTTCCATTATGACTCATCAACATTCTCCATTCCAGGCAGGATATATTCCATTGTCATATTTTCAGTTCGAATTTTTACAACAAAAACATCTATTTTTCTATTATTTTCTATTTTCTATCCATCTGCCTTGTCAAATACGTCAATGCAATGTTCAACAGCTGATTTCTACCTCTCTCTCTTAAAGCTGCAGTGTGTAGAATTTAGGGTTTTATTTCCTAGCAGATTTTGTAGAAAGTAATTATAATATCCATAAGTACATTTAATTTAGTGCATAATAGCTGAATTTTTTTTCTTTAATTATTATTTTTTCCCTTTGAAAGGGTCTCATATATGTCCATATTTCTGCATATTTTGGGCCAAGGCCTTGTGCCGCCATCTTGAAAGTGTCATAGTTGGAATGTCATCAGGTGCATTGTTTAGAATGTAGAATTGTTCTTGTCCTTGAAGGCCACTGTAGCTTTTGTTATTATTCGAAAGGGGTGGGGTTACCCAGGGAGCGTTGCATTCTAGAACTTTCTAGATGATGTCATATTACACACTGCCCCTTTAACAGTTTAAACAGTGTTGAAACCTACAGTAACCTTTAAAAACCACACCAGACAGTGTTTGTTTCGCCCAGCCTGGTAGAAGCAGACGGGTGGGGTTAACTGCTGTTATTATTAACCATAGCACCGGGTAACGATGCCGATCCATACATATACTGAAGCTAAACATAACTTGGAATGCCTGAGCTCTGTGGTATTCATATAATACTTAGTATGGGGCAAACCTCACTCTATTGGCAAGTTAAATATGAATTAACCCAACCATGCTGTATGTGTTGGGGAATACCAATCTGACCCAAGGCTAAATATAATATGGTGGTTTGGTTGTTAAGGTTGTAGAGCTGACTGTTAATGTTTAAAGTGATTTTTTTAGGGATCCTAATTCTCTCTCAAAAAATAACATTACTGTCAGGATTATCATACTCACTGTTTGGTTGAACTGGAGAACACACACACACACACACACACACACACACACACACACACACACACACACACACACACACACACACACTCACACACACCCACACCAGTACTCACACTGTCTCCAAAGAGGACACACACACCACCACAGGCAGATGTAGACAGTCTTGGGAATATTATTTCAGCCTTATTTGCCATATTTTATTTATTATCACTCCACACACACACACACACACACACACACACACACACACACTCATCCCATCATCATATCATGTCATTTTCCAGACAGTCACTCTTGGATACCAAAGCTTCGCCTCTGGCAGCGTTGTCTCAGTGTTTCGTCCGGGAGACGAGTGTCCAGACAAAAAACCTCAGCAACACACACACACACACTTAAACACACACACACACACACACACACACACACACACACACACACACACACTCTAAAACACACACTACAAGCATAAGAAAGAGTCCAAACCAAAAAAAAAAAGAACAAAAGAGAGAGGTGAACTTCCCCTTACGGCCCCCGAACCTATACTGCCCTCCCTCTCTCCCTCCCTCCATCCCTCCCTCTCTCTGCCCCTCTCCTTTGTCTCCAAAGATCAAACAAAATAAAGAAAGGATGAGAAGAAGAAGAGAATACGGAGGAGGAATGATGAAAAAGCTTCAGGGGGAAAATGTTGCGCTCGAAAAAAGAAAAAAAACGGACGGCGGACCAAAAAAAACCAAAAAGTAACCCAAAACCAAAAGCTACTGCTACTACGTAATGTATGAGTGACTGATGCTGTAACTAAGACCAAATACAAACCAAACGAGGGCGAGGAGGACTGTGTGTGTGAGGGGGGGGGGGGGGGGGTGGGGGTGATAGGGACTGTGTCTGTCTGTTCGTCTTTTCCCTGTGATTTTGCTGTTTCATTGTATCGACAGACAGAATTTGTCCCCCCCCCCCTTCCCAAAAAAATCCTCTTGCCAACGACCTCGGCTTTTGTTTTCTCACTTTTCTTTTTTCTCTCTCCGGACGGATAAAAATATGGAATAACCTCAACGAAGAACTGACTTTGAGAATATATATATTTTTGCTTTTTGCTTCTCTCCATAGTGTGTCTGTTTAAACGATGTATGAACTTGTCCCATTGCTTTCTACTTAATATGCGGGATGGGGGGTGGGGTGGGGCGGGGGGGACGTTACCTATTTTCATATCTGCTTGTCTTTCGGTTGCGCTCTGGATTTTTTTATCTATTTATTATATTATTTACATGTTAGGAGATAGCTGTTAGAATGTAGCTTCCACTGTTTGAAACAAAAGAATGTTTTTTTTTAAGTTGCTGCTCCGGAATGTTTGTCTGAACTGAAAAACCCAAAGCAAAACGTTTTAGACGTACAACCAACATACCAAATAGAAACCAAACCAAACTTAATGCACAAGTTGTACGAGTGGCTCAGCTGAGGTGTGTGTGTGTGTGTGTGTGTTTGTGTGTGTGTGTGTGTGTGTGTGTGTGTGTTTGTGTATATGTGATGCATGTGTGTGTGTGTGTGTGTGTGTGTATGTGATGCGTGTGTGTGTGTGCTTGTGTCAGTCTTGCATACAAACCAAACTTTAAAAAACAGAATTTTTTATTTATTTATTTTAAACAGTTTAAAGTTGGTCATTTTTCATCCTGGACCTTGTTTCACATCAAAGTCATTGTCTCCAACAGTTCGCCTATTTAACCTAAATACTCTTTCATAGTCCCAAACTAATTTAAGAATATCGGGAGTTGATGATGATGGAATAAAAAGACCAGACCCAGGTTGAAAAAAACAAGAGCTTTACTTAAACATTATCACACACACAGGTACTGATGGCAGCCGTTGATAAAGATGATATGGGGAGGGGGTGTGTGTGGGCGCGTTAACGTCCACTGGGTTAGAGGGGAATGTAATCCATTTAGATCTTCTAGGTTTTTGTTAGGGGGGAATATACGCTATGTTCAAAATGCTCTTATAAACTTGTTGCTGATGTATTGAAACAGGCCGGGACTACTGGCCTCGTCCTACGACCCAAGACCATGACTTGATTTAACTACCAAATAGCTTTAACTTAAAAATCTCTTACGGTCTCTTTGTCGGAGAAAAAAAAATATTTGTATTTATTACTGTGTGAGGAATCGAGGAGGGGGGGGGGGGGGGTGATGTGTGTATTTTTTTCGTGGGCCGGGGGGAGAAAATGGTCCCTTTGTATTTCATGAACAACTTTGTCCCCCTCGCTCGCCCCTTGTTTGTTTATTTATTGATTATTTATTTATGTATTTATTGGATTCTATTCATGTGTTTCTGGATCTTTGTACTAGTTTTTTCAGGGGGGGTTGTTTGGGACGCAGAGAAGGGGGGGAGGGGGAGGAGGAGGGAGGGAGGGGGGGGGTGTTTGTGAGATCAAAACTAAAGAAGAGAAGATGATGCCAAATCGAATGTTTCAAAACCAAAACCAAAACCTAGAGACTGTTCTAAGCCGAGACAGAGAGACAGTAGCCGGGACACGGACGGAGGAGAAGGGGGGTTATTTAAAGAAGCTTCATGGGGGGATTGATTGTTGTCCCAGGACGTTCACTGTCCCATAGTTCAGATACCAGAGCCTGGAGTGTGTGTTACTGTAAATTATACCGTAGTCTGTGTGAATACTCTATTCTGATTGGCTGGAGAACATTCCATAGGTGTGGATTAACCCCTGATGTATGGACACCTAGATGGAACTGTTAAACATTCTGTCCACTTCATTGCGACGCCGTTGATTAAACAGTTTTGATAAGTGATTTATAAAGCCTAAAATATCCTGCCGTGCAATAGCCTCTGACCACCACAGGATGGCGCAGTGTGTGTTACTGTAAAACAACCTTCAGTCAGTGATTGACTTGGGTTTCTCTATGAATTATAAAAAGGTTTTCACAGGAGTAAGTTAAAAATGACTTGCACCACACTGTCTAACCCTACATTTCTCTTTATGTGATGTCACAGAAAGAGAAATGTAGGGTTAGTGTGAGACCATAAAAGTGAGACCATAAAACACTCTTTCTGCCTTTTCTCAGGCTAAGATGAACCGATTTCATTTTTTGTTTTGCACATTTATACTTCATAGGATCTCCGAGTTCAATACACCTTCATATTCCAACCGGTGAAGTAGGCCTTTAAGTTATCTTTATGAGGCACATTGAAATTTGCCTTTCCGCATATCCCCTCTTGAGTTACCACACTACATCTCCAGAGGGGGTCAGAGCGCAGGGTCAGCCGTAGTACAGCGCCCCTGGAGCAGTTTTGGGGTTAAGTGTCTTGCTCAAGGACACAATGGTAGAAATGGTGGGCACCGTAGATGTAATACCAGCCACCACTAGTTTTACTAACTAACACCCTCCTGTCCGGTGCCGGGGATACAACCAGAGACCTCATGGTTACTGGTCGACCCCTTTTCCTACAGGACATCCTACCAACCCCTTGATAGAGTTAGTTGTCCAAAACATTGCTAAATATTAACACCTAGTAACTACATGGTGTTTCTTAATTAGAATATCACGAAAAAGTTGATGTATTTCAGTAATTTAACTTAAAAGGTGAAACTAATATATTATATAGACTCATAGTTTCTGTAACATAGCTAACACAACTATACTGTTACTGCTAATATTGACCCGCTGATAGTTGTTTAAAAATTTGCCTTGAGACATAAACTAATAATGTGGCTATGGAACACTAACCCTGCTTTCCAATCCCCATACTTCCCTACTATTTAGTATGCCAGAAAAAGATTTAGGATGTCCCAATACATGCAGGTCAATTGTAGTATGCTGAAAATACCTACGTAGATGCTCCACTAACTCCAATAGCATTTTGGAGTATTCGTCTTTATTCTTGACATTTCTCGACACAATGAAAAAAAAATCTTCCTTATCTGATTTTTTTTCTCTCCTGTCTGTGGCCCTAAAACTCTTCTGTACTTTAGTATGTAGTGTAGTAAAAAGACTAAAACTCTTCTCTACTTTAGTATGTAGTGTAGTAAAAAGAAAGAGTATGTGATTTGGAACGCGGGGATTCTAACTGGTTCTCCTAGCTCAGTGTTCACACACTCCAAAGAGGTTGAACTGCTCTGTTGCTATGTCGGACCCATTTTTATTCCAACCTGTATTTTTACCTTTAAATTCCTCCGTCTCTGTCTCCTCCTCCTCCTCTGCTCTCTAGAGAAAAGCTTTCTTAATCCCCGGGACGTCCCAAGTGAGGACGAGAGGGGCGTTAACTAAATAACTCATTTTACCTCTGATACTCTGATGAAAAAACCAAATAGACATTCTTCAAGCTTTAATGACACAAAACACACACACACACACACAAACACAAAGAAAATATACAAAAAACACAAACTCAGGAGCGAGGGATGAGAAACTGGCCCTAGCGAGTTTACGTTTGAGTGAAAACAAAGATTTTCATGCAACCAGTTTGTTCTTAGGGCTTTAACCTCCATGTCTGCTGCAAGTTCACTGTTAAAGCTGGGGTATATGATTTCTGATTGGTCAAAGTTAACATGAGCTGTTCAGTTTGAGGCTCCGATTCTCTGTTCTCATTGGCTGTCGGGACTGTCCATTCACTTTGGCACGACGTTGTTGGTGTGTAGAGCGTGTCAGGGAGGGACCATAGGGGAGGGACCAAAGAGAACAAGTGGAGCGGTTGAGGTATTTGGATTTGAATCTAAATCCCAACTGCCATTTTCTCCCCAAATCATATACCCCAGCTTTAAGTCAGTTATATGAATTGCAGAGGATGAGGCTGCTTTTGTAGAGAGGAAGGTGTGTATATTTATTACTGCTGTCGGAGGAAAAACGGTCTCAAATCCAGTGTTTCTACCTTAAAATACACATGGGTAATTTAATGTTTTTAGTGTGTTGTTCGACATTTGGGAAAAAAATATTGTGTGGGAGTCAAATCTGAACTTAAAGGCGCTACGAGGAACTTTTAAATACTATCTGAAAACAGTCTCATTTTTTTCTGATTATCATCAATGACATATAACAAGCAAACCATCAGTCATCACCAGACTATGCTATTTTGATCTGGTTGTTTTTCTTAATGCCTTTGTGATAGGTTTACGCTCACCCAGGAACTACAGCTGACGTAGTGAAAAACCCTTTTAGTCCAAAGGGGGGCGCTAGAATGAACACAAACGGAAAAGTTCCTCGGAGCACCTTTTTTTAAGAAAATTACGAATGTGTATTTCCAAGATTATTTTGTCTCTCCGACAGCAGTGTGCCTGTGTAGTCCGACCTCGGCTGTGGAGACCAGTGAATAATACCAAAGTTTTAAAAAAAAACTACCACAGCGAGACACTACGCTACAAACACAACACACACACACACACACACTCACTCACTCACTCACTCACAGTCATTCCATGTGTAAATAAAACATTCAGGATTCTTGTTAGGGACTGTAACAGCTTTAATAATACATAAAAAGGTTAATCCAGCGCCTGTCGTTGATATGAAAAACACTGTCTCGTAATAACACTTCAGGCCTTGGCGGTTTTTTCTACTGTTAGTCGGTGTGGCTGTGAACGTTCATTTTACTACTATGCTCAACTTTCCCGAGTGAAACCATGACAACAACAACTCAAAATAACTTGTTTTTTGGCCTTTTGAAAACAAACAACCAAATGTAATAATGTAATAACTAACAGAGTTGAAAGAAGAAGAAAAAATAAATAAATAAGAGAATTAGTCGGTCAGTTTGATATCGTTTTTGCTTCCCCCGTTAAACGTTTTATTTATTAATTAAGGAGAAATTTAAAAAAATAAAATAAAATAAAAAAAAAGATACATTTTCCTTTCTATTTTTTCTACAATGCAGCTTAAATCCAAAGGTTACTAAGGACAGCGGGGAGAGATTTTACTGCTAAAGAAGAAAGAAAAAATAAACTCAAATAGTGAAAACCAAAGAGCTCCACTTGTATCTTCTCTCTACACCGTGAAATATTTCTTGTTTTTCACTTTGTTTTCTTCTCCGTATTGTATCAACTTCTCCACGTTTCTATGATGGCTGTGAACTCCAAAAGTATTCTTGAATATTTGCCAAATGACGATGTGGTAACGACACTGCTCCGTAAGCTTTTTAGTATCTGTTTTTGGGTCCATTTTTGTTTGTTTTGTTTTGTTGAAGTATTTAACTTGCTTACTGATGATATGCTGTTTTTTGAACCTTGAAGGCATCTTCTCTTGTCTTGAGTCGACTCTATAAAATGATTCTGTTGGAAAAAAAACGTTTGGGTTTGAGAACCGTTCTCTCGGACTGTCCCTGAACCCATCGCTACTATCTGTGTGCCTGTTTGTTTTGGGGGCCAGGGAAACGGGGACCAGACAAACCTGTAAGTGTTTAGGAATAAAGTGCGAATTTAGACCAAAAAGTCAGCTCCTGTGTCTTTGTTATTTGGTGTGTGTGTGTGTGTGTGTGTGTGTGTGTGTGTGTGTGTGTGTGTGTGCGTGCGTGCGTGCGTGCGTGTGTGTGTGTGTGTGTGTGAGAGAGAGAGAGAGAGAGTGTGATATTCATCCTTTATGTCATCCAATGTCTTATTCGGCCTTGAGGTAGTGTTGCATGTCTTTCCATGCCTTGAATCCACTAGCGCAGTTTACTACTGTTACTGCTGTGTGTGTGTGTTTGTGTGTGTGCGTGCGTGCGTGCGTGCGTGTGTGTGCACTGTTTGTCTAAATACTCTCACAGTTTCTGGTTTGGTGAGAGTTGCTGACACAGCGGTAAAGTTTTTACCACACACACACACACACACACACACACACA
>CM049413.1:6185000-6187500 GCA_026929865.2 Hyperoplus lanceolatus | reverse complement strand
CTCGTTTAGAGTACCTTTTCATGATATGCTAATTTTTTGAGATAGGAATTTGGGGTTTCCATGAGCTGTATGCCAAAATCATCAGTATTAAAACAACAAAAGACCTGAAATATTTCAGTTGGTGTGCAATGAATCTAAAATATATGAAAGTTCAATTATTATCATTACATTATGGAAAATAATCAACTTTATCACAATATGCTAATTATGAGAAGGACCTGTATTATATCAGTTATCTTCAGTACTCATGTCTTAAAGGGGCAGTGTGTAATAATAACAATGTTTTAAGAGCTATACACTACAGAATTATTATGAAAACAATCCTGTTTCCTTGGACACCATCCATGCATATGACCCCTCCCTACAGGGTCACCCCTCCTGACTTTCAGGGGTGGGTGAATTCGGTGTGACCATAGACTGTATATGAGTGTGACCTGTGCATGTGTGTAGGTGTGTGCGTGCGTGCATGCGTGAGGCTACACACCCTCAAATGTAAACACACCGTGAACCAACTGACGCGACACCACATCTGCTTTCTGACGTCTAGACCGTCTCTCTACAACTCCAGACACACACACACACACACACACGTCCCCCGGTAACCGCGGTGATGGTGATGCACACAGTCACTCTGTCGCTATAGAAACCAAACTGTGCGCTGGGTGAGTGTGTGGTGGTAGGTGGCCCCCGTGGTTTGGCTGGGTTGCCTGGCACGTTGTCGGGGCTGGCTAATCACCGCAGCAGTGAGTGGTGTGTGTGTGTGTGTGTGTGTGTGTGTGTGTGTGTGTGTGTGTGTGTGTGTGTGTGTGTGTGTGTGTGTGTGTGTGTGTGTGTGCATGCATGCATGCGCGCGCGTGTGTGTGATGTCTGTTACCATCGCACTGACTCTCTCGACTTGGGCCAAAATAAGTAGTGGAAAGTTTTTTTTTTTTGCATATTTCTTGGGCCCCTGTGTGTGTGTGTGTGTGTGTCTGCATATTGCTTGGGCCCCTATAGGCAGCAAACCATCCACACCAGCCACACAGCCAAACCTACACACACACACAAACACACACACACACAAACACACACACACACACAAACACAGTGCCAGCCAAACTCAACCCAACTCAGACAAACTCAGTCTGGATCCAAACCCCTTCCAAGCGTAACTGCCCCACCAACACACACACACACAGACACACACACACACACACACACACACACACACACACACACACACACACACACACACACACACACACACACACACACACACACACACACACACACACACCACACTCCACCCATAGCCCTAAACCCAACAAGCGATATTTAATACCCATAGCCCTCGTTTAGCCAGCTCTCGCCTCCACAGCGACGTAGAACTGCTAACAGTGGAAGAAATCATCATAATTGTCGGTGGCAGGATCCAGGACATGTGTGTGTGTGTGTGTGTGTGTGTGTGTGTGTGTGTGTGTGTGTGTGTGTGTGTGTGTGTGTGTCTGTCTGTCTGTGTGTGTGTGTGTGTGAGTCTGTCTGTCTGTCTGTCTGTCTGTGTGTGTGTGTGTGTGTGTGTGTGTGTGTGTGTGTGTGTGTGTGTGTGTGTGTGTGTGTGTGTGTGTGTGTGTGTCTGTCAGACTGTGGGTAGCGAGGGAGCGTTTAGCCTTTTCTAACAAAAAAAAACTCAAAGAACTTGATGCTATCGACAGCTGATTTGTCTGTCAGTCGACTGTCAAAAGGATTTTCTCTGCAAAGACCGCGAACACACACACACACACACACACACACACACACACACACAGGCACACGCACACACACTCTGCGGCTTGGTTACTTTGGATAAGAGTGGCAGCTATCAAGAGCCAAACCAAACACACACATATCAGCGCTTAAAAGTACTTTAAAAGACAATAATTCAAACGTAAATATGTCTACAAAATGATAGAGAAGGTTTTGTATTTGAGTAGAAGAGGGAGGGAGGGAGAGAGAGAGAGAGAGAGGGGAGAGAGGGAGAGGGAGAGAGAGAGAGAGAGAGAGAGGGGGATAGAGGGAGAGAGGGAGAGGGAGAGAGAGAGAGAGAGAGAGAAGGATAGAGGGAGAGAGGGAGAGAGTAGAAGGGGAAAACTTTGCAGCCAAACCCAATCCTGTGTTTATGAACGGCACTAGACCAAAGTTCAGTTTGCTTCGCCATCGTCATATTACCATTATTGATCTGACGCAATCACGTTTAAAGACATTACGTCATGGCCATGCATCCTGCGCTCTCTCCACACTGGAATAAACGAAAACTGAAAGTTCCTGGTAGCTTTAAAGGTGCTCAGAGGAACTTTCAGTTTCTGTTAATTCTAGCGGCAACTTTGTACAAAAGCGGTAGAGTTTTTGATTTATGAAAACTATGTAAAAATTTAAGTATTTGCACTGATGGTCTCGTTTGCTGTTGCATGTCATTTATGATAAAAAAAAATAGACTGTATCAGAAATATTTAAAAGTTCCTCGCTTTGTGGGACAGAGAACAGT
>CM049413.1:6162500-6172500 GCA_026929865.2 Hyperoplus lanceolatus | reverse complement strand
TTGAATCTCTGTCCACATTCAAAAGTGTTGAAACCAGCTGCAGCAGATGTGTTCCCACTTCAAAGCCTACATACGTAGTGTGTATTTATATTATTAATTAGGCTGATTTTAGCCTTTTTGAGCTAGTTTACGACTGCTTGCATAGAACCGTAAATAAATAATTAAATCCAGACAAAGCCTGAGTGTTGTCAAGTAATGCATTTGGTGTTATACATTGTTGTGTAAGTCCAAGTTGTATTGTGTATGTTGTTCCCTGATTCATATCATAGGCTATCTATTTTTTAAGGTTAAAATGACAATACCATGTAGGCTAGGACTACAAACTTGAATGCTAACTAAAAATGCTTAATTTAAACTGTTTTTGCTATGGTAGGCCTATGTATTTATAGCCTACATAGGCTAGCTTCTAAGAGTTAAGTCTACAATTAATTCCCTGGATTTCCTCTACTCTTCATGTGACTGAAAATGAAAAATAATCTTCAAAAACAACATAGATAGACGATCTTTGTCAGCAAGTGGGCGTTGAGTTCCTTTCCCTCTCCCTCCCTCCGTGGGTTCGCGTGGGCGGCCCCGTGTGGCAGCAGAGGGCGAAACACGACACCCGGCATAGGAGGAGGGGGGTAGAGAGAGAGAGAGAGAGAGAGAGAGAGAGAGAGAGAGAGAGAGAGAGAGAGAGAGAGAGAGAGAGAGAGAACACACGAAGTGGGTGAGCGAGAGAGTGAGTGGAAAAAGAAAAAGTCCGTGCCGGAGAAAGAACTCGAGTTGTTGCTTCATTTTTCTTTCAGACTGCGCTGCTGTTCAGACTTCTGACTATCGGCGAAGATTGACGAAGATTAAAAATGACGATGAAGGGGACGAGGAATCGACCATGCGACATTGTTGCAACAAAAACGGGATGAATTTTTAGTCTCGTCGCATTCCGTTGCTCCAGCCGAAGACTCCTTCAAACTCCCAAGCCTGCGCCATTCAGACCCGGTGCACTGGATTCCCCCCGCTTCCAAGAGGCTAGCAGCACTTTTACAACTATCGCCAGGGCAACAAAAAGTTCCCAAACTATAACTAATGTGTCCAGATAAGAAGAAGAACTCTATATAAAGTTAGCGGATGTCCTTTTTTTTTGGTTTTGGTTTTGAATTAACTGCCCATAATCGGGACAGGTTGGTTGGCTGTGTGGTTCAAACGAGCCACTTCTTGTGAGAACAACACGGGAGCAAGGAGCGGGCTAACTCCGCTAGCGTAACTTACCAACGTCTACAAAAAAAAAAAGTTTTAAGTCGACGGTTGGAAAGGAAAGTGACAGAAAGCAACACGGCGAAGATGAAAACCTCGGGAGATTCGGGTAAGTGGAAACACAGCCACAGTTATCAATACGTTAACTTTGTTTTATTACTGTTCTTGAAATGAAAACAACAGCGACCTAGCTCTCGGTGGCTACCTCGTTAGCATGCTACTACTAGCGCTAACAAACTCTCGCTCCCAGGGAAAGTGTGACAAAATGATGGCGCTGGCTGGCTGGGCTGGACCCATCCGAGGCTGCTGTTGTTATTGTTTCGGCAAAAGCTTGTTTTTCTACAACTCGAATCCCACGCGGTTTAGTTGGCTACATTAGATCAATGCACCCACTAAACAAAATGCTGTTTTTCTCATGTATTTCTCACGTAAACCGCGCTACCCCGTGTAGCGATTTGCTGAGTTCTGTTTTATTTTCCGGAGATGTTTTAAAGTGTCAGGCAGCAGGCTGGGGGCCAAAGTGCACAGACCCTCACCACGATAGTTCTGCAGCCTTGAATTAATGTCTCAACAACTTAGTTTAAATTGAGCAACTGAGCAATTTCACCACCAGTACAGAACACCTTCAATATTTCTCCTTGGATATAAGTTATTAAGGCTGAATAAATAGGTTTTAGATGGTTAGGGTTTTTTATATATATATATAATTTAAAGGCTATCACACGCTGTATATATGACAATGTAACAGTAGAAAACGAAAGGTGTGGTCCTAGGAACAGTTTAAAAGTTCAATTGTGAGGAGAGGAGAGGAGAGAGAGGAGAGGAGAGGAGAGGAGAGGAGAGGAGAGGAGAGGTCAACCATTCAAAGAGAAGGCGGTGTGTGAAGTACGGCCTACTGTTTACTTTGGTTACGTTGGCTTGTATTGTTTTGTTTTCTTTGTATGAAGAAGTAGGTTGGGTTACTATTAGGCTGAATATACAGTTATATGAAAAGCTTACTCACCCATATGACAAGCTATTTATTTTAAGGAAGTGCTGGGGCAAAGTGCATTGAATTTGCTCCATGGTTTGTGTTCACATATTTTTTTTTTTGTTTGCATTTTTATTATTCTTATCTGGAGATAACTTTTCCATGTATCAGTGAATGGTAGATAGTGACTGCTGCACGGTTGTATTAGCATTGGTACTCAATATTCAAGTTGCAAAGTGTTGACTGTGTGTGTGTGTGTGTGTGTGTGTGTGTGTGTGTGTGTTGTGTGTGTGGTGTGTGTGTGTGTGTGTGTGTGTGTGTGTGTGGGGTGGGGGGGGAGAATGGGCTTTGGATAATTTTGATAGGATTGAAGATTCAAGTTTCAAAGTGTTCATTGTCATATGCACATTAAGAAACATGTTCTCAGTCATACAGTGAAATTCTTCCTTTGTTTTCCACAGACTGAACGCCAAGAAAGAAACATTGAAAAATGTGCAATATACAAGTCAAAGAGAAAAATAAAACAGCGATAATACAGAATATACCATTTTAAAAGGCAAATGGAAGAGCAGCAACTAGGTGAAACGACAAAGCAAAGGTTACCGGCGATAGTTCATTTCTCCTCAACAGCACATCGTTGGGATCTCATCTGAGGTTATCAACAAACAAACAAAACAGTTTGTTTCTTTATTTACAAAGATCCCTGTGTTCTTTGCTACCTGTTTGGCAACGTGTGTGTGTGTGTGTGTGTGTGTGTGTGTGTGTGTGTGTGTGTGTGCCAGCCACAACGTCATAGTTAGAGATTTGACTTTAGCCTCAGAGTCCTTGCACTGCTTCAGATAACTTTTTATATCTCAAAACAATCGTGAGAGGATGCTCTAGTGGCGTAGTGGATAGAGCGCGTACCATATTGGCTCCGGCCTTTGTTGCAGTGGTCGCCGGTTCAAATCCGACCCGAGGACCTTTACTGCAGGTCACCCCCCCCCCCCTCTCTCTCTCTCTCTCTCTCTCTCTCTCTCTCTCTCTCTCTCTCTCTCTCTCTCTCTCTCTCTCTCCCCCTCCCTCCCCCATTTCAACTCTGTACTATCAAATAAAGCTTGGAAATGCCAAAAAAATTATCTCAACAAAAAAATCATTTGTGAGAAATCTTTAACTCAATCAGTCGGTCAGAGGTTATATGACCAAAGTTTGGTTTCCAATTTTTTCTCTCCAGCTGGTCCTTTTTTTGTTTGTTTTTCAAGTCGCTTTATGGGAACTATAACCCCAAAATACTTGAGAATCGGACCGTGCGTCATGAACCGTGAAACCACCTTTTTATTTTGATCGCGGCCGTAGAGCCCGCCATGCAGAAAATCCCTCGCAGGCGTTGAGCAATTATACATCCCACCAAAAAAAAAAACACTTAGGAAAAAGTTAGAATATTTGTTCTTGGGCCACAATCTTCTTTACCCATTACATTTTTAGGGATATTCTCGATCTGCCAAAGTGAAAGTGGCCAGTGTTCATTTTTAGCACTTTTCTGTTCAGACTAACATGTCATTGTGGGTTATTTCAAACGTCTCCAGTACATTGTATTCTCTTCTAATGGCTTTGGTTATCCACAGGGTCAGATTAGCAAGGTTATGCTACACTTCCCTTTTTTAGTTTTAAAAGTGGACGGCCTAGTTTTTAACCACAGGCCTTGCATAGGAGGATCGTTACATTCGTTTGTATTCGGTGTGTGTGTGAACTCTTTAAACTAAAACATAGTGCGTAACTTTTAATGACATCACTTTAAACACACACACACACAGGGGGGTTTAAAGCTATTGTGCGTAACTTTTTGCTTTTTAAAACGAAAGCAACTAGTACAGTTTTTTTTTTGCCCGTCATCTGAATCTCAAACTCTTAATGGGGCTGTGGAGACTATCGGCGACATCAGCAATATCACGTAAGGGGATTTAACCTCTTTTTCTTTTGTATTCTTAATATCCAGGGATGCTATTGGGTAACCACATAACATTATGCATGGAGCCACACAAGCCCTTTGTCTGCACTGCCTGTTGTAATTCCCCTGGTGTGTGTGTGTGTGTGTGTGTGTGTGTGTGTGTGTGTGTGTGTGTGTGTGTGTGTGTGTGTGTGTGTGTGTGTGTGTGTGTGTGTGTGTGTGTGTGTGTGTGAGAGCCTGTTGATGACTTTATGTATATATGGGTCAACCTCCACTCTCTTCCTATCAGGAAGTGAGCGGTCTGGCCCCACCAGCTCCAATTTTCCACTTGTGTTACTCCTTATATCAACACACAGCCACATGTGAGACGTCACAGCTGCAGACGACCCGCGAGCCAGCACGCTTTGTTACACTCAGTCCCTGTGTGTGTGTGTGTGTGTGTGAGAGAGAGAGAGTGTGTGTGTGTGGATAGTGTGGGAGAGAGAGAGAGTGTGTGTGTGTGTGTGTAGTGTGTGTGTGTGTGTGTGTGTTGTAGTCTGTGTGAGTGTAGAGTGAAAGGAGCCATACATGAGCAATTAGCTGGTGTTAAGTCTGGTTAGGGCTGGGCTGCTATTTATGACTGAGAGAGTGTGTGTGTGTATTTGTGTGTGTGTGTGTGTTTGTACATGTCTGAACGTTAAGTGGCCATATGTCAGTCACTGTGCGGTTACCTGACATTGTGGTCATAACAAAGTGACAGTTTGACTTTAACTGGTGACACCAAATTGCCCTTTACTTGAGGAAGAGCATTTGGTTGTAGGCAGTGAGTAGACTGTAGACTCAGCCTATTGTAATAACAAGAACACACACACACACACACACACACACACACACACACACCGTTTACTCAGATTAAAAATGGCTCTAAAACATTCTCAGACCAATAATGAACTAGGGTCTCATTTGTTAAAAAGATATGATGCTGTTGTGTTGAGTTTACTTTGGGAATGACTGTGTTGGGTTACGTCGCACCGTTATAATGAATTATGATGTTGGCACGGTAACAGAGAAGGCACAGTTACACTACCAGTCGAGGCCAAGTCGTTTGAGTCAGGGAAAGCTTGACTTGTGTGAGCAGCGATGTAACCTGTGTGCTTTGGGACACCTGGGGCTGCGTTCCAAACCCCATTACTTCTTCTCTGCTATTTAGCAAGGTAGAAAAAGACTTAGGATTGTCCCATGCATGTGGTTGAAGGATGCAGCATGCTTAAAAATAGTAAATGCCCTACTACTACATCCGATTGTGATTTTTTTTTTTAACGTGGAAATCAGGTGATGTGGTGATTCTGACCCACAATCCACTGCAGCAGAAATGGCGTCACATCGAAGGAGTAAATAGTTTTAAAAAATGGTCTATGCAATTTAAAAATAAATAAAAATAAACGGACATTAAAATGCAGTGGTGTCGAGTCCCATCACTACTCACTAAAGCAGCAGTGCGTAAGAATAGATCATTAGCCCTTTGCTGACTTGCCATTTAGAAGGGAAAATATAGTAACCTAAAAAAAAACCTAAATGCCATTGTCCCTCCCCTCAGGAAATACCTGTTAGTGAGTGATCAGGTCAGGGCTAAAGGTCTGACCTGATCACATTCCTGATTACCGCGGGGCAAAAGCCGATGCTGGAAAAAGTAGTGCGGGATTCGGGAATGACGTCAGTATTTCTCTGGTGTGTTGTCAAGTGGCGGTCCGGGTCATTGTTGCTATGTTGGTCTCTGGATGTTACGGCCGGCCTCTGTTTCCTGGAAGTGTGTGTGTGTGTGTGTGTGTGTGTGTGTGTGTGTGTGTGTGTGTGTGTGTGTGTGTGTGTGTGTGTGTGTGTGTGTGTGTGTGTGTGTGTGTGTGTGTGTGTGTGTGTGTGTGTGTGTGTGTACAGTGGCTCTGGTGACCCATACAACGCTCGGAGAAGAGACAACAGGTAGCGCGAGCTGTGACATGCTGGCCACACAAACACAGAGGGGCCTCACGCACAGGAAAAAAACATGGCAGTCAGACAGATGCCCTGCGTTCCAAATCGCATACTCTTTCTTTTTACTACACTACATACTAAAGTACAGAAGAGTTTTAGTCTAGGCCACAGGGGAGAGAGAAAAAAATCAGATAAGGAAGATATTTCTTGCATTATGTTGAGAAATGTCAAAAGACAAATACTATTGGAGTTAGTGGGGCATTTATGTATTTTCAGCATACTACAATTGACGTGCATGTATTGGGACATCCTAAATCTTTTTCTGGCATACTAAATAGTAGGGAAGTATGTGATTTGGAATCGGGTCAGTGTTGGTTGGTAGTAAAGAATTACGTGACTGGCTGTCCTTGGAAAAGTGGTTTTTAATCAGATTGCTATTCCACCATTTTTGATTGCAGGTCTTGCTGATGTCGAGTAAGAGATAAGTGATTGCTGTTAAAGGGTGTGTGTGTGTGTGTGTGTGTGTGTGTGTGTGTGTGTGTGTGTGTGTGTGTGTGTGTGTGTGTGTGTGTGTGTGTACGTTCACAAGTTGAGGCAAGTTTTGAGTGTAGTGAGAAGCCCTTTGCTCTGTGATGTGATGGAGAGGCTGACTCAAAATCCTGACGTTGATATTTAAAATGGCCGAAACCTAATTTATTGTAGCGTGGAATTGCTCTACATTCTCTACATCTACATTAATTCACTGGAATAATGAAAACATTCCCAATCAGAAAGAATGGCACACCTCCCAACTGCTGTCTTTGGGTGTTTCAAGTTAAATCTTTTATCAAATCAAATCAGTTTTATTTGTATTTCCCTCAGTGGGCTTTACATTCCATACAGTATAACACCCTCTGCCCTTACACCCTTATTTTATGTGAATTAGTAACTTCTTCCTCCGCTTCCGGTGTAAGATGATTGGGAAGCCAAGGTGTTTTGGACCGGTATCACTATCTTTCCTTGTAATTTCCCCTCGTGAGGAATTCAGTTTTTTGGCTTTTCCGGAGAAAAAAATAATAATCTAGGCCTGGCTTTAGACAAAGTGCTGGTTATCATTAGTCAAGTACGAGGAGCGAGAAGCGCCACTTTTTAGTCCAAAGAATGTGCTCTTCATCTTAAATGTCTTTTGTCAGTCTGCCTGTCAGCTTGGTATCTGGAAGGTGTGTGTGTGTGTGTGTGTGTGTGTGTGTGTGTGTGTGTGTGTGTGTGTGTGTGTGTGTGTGTGTGTCTAGCTTTTGCGTGTGTGTCTGCTTGATTGTGTGTGTGTGCGTGCGTGTCTGTGTCTGCTTGATTGTGTGTGTGTGTGTTTGCTCAGAGACAGCAGCCGCGGACCCCCAGCTGGGCACATAAAGGACGGAGCAGGTCAAGTGAAACCAGCGAGTCGCTCTGCTGAACAGTTAAAGACAGACATCTAGATATCTGACAGGATTGTGTGTGTGTGTGTGTGTGTGTGTGTGTGTGGCTTTCCCTGCTTCACTGTTGTTCACATGATTATTCACTCTTTTGCATAAACTTTCCTTCTTATGCCAATCCATCAAAATGAATTCAGAGATGATATTAAAAAATCCAGATAAATGTATAATATTCTAAATGATGACATGTTGGTAGCACCAAGTGGTTGAACTGGATGGCAAGGCAAGTTTATTTCTATAGCACAATGCAGACTAAAGGCCATTCAAAGGGCTTTACAGAGGCATAACATACATCAAGATTAGACATTAAAAATTGCCTTTAATATATAGTAAAAAAAAAAAAAAGGGGACACTTCAAGATTCACTTATTTTGGTCCCCCTCCCAACTTTGTGTGTCCGAACTGAACGAGGTTTTAAGACTTAATAGCTTTATGAAGTCGGTCCTCCGGAGGGGAAGCGTGTGAAGCCTTTTATTCATCCAGACGTGCCCACGCCATTCACACCGTCCGCTTGCCCTTGGAGCTCGTTTGAGTCCCACAGAGGCTGAGAGAGAGAGAGAGAGAGAGAGAGACAGAAGGTGTGTGGAGGTAGGTTTGGTTTGTGCTTTGTCCCGCTCTGTTTTGGCTGGAGTCATCCTAATGAAACCTGTGTGGAGATAGTTACAATGTGTGTTATGGCTATGGTCATGTGTGGTTGGTGGGGGGAATAAGAGGAAGGTGTGTGTGTGTGTGTGTGTGGGGGGGGGGGGGGGGGGAATGCCCTGGTTGGTTTGGCATCGTTTAAATGTCCAGAAGTGTTTGGGTTGTAATGTCTCCGCCAACATGTGAGCCTGCCTGCTTAGTGCTACACACTGCAGAAACAAGAATAAAGGGACACTCACACACACACACACACACACACACACACACACACACACACTCCCTTGACCTGCTCCGTTCTTTCATGTGCCCAGCTGGGGGTCTCTGAGCGCACGCACACACACACACACACACAACACACACACACACACACACACACACACACACACACACACACACACACACACACACACACACACACACACACACACACACACACACACACACACACAAAAGGGACAGACTAGGTGTGGTCCTGTGTTACTCTGCCCACATTGCGACTGCCAACGCCAGCTCCAGAGTAGTTACAACCGAGTTGCTGTCGGGGCAGAAATATCCACCAAACACCATATGTTTTTAGGGAGTCTGTTTTAGCTGAGAGGAGTGGTAAGTGTGTCTGTGTCTCCGTCTGTGTGTGTGTGTGTGGTAAGACAGAGGTAGTCTGCCAGGTTAAGGTCTTAGAATCACTCAGAGCTATAGTATAGAGATGCACCCATAACACTATTTTTACAGTTCCGATCCGACCCCAATATCTAGGTTTTGTATATCTGCCCATATGGATACTGATATTGGAATTGGATCGATCCTAAAGTTGACCAGTTTGATACGTTGCTGAAGACTCACTTTTGTTGCGTTGGCCTTTAACACAAGTTGAGACTTTGACACTCCTAACTTTCCTCATGTATCTTACATGTTGTTTTGTATTGTATCTTGTTCAGCACTTTGGTCAACTGATGCTGTTTTTAAAATGTGCTACAGAAATAATTTTGACTTTGACTAGCCCTACTAATGGAGGTGGCAGCATCCAGCTTATAATGTCTTTGATACAATAAACCAGGGGCTCTGACAAACCTAACCAATATGCAACTGATTTGCTGTAGCGGTGGAAAGTTGTCAGTATAAGAAACCATGATTGATTTACAAACTAGTTGTAAAATGAAGCAGAATAAATTGGAGGCATTCATTTATTTATTTTTCAAAGGGAGACCACCTCCATAGCAGCCGAGGGGGAAACCATGCCAACAGGTGTGGGTTCTGTGGTTGTTTGAACTGGGCCAATCCAGACCAGAGTTTTATCCTGACGTTGTGCACTTGTTGATGGTGCACCTGCAAACATTTTAGCCCACACTGCTCGAATGAAACATATTAAATGTCCAACTTGCTTTCAGGAATGCCAAACAAGTTTTTATTCATTTTCCCCACAAATGGGAACCTTGTTATCCTACTAAATAGTCATTTCTACAGACTCGACTCTGTTGGGTATGTTGCCACCTAAACTAAAACCTCCACGAAAAGCCTCCAGGAAAAATTCAACATAATTGAAACCAAACTGTTGGAATATGCAGCTGTTAAATTAATATTTAGGCAATGTTTTTCAGTGCTGCGCTGTGGTTCACTTCTGGGTTCCAAACTAAGTAAGGTCTTCTAATGGGCTCTGCGATCGGAAAAATAATCACGGCTATTTTTTTTTTTGTTGGTATTTTCAAGCTTTATTGGATAGTACAGAGTTTAAATGGGGAGACAGAGAGAGAGAGAGGGGGGGGGGGGTATGACATTCAGTAAAGGTCCATGGGTCGGATTTGAACCCGCGACCACTGAAACAAAGGCCGGAGCCAAT
>CM049413.1:6147500-6157500 GCA_026929865.2 Hyperoplus lanceolatus | reverse complement strand
AATAACACTGCTACCAGAAGCTTTCCACATCAGCCACCTTCAATGAAAAGCAGAAGTATTTCATTTTCTTAGAAAATAAATAGATAAAATATTCAGAATAATTTGCACAACACCTTCAGAACCTTCACAAGGACACCACAACTGTGCAAACTGTAGGGTGAGACAGTGAGACCATAAAACGCTCTTTCTGCCTTTTCTCAGGCTAGGATGAACCAATTAAAAAAAAAAATGTTGCACATTTATACTACATAGGATCTCAGAGTTCAATACGCCTTCATATTCCTACCGGTGAAGAAGGCCTTTAAATAAGAGTGTCTTTCTCTTACTGCATAATGCAGTTACTTTTTATTATTTAATTTTTTTTGTAAGATCCTTATCCAAATCCTGTGTGTGTTTTACGGAGAGTGAGCGTCATATGTTGAACAGATTGTAAGGCCAAGGCAAAGTGTGTGATTGTGGAGCGTACAGTATAAATGGAACTGGCTCGACCTCTCCTTTGCCAAGAGTCTTAATCAGTGCACAAATATGCACATTCCTGTCTGATATTTGCCCTCCACACACTCCGATAATAAAAGTGGCTGTGTGTGTGTGTGTGTGTGTGTGTGTGTGTGTGTGTGTGTGTGTGTGTGTGTGTGTGTGTGTGTGTGTGTGTGTGTGTGTGTGTGTGTGTGTGTGTGTGTGTGTGTGTGTGTGTACTCTGCTTGGCTGTGAGTTAAGTTTTATGACTTCGGGAGTGTTTCTCATACAATGGCCGCTTATGTAAAATGACACATTCATCACGTCTTTGAACTAAACCTTCGTAGCTCTGTCTTGTTCACGTTGTCCTACTAGTTCCAATCAACACGCACACACACACACACACACACACACACACACACACACACACACACACACACACACACACTGTCCTACTAGTTGTAATCAACAGTGGAGCCTCTTGGTCTGCGTGGAAAGATGCTGAAAGGAACGGGGGATTACGGGAAAGAGAGAGAGAGAGGGGGGGTAGGGGAAAGAGGGGGAGATGAAGTTTGATTGGCAGGGAGATTGAGAGTGAGTCACTCCACCAGCTCCCTGGGTTTGGAGCTACAGGCCCTATTCTGGGCTGTGGTGACACGTGTGTGGTGCGGTGGTATGTGTATGTATGTTCTGTGTGTATGTTCTGTGTGTGTGTATGTTCTGTGTGTGTGTATGTTCTGTGTGTATGTTCTGTGTGTGTGTATGTTCAGTGCGTGTGTATGTTCAGTGTGTGTGTATGTTCAGTGTGTGTGTGCATACGTGTGTATACTTAAGTGTAACATGGTTTAATGCAACAGCTGAAGTCACTAAATTTTTGTAGCCAGAGAGAGAGTGTGTGTGTGTGTGTGTGTGTGTGTGTGTGTGTGTGTGTGTGTGTGTGTGTGTGTGTGTGTGTGTGTGTGTGTGTGTGTGTGTGTGTGTGTGTGTGTGTGTGTGTGTGTGTGTGTGTGTGTGTGTGTGTGTGTGTGTGTGTGTTGGAGGAAAATGAAAGTCGTCTGCCGACCAAACCACAACACAGAAGCCAGATTTAAATGCAAATATTTCTCTTCTCTCTGCTGCTCTGAAGTCCTGTCTATTAAACTAACGCTCCATAGATCACTCCAGGTCTCTCTCACACACACACACACACACACACACACACACACACACACACACACACACACACACACACACACACACACCACCACCACACCGCATTCATACTGGAGTTTCTGACAAATTCACTTTCAAGTTGTGTTCTATGGATTACCACTGATTGGCTGGATTTACAGTCTTAGTAACAGGAAAGTTCATTTAGCCTTTGAGCAAAATCATGCAATATCTGTGGGAAAATACATTCAATTCAATGCAGTTTATTTATGAAGGGGACAGTGCAAATTAATAAAACACATGATCATACATGGGTTTAAAATTCCAGAATAAGTAAAAAGGTTATTTTTCATCCGTAGTCCAATTTGGGATTGTAAAGTGGATAACTCCAGGTCATGGTTACGTATATATTGGTCCGTCTCTTCCTCGTGAAGTTTTGATAACAACAGTGAGGTTGATTCTGCCACCTGACTGACTGACTGACTGACTGACTGACTGACTGACTGACTGACTGACTGACTGACTGACTGACCGACCGACCGACCGACCGACCGACCGACCGACCGACCGACTGACTGGTTTGGTTATTAATCAGCAAAGCAACCGTCTGACTTTAGAGCTGGCTGGGCTGCGTGGCTTAACATTGGCTGACTGAACTCTGCAGGCAGCATTTTCCCCTGCAGACAGAGTGTGTGTGTGTGTGTGTGTGTGTGTGTGTGTGTGTGTGTGTGTGTGTGTGTGTGTGTGTGTGTGTGTGTGTGTTGCAGTGTATCAGATAAAACAGATCAGTGCTACCTGAGTGGAACTCTACATATAGACAATGGACTCATCTCTCTCTATCCTGTCTTTATTACTGTGTTGAACTGTTTCCTATTCTAGTTCTCGTACACACACACACACACACACACACACACACACACACACACACACACACACACACACACACACACACACACACACACACACACACACACACACACACACACACACACACACAGATTGCACATAGTTCCTTCCGACCAAGCTTGAAGTCTCCAGTCAGTTACTCAAGTCGCCTGCAGCGTATCACCGCCAAGTGTTTTACAGGGTGTTCGTCTTCTGGCAGGAGAGCGAGAGCGTGCTCAGACAAGCTCCGCAGCACGTGTACGAGCCTGTACCTTTAGTCTCTGCTGTGGGACTATAGACCTGAAACTGATGAGGCCCGAGCATTGGAGAATGTGCTACAGAGACAGGACGGAGGCACAAGGAGACAGAAGTTTGAGCCGTTTGATCACCGCTAGCGTTATTTTGATTCTCATTTACACAGCAGTGATGATTCTTTCTGGTGAATATTGCCTTTGATCTGCCTTGCTGTCTCTCTTTGGGAGCCACCAGCACGTTATGTTTTAAAGAGACTACAAGGAATTCTTCACTCACTCACTCACTCACTCACTCACTCACTCACTCACTCACTCACTCACTCACTCACTCACAGACACACACACACCAACATTGGCAGCCTCCAACATGCTGCGGAGTTCTCAAGGACGTGACAGTCGTCTGTCTGGCGAGGTTTGTTCGGCCGCTTTGTCACAGGTGACAGTGACTTAGCCGTCTCAGCAGCAGAGACGGTTTATACGCTTAAGGAATTCACTCTGCAGTCCAAGGCTTTTGTCCCGGGACAGACAGTCAAACTCCTCTTTCTCTCTCTGCAGACTTTAAGGTGGAGTCAGTGATCCTGGAGAAATGCTAGTTGTCAAAATCACTTTTTAGTCAAATTCAGTGTATATCTCCTCACGATCCGCTTACCTGTATGTACTTTGTGTGTGCTGAAAGGAATTCCAATACGTACAGGTAGCGTATCATGAGGAGATATTCACTGATTTTTTTTTCTTCTTTTTTTAAGATAATTTTTTTGGCATTTTCAAGCTTTATTAGATAGTACAGAGCTGAAATGGAGAGACAGAGAGAGGGGGGATGACCTGCAGTAAAGGTCCACGGGTCAGATTTGAACCCAAGACCACTGCAACTAAGGCCGGAGCCAATATGGTACGCGCTCTATCCACTACACCACCGGAGCGCTCTGATATTCACTGATTTTGGACAAGAATCAGTAACTCGAGCTTTCCAAGAACTCAGCAGCCCTGCAGCTGCACGTTCTGAAGCTCATCATATGGTGAGGCTTTGTTTCATTTGGATTCCTCTGTCCACACACACACACACACACACACACACACACACACACACACACACACACACACACACACACACACACACACACACACACACACAGTCCATGGGAAGACGTTATTCACAGCACGGGCCATTTGGAAGATTGATTTTCTAAAATGGAAAGCAACCGCATAGTGCTAATAGAAGCAGCTGTCTGATTTAAACCACACAGTCCTACTGCATTGATGGCCGATTCAGGTTCCACTGGCGTTAACACATCTGCCAACAAGCCCAGTGGTTCCCATTACTATCTAAACAAGTTTCAGTCTTTGATAGTAAATCTTCTCCTGGAAGCTCAACAAATAAATCTGCATCTTTTTCTTTTCGTCTTGTTTTTGCAAGACACTCATACTAACGTCCTACTCATACTAAAAGCCATACTAACATCCTACTCATACTAAAAGCCATACTAACGTCCTACTCGTACTAAAAGCCATACTAACGTCCTACTCATACTCAAAGCCATACTAACGTCCTACTCATACTCAAAGCCATACTAACGTCCTACTCATACTCAAAGCCATACTAACGTCCTACTCATACTCAAAGCCATACTAACGTCCTACTCATACTAAAAGCCATACTAACGTCCTACTCGTACTAAAAGCCATACTAACGTCCTACTCGTACTAAAAGCCATACTAACATCCTACTCATACTAAAAGCCATACTAACATCCTACTCGTACTAAAAGCCATACTAAAAGCCATACTAACATCCTACTCATACTAAAAGCCATACTAACATCCTACTCGTACTAAAAGCCATACTAACATCCTACTCGTACTAAAAGCCATACTAACGTCCTACTCGTACTAAAAGCCATACTAACGTCCTACTCGTACTAAAAGCCATACTAACGTCCTACTCGTACTAAAAGCCATACTAACGTCCTACGCGTACTAAAAGCCATACTAACGTCCTACTCGTACTAAAAGCCATACTAACATCCTACTCATACTAAAGGCCATACTAACGTCCTACTCATACTAAAAGCCATACTAACGTCCTACTCGTACTCAAAGCCATACTAACGTCCTACTCATACTCAAAGCCCTACTAACATCCTACTCGTACTAAAAGCCATACTAACGTCCTACTCGTACTCAAAGCCATACTAACATCCTACTCATACTAAAAGCCATACTAACGTCCTACTCATACTAAAAGCCATACTAACGTCCTACTCGTACTAAAAGCCATACTAACATCCTACTCATACTAAAAGCCATACTAACGTCCTACTCATACTCAAAGCCCTACTAACATCCTACTCATACTAAAAGCCCTACTAACTTTCTACTCATACTAAAAGCCCTACTAACGTCCTACTCATACTAAAAGCCATACTAACGTCCTACTCGTACTAAAAGCCATACTAACATCCTACTCATACTAAAAGCCATACTAACGTCCTACTCATACTCAAAGCCCTACTAACGTCCTACTCATACTAAAAGCCCTACTAACTTTCTACCCAAGCCCTACTAACGTCCTACTCATACTAAAAGCCCTACTAACTTTCTACTCATACTAAAAGCCCTACTAACGTCCTACTCGTACTAAAAGCCCTACTAACGTCCTACTCATACTAAAAGCCCTACTAACGTCCTAATCATACTAATCTCGATGTCAATTTGAGTATGTTGTGGTTGTGTATGCCAGTTTGTGTAGACGAGAAATGCCCGGATGAGTACTTATCTCTAGGAAGATTTTGTATATGGATCGATAGGTTACTTTACCTACTCAACCGCCCCACAATGCATTGCGTCTTTTCAAACGTCACAGAAGTTTTTTGTTTAAATTCTTTATTGCTTCTGTACTTTGGTGAAAACGGTCCGACAAACCTTGCATACTCAATCGATGGTTAAGTAGACAGTATGTAGTATATACATGTTGAGTATGCAGGAGGGAGGACGTTATAGGGCTTTGACGACACAGCCCCGAATTTCACTCTGTATTTCTGGGTTTTCCTTCCTTCACACTGACCGTGTGTGTGTGTGTGTGTGTGTGTGTGTGTGTGTGTGTGTGTGTGTGTGTGTGTGTGTGTGTGTGTGTGTGTGTGTGTGTGTGTGTGTGTGTGTGTGTGTGTGTGTGTGTGTGTGTGTGTGTGTGTGTGGGGGGGGGGGGGGGGGGGGGGGGGGGGGGGGGGGGGGGGGGGGGGTTTTTAACGAAGCCTTATGTAACGTTGGGATCATGTGAGAACAGAGATGATGCTTCACTCCATGCACCTTCCTTTTCCCTTTGATCTCAGCTGGATTCTCTCTCTCTCTTTCCGCCCCTCTACCTCCTACTTTTCTTCCCCCTTTCATTCTCTACCTTTCCACCTGATTTCCTCCTCATCCCCCCTTTCCTCTGACTCCTTTTAAACCTGCGGTGTGTAGAATTTTGGGAATTTTTTCATAGCAGACTTGGTAGAAGATAATTATAATATCCATAAGTACGTTTAATTTAGTGTAAATTAGCTGGGGAAAAAAAGGGTCACCACGGGAGCGTTGCGTTCTAGAACTTTCACCACTAGATGCCATTATGCCCAGGCTGCTTCGGGTATAACCTCCGTCCTTTAGGGGTGTTTATAAGATCACAATATGTGACGCACAGGGGTTTTAAACAGTAGTTTTAGACTCTTCAATCAAGCAGCCTTAGCCTGTCTGTTATGATCCCTGTGTTGGAGACCGGTAGGACACACAGACAATCAGCTCTTTAGTTCATTATATCTTATATCTAGTTGATTCAAAGTTGATTTTGCACAGGAATGCATCACAAAATCATCATCTACAGCCTAGGCTCTGAAAACGGGTCTGTAAACAAAGACTAGTAAACAAAAGTAGCTACTAGCTAGCAACATGGCCGTCTACAGAGGCTGCATATTAGCACCAGATTATTTTTTCAGCACACACACAATACGGACAGGTAGTGGATCGTGAGGAGATATTCACTACATTTTGACAAAGTGATTTTGACAACAAGCGTTCTCCAGAATCACTGACTCTATCTTTTTTTTATATGTTTAAGTGAGGTCTGCACCTTTTTTCCGGGGCGCTCCAGTGGCGTAGTGGATAGAGCGCGTACCATATTGTCTCAGGCCTTTGCTGCAGTGGTCACGGGTTAAAATCTGACCCGCGGACTTTTACTGCAGGTCATCCCCCCCCCCCCCCTCTCTCCCCATTTCAACTCTGTACTGTCTAATAAAGCTTGAAAATGACAACAAAATAATCTTTAAAAAAAAAAACTTTTTCCATTAGTTTTGTAATGTGTATTTTCCGTTAGAATCCGACTCTGTGCTCATGCCAGCGCCGTTTACGCCCGACATGGGATTCCCCCTCTTCCTGATGTGAACCAGTTTGTTTCCTGTCTTTCTGTGTTTGTCCTGATCCCAGGGCTGATTGTGTGTGTGTGTGTGTGTGTGTGTGTGTGTGTGTGTGTGTGTGTGTGTGTGTGTGTGTGTGTGTGTGTGTGTGCTCTGTAGATCCAGTAGTCCCATTAACCTGGGACCTGTTACCTCTGTGTGTGTGTTGCTCTCGTGCCCCCGCAGACACACACACACACACACACCGACCTTTTCCACGCGCTAAATATAGTCCCAGCAAAGAATGGGAGGAAGGGAGGGAAAAATAAACAGAGGGATAGATGGATGGATAGAACAGGCTGTTAGAAAGAGAGAACAAGAGTGGTAGAGTCGGGAGTCGTTGTGTGTTTAGTCTCACGGCTAAAGCCCTTCTGGACAATACACCGACGATCGCTATCGGGTTATTACGAGCGCTAGTCCAACTGGGCTGACGTCAAGAGGCGCCGAAGAAAAGCAGCGCTGCGTTTAAAAAGCCCCTCAGTCCCGTGTGTTGCTTTTGGACAGGAGAGGCAGGTGGCTGGAGACGGCAGCATAAGAGTAAATTAGGTTTTCTGGCTCGTTACTTTGGCTAAATATAGAAACCAAAAGAGGCCCGAAATGGTGTGTTTCACCTCCACGCCTGACAGTCAGACATTCTCGCTGTCTGGGGCAGAAAAGGCCGGATAGTAACAAAGGGCTTGGTTCAATTGTCAACTAAAGTCATAGATAGATAGATAGATAGATAGATAGATAGATAGATAGATAGAAGTAAATCCATACAAGTGCTGTAATGTAGCTTACCTTGATATGCACTTTAAAGGAGCTCCGAGGAACTTTCAGTGTGTGTTCATTCTTGCGCCCCCTTTGGATAAAAGCGGTAGTGTTTTTTTATTACGCCAGCTGTAGTTCCTGGGTGAGCGTATATACCCATGACAAAGGCATTGAGAAAAACTAGAGAAATTGAAGATGAAAAATGCTCTAGTTTGGAAATGGGAGGGAAGAATTTGTGATTTTGAGCCTCTTTTTGGTGATGGAACTCGCCCCTCCCGTGCGGACAGGACAGTGGCATGGTGTCCTTTCCTTTGTTAACACGGTGGGACAGTCTGGACACACACTGGAGCGAGATGCTTTCTGCTGCTGGCCAGGAATCCTTAGACATTACCACACACACCCTCGCGTCGTGCATGCTCTCTGGACCGCAGACCCAAACTCTTTAACTTTTTACTGTTGGCAAGTTGCTATAAACTGTAATCGAATCATATTTTGTTTTGTCTACTTTGTCGTCGTGACTCGGACATTTATTTTTAGAGCTAAAAGCTTTTGTTGCTAGGAGACAGTGTGTCTTATAGAGGAGAGGGAGAGAGAGAGAGAGAGAATGAACGAGAGAAAAGGAAGAAATCTGTGAAAGCCGAATGAACGAGTGAACAGCCTATGACTCAGCATGGACATCTGCAAAACACACACGCAAACATGCAGTGGGCATGGCTGCTATTCCTGTGTTCTTTGTCTGTGTGCTCTGTGCACCCACGCATGAACCCACTTACCTCTCCCCACTAACCCATGTTGTGTGTGTGTGTGTGTGTGTGTACTTTGTGTCCTTGTACTTTGTGTGTGTGTGTACTTTGTGCCTTTGTACTTTGTGTGTGTGTGTGTGTGTGTGTGTGTGTGGAGAGAGATATTAGCTCGCCCACTTTGATTCAATCCAACCCCTCTGAGTGTTGTATGCGTCAAGTGTGTGTTTGTGCGTGCGTGTATGACATGTGCACATTTGTACCCCATTATATAGAGGTGTGTGTCTGACTGTCTGTCTGTCTGTCTGTCTGTCTGTCTGTCACAGCGTCTAACCTGTCCCTAGTGACAAGAGCCTTATTGTTGCTGTATATGAATCATCATTATTACCCCATTAGAGATCTGCCCTGAATGCCCATTATGTCACTGGCCCCTCTCAGCCACCATAGGGGGTCCATCATGTGGGCTATTACTCATCTGTTGCTCTGGATACTTTCTGTCCATTAATCAAGGGGTGAGTCAGTGATTCTGGAGAACGCTTTCTGTCAAAATAAGTTCAATAAATCCTCATCTGTGTGAGCTGAAAAGAATTCTGTGTTCATTAATACACCGTAGGGCTGGGCGATATGGACCGAATCTTATATCACGATATAGGTAATTTTATATCACGATATAGTATTTTTCCTTAAAATTCAATGGATTACAATAACCGTACTGAACTTTAATCACATTAGATTATTTTCATGTTTTGCTTGGAACTTAAATTTCCATACAAAATACCACACCAGTCTGGCTTTAGTCAGTCAGCGCAAAATAAAAATGACAGCATCAACCAGAGAGCCTACATTTTCCTATTGATAGTAGCCTACATCAAAATAATGAAAGACTTGAATTTCCCTGCAGTATTTGCTCATCTTCATTTAAAAAAGCTGTCAAAATTAACTAATGAGCAAATGTCTGGTAATACTTTAACTCCAGCTTCAACACAAATAATATTTTCAAGTTTGACATGTTACATAAAAGCAGCCTTGCTGGCTGTCTCCTACAATAACAGCACGGGGGTGAAGCCCCGAGGAGGCTAAAGATGTCATTATTAGCCAGCTAGCTCACGAGAGCTAACCCATGTAGTTTGCGGCTTAAAACAAGCCAACTCTGCGTCACGGCAACAGCACGCTGAAGCAGCAAGCAAGTTTCCTTTGCCCAATGACATTTTTGACCGTTAATACCAGCTGCTCTGCCACCGTGACACGGAGTTGGTTTAACTGTAAAGTGACGGCGCACCGGAGCTAGACAGCTAGAGCAACAGATGAGGCTTCTTCTGTTGCGGGTAGAGAAGCTGTATTGCAG
>CM049413.1:6122500-6142500 GCA_026929865.2 Hyperoplus lanceolatus | reverse complement strand
GAGTTCGTCATCAAGGACCCGGACGAGGTTGCTCGGCTGTGGGGCGCCCGGAAGTGCAAACCCCAAATGAACTACGACAAGCTCAGCCGCGCACTAAGGTGAGAGACGCAAGTGTGTGTGTGTGTGTGTGTGTGTGTGTGTGTGTGGGGGGTTGGGGCTGTGTGTGTGTGTGTGTGTGTGTGGGGTTGGGGCTGTGTGTGTGTGTGTGTAATATATCGCTCACTTCACCTTTAAAGAGTTGTATTTAAGGTGAGACTGACACAATGTTTTCTGTTGGACAATAAAACAGTCACAACTCTACATCTCTTAAGTCTTAACGCAAATAAGATTGAGCAGTTAGTCAACTCTGTGTGTGTGTGTGTGTGTGTGTGTGTGTGTGTGTGTGTGTGTGTGTGTGTGTGTGTGTGTGTGTGTGTGTGTGTGTGTGTGTGTGTGTGTGTGTGTGTGTGTGTGTGTGTGTGTGTGTGTGTGTGTGTGTGTGTGTGTGTGTGTGTGTGTGTGTGCGTGCGTGCGCGTGCGTGCGTGCATTATTTAGGCAATTTTCTGTCAATATGTGATAGACAATTAAGTTTTTTTTTTTAGCATTTTATCTTTATTAAACAGTTTGGAGAGACGGAGACGAAACCGCGCTCTGACCACTACACCACAAGAGAAAATTGTCCTTGAATTATTCATATTTTATTGTGTTTTCAGCGGCATACGATGGTCTTTCAGCAAATGCAAAGAAGAAGAATCCTGTTTGTCAGTTGTTTCTGTATTCTAGAATGTTTGGTCGTGACTGGTGACGGCAGATCTAGATACACACACACCTCCAGCCTCCATGCAACAACATGTTGGACGCTGCGCAGTTTTATTTAGCTGCAAGTCTGTTCTCATATAATCAACACACACACACACACACACACACACACACACACACACACACACACACACACACACACGGCTGGTCATCAGTGTGTGTTGTAGGATTGTGTGGGTTATAGTTTGCCATGGTGATGACTAGTTACACTGCCTCGTCACCACAGACACACTTTGTCTCTCACTGACATAAACACACACACTGACACACACACACACACACACACTGACATATACACACACACACACACATCCACACACACATGTACACTCAACACCTTGTTATATGTCAGCCTCCTCCAGCCCATCTGTGACTTGTTAGTTACTTAAACCATTTTTGTCTCCAAGTCACACAACCTCTCGCAAGTTTATATTCAAATATATTTTAACACATATTCAGGAACAACAATACAGATAAACATTGTTATTTACAACAACAACAGATGTGATGTACAGCCCTGGGAATAATCAAGAGACCAGTCTGGATTTTTCTTCAATCTCCATCTCTACGTTACTTATTGAAAATGCTCTAAATGACAATATTTTTATGGTGAATATCAAAATGTTCATTCTACTCAAACATATGCCTCTAGAGAGTAAAACAAAGAGACACTGAACATTGGGAGTGGTCTCTTAATTTTTCTGGAGCTGTATATGGGGCCTTTTAGCTGAAGTTAATTTGCAGCCCACGTCCCAGCATATGGACCTACTTTACATTTTACATTCAAACGCTATAGAATTTCTGAAAAGCATTTTTTAAAGTAAAACTTGCGCTAAATATATATTTTTTTCATGCTGAATTTGATTATTCTTTCATTTCCGCTACACGTTTGGTTCTCATGCCGATGATGCATTTTCTCTTAACTGAAGTAACATTATATTAAGGAATGTTTGATTTTGTTTATCTTCCATTTTTTTTGTTGCGACTGAGTCCTGTAGGATTTATTTATTGCTGTTAGTGGGATAACTGGAAGTCCTTCGCGTGATCCACTATCCGCTATTTAAAACCTTTCAAATAGTTTTCAAACACACAAACGGAAATTAAACAAACTGATATCCTAAAATGAACATTGGAACCAAATGACTTGAATTAAAGGTGCTACGAGGAACTTTAAAATATTTCTGAAACAGTCTAATTTTTCCTCTGATGATCATAAATAACATGTAACAGCAAACGAGACCATCAGGGCAAAGAATGCTATTTTTATATAGTTTTTCCTACTGCCTTTGTCATGGGTATACCGCTCACCCAGGATCAACAGCTGGCGTAGTCAAAACACTACCGCTTATGTCCAAAGGGCGCACAGGAATCAACACAAACTGAAAGTTCCCCGAGCACTTAAACGAGGAGTTGAGCTCACAAAGGTTTAACAGTAAATTAACATTCAATTTAATGCAGGAGCAGTTAGTTGTGTGTGTGTGTGTGTGTGTGTGTGTGTGTGTGTGTGTGTGTGTGTGTGTGTGTGTGTGTGTGTGTGTGTGTGTGTGTGTGTGTGTGTGTGTGTGTGTGTGTGTGTGTGTGTGTGTGTGTGTGTGTGTGTGTGTGTGTTCCTTAGTTTGTAAAAAGCTTTTATATGAATGAAAGGCTGTTAGTCTACGTTCTCTCTTTGTCCGTTAGATGTGAACCCTTTGATCGATTGCTACTCTGCGTCTTTGAAGTGGGTGTGCGTTGGTGTACATGTGTGTTCATTCATGTATAGTGTGTGTGTGTGTGTGTGTGTGTGTGTGTGTGTGGAGAGATACACACGCATTTCTACGTGTTCATTACATAGAGGTTGAGTCTATACAGTTCAAATCCTTTTTAGTTTATGTGAAGGATGTTCAAATAGTCTTCAAAGAGCGAGCCTGGGCCCAGTATGTGAGACCGGCAGTCACATATTGTCTCAGTAGTGTGTGTGTGTGTGTGTGTCTTTCACACGTATGTGTCTGGCCTTCTCCCTGACGTGTTCAAAGTGCCGTCCATCTATCCACGCGTCTGTGAACATTATGTCCTTTCAGCTCTTACGGCACATGCAGGCCTGATATTGTTAGCACCCACTCACACATTCTGCCTCCTACTGTGTGTGTGTGTTTGTGTGTGTGTGTACACTATATTTGTTTTGATTATTTTCTCCCCGCTGTCTGTTTCGCCTGCGTGCCATGAGCTTTTTACTTAACGAAAAACTCAAAGTACTGAACCTCGGCACAAACTTAAAGGCCCCGTCACTTGCTTTCTTTTTGCCGGCTACATTTCCTAACTTTTCGAGCCATTCTCCCCTTATGAACATACATTTGGGTTTCTTCTTGAAAGGTAGCTCAATTAACAAACTTATCAAATAGCCGCTACAATTGGTTTTGCTTGTGCTCAGTATTTTTGTCCATAAATGTTTTCTGCATGTTTTCTCATTGCATTATATGCTCGAGCATGTGTGCCTTCTGTATGGCTACCTCCTCCATCGTGTGTGTGTGTGTGTGTGTGTGTGTGTGTGTGTGTGTGTGTGTGTGTGTGTGTGTGTGTGTGTGTGTGTGTGTGTGTGTGTGTGTGTGTGTGTGTGTGTGTGTGTGTTACATATGATGGTGTGTGTATTAACTCCAGTGAATCATGACTAACAGAGTCAAGGGTACGGACTCATTATGACACATATTATATCCACTATGAATGAGTTTTTTTCCTTATAAATGTAATTTACTGGTGTGACTGAATGTAGGCGAATAAAATAAAATGTGTCTGTACTGAGAACATCTCCTTGACCACAGCTTTAACATTTTTCTAACATAATGGGGTAAGATGTTGTGTTCATGGTGTGTTAAAGGATTACTTCACCCATACTGAATCGGCGTTCTTTCATTATAAAATCACTATTATAATATAATGAATGAGGTTTTTCTTCCCTCAGTCTTCCCTTGGCCCAGCTGTCCTGTTATTAATCCTAACCCTACATTTTCCCGTGTGTGACATCACACATGGGAAAATGTAGGGTGAGACAGTGAGACCATAAAACACTCTTTCTGCCTTTTCTCAGGCTAGGATGAACCGATTTCTAAAATGTTTGCAAATTTATACTACATAGGATCTCAGAGTTCAATACACCTTCATATTCCCACCGGTGAAGTAGGCCTTTAAGTGTCAATGACAGAGAGGTAAAAAGCAGTTTGTAAATGCTTCCTAGAAGTCGTTTTATCCCAATTGAAGAAAAAGTATTTTACATTTATTCAATCTCATCACGTCACACATGTTATTCTATTATAGTTTTACTGTTTACTGTCTATTTATTAGTAATTTAGTTTAACCATATACTTTTAATAATGATAAACCATGTGTGTGTGTGTGTGTGTGTCTTATTTACGTGGCCAAGAATAAACTGGATGGATGTGTAAAGAGAAATAAATCAATTGGATCGATGGATAAGTAACTAACTGCTACCCTAACTGAAACACTCACTCACTCGCTGCTTTACGTTACATGTCATTTATCAGACGCTTTTATCCAAAGCGACTTACAACTGGAGCACACATTCATGCACCGATAGCAGCAGCAGCTACCACGCGGCGTGCTGGCTAACTTTCAGGAGACATTTTAGGGTTCAGTGTCTTGCTCAGGGACACTTGGACATGTGGCGGGGAGACGGGGGATCGAACCAACGACCCTATAGTTGCGAGTCCACCACCCTATCCACATCAAAGCATTTCTGCTCCGTTCTAACTAATTCACACACAAAAAAATACACCACAACATCTTACTCATCATTTTTTTTTACGACCAAAGGCTTTTTACTCATATTTAATGAAGCACATAGCTCTTTTCTGCCTGATTTTCCTGGAAATGGCGTATTATGTTTATTATTACGTGTGAATGGAATGAAACTCTATTAAGAAGGTTTTTTTATGTAAGGAAATATGAATGCTGTTTTTGTCCCGAGGCTATTGGTGAGTCACTGGTAGCCATTTTCTATTGTATTGTACGTGCTGTCTGCGGCTTCTATTCACTCCTCTACACTGTACTGTGTGTGTGGATGGCTATGAGTAATACACTGTTTCTAATGGAGCCGGGGTTAGGCTGAATCAGAGCTGTGTGTCACTTCCTTAAGTAATCACAGGGAGAGTTTGTAGCTGACTGTGTGTGTGTGTGTGTGTGTGTGTGTGTGTGTGTGTGTGTGTGTGTGTGTGTGTACATTGTGAGCACTCACTCACTCACTCACTCACTCACTCACTCACTCACTTACTGAACCGACTCACTCACTCACTCACTCACTCACACACTGAACCGACTCACTCACTCACTCACTCTGTCTGTCCTTCTGTCTTTATAGATATTACTACAACAAGCGGATCCTCCATAAGACCAAAGGGAAGAGGTTCACCTACAAGTTCAACTTCAACAAACTGGTGCTGGTCAACTATCCCTTCATCGACATGGGCACTGGTACGTACGCACACACACACACACACACACACACTCACACTCTCAGACGCACACACTCACACACATACACACACTAACACTCACAGATGCACACACATACACACATACTCACTCACTCACTCACTCACTCACTCACTCACTCACTCACTCACACACACATACTCACACTCACACTCTCAGATGCTCACACACATACACACACTAACACTCACAGACGCACACACTCACACACACTCATCACATGTATATATTTGTAAACTAGCACAGCCTCAGATGCTGAAAAGTTTAACTCTTGTAAAAATGATAAAGATAAATAATAATAATCCATTTTATTTCTATAGCGCTCTTCTCTCACTCAGAGCGCTTAAAGCTGCAGTGTGTAGAATTTTGGGTTTTATTTCCTAGCAGATTTTGCAGAAAGTAATTATAATATCCATAAGTACATTTAATTTAGTGCATAATGGCTGAAAGAAATGTTTTGAATTATTATTGTTTCCCTTAGAAAGGGTCTCATATATGTCCATATATCTGCATATTTTGGACCAAGGCCTAGTGCCGCCATCTTGAAAGTGTCATAGTTGGAATGTCATCAGGTGCATTGTTTAAAATTTTGAATTGTTCTTGTCCTTGAAGGCCACTGTATCTTCTGTTATTATTCTAAAGGGTTGGGGTTACCCAGGGAGCGTTGCATTCTAGAACTTTGTAGAACTTTCTTGATGATGTCATATTACACACTGCACCTTTAAGATGTATTCATTATATAATTAACAGAGGTTTTAGTCATTAAACAAAACCAAACACTTAGTTTTTATAATTATTGAAACCAGTTTGTATTAGTGTTTTAGTAACAACCATTTTGTGTCTTTCTTTCTTTCATTCTGTCTTCACCCTGACGATGACTTTCCGTGTGAACTGAAATGCGTTGGTTGTTTTTGACGAACAGAGAGATATCATTCTTGACAGCGAGGTTCCTGTTCAAGGCCTGTGAGCTCTGGGACGGACAAAACGTTTTTGTCCTTCAGGTGTCTGTGAATTTGAGGCGCGTGTGTGTTTTGCAGCGAACCAGACGTTCCAAATAATTTGCAGACACCGCTCTCTAAACCGTAACAACAAAAGTTAAAATGTGAAATATCTTTTGCCAGACAAAATAAAGCCGTAAACACAGTCGGGTCAGGTGTTGCTTTTTTCCCCATTTTGACTCTTAACTAGTAAATAAAGAGCAGATACAGCCCCGGAAAAAATGAAGAGACCTGTCTGGATTTTTCGTAAATCTTCATCTCTACATTACTTAATGAAAATGCTCTAAATGACAACATCTTTATTGTGAATTTGGTTGCTCTGATTTTGTTGATGGAATCAGAAGGCGTGTGCAGCCGAGTGTAGAGACAGCTGTTGAGAAAAGAACCAGATAAAGGCTCAGAGCAGGTCCCAGGCCATTCATCAAGTGTTTGAACTATGTGCTAAGAGATCGCTATAAGACTATAAGACACCATAGTAGAAGTACAAAATGTATGCACACAGATAGTGTGTGTCTCTCTCTGTCTGTCTGTCTGTGTGTCTGACTGTCTGTGTGTGTGTGTGTGTGTGTGTGTGTGTGTCTGCGCGTGTGTGTCTTGTCTGTCTGTGTGCGTGTGTGTCTGTCTGTCTGTGTCTGCGCGTGTGTGTCTTGTCTGTCTGTCTGTCTGTCTGCGTGTGTGTGTCTCTGTCTGTCTGTATGTCTTTGTGTGTGTGTGTCTTTGCGTGTGTGTGTGTGTGTCTGTCTGTCTGTCTGTCTTCCTCTCTGTCTGTCTGTCTGCGTCTCTGTCTGTCTGTCTGTCTGTCTGTCTCTCTGTCTGTCTGTCTGCGTCTCTGTCTGTCTGTTTGTCTGTCCTCTTCTCTGTCTGTCTGTCTGTGTGTGCCACGTCCCTCTCTCTCCCTCTCTGAAGTGGTGTCTCTCTGGCTCTCTCGGCCACCCAGTGTAAACACAGTCCATATGGAGCGCTGGATCCCGGGCGACACAAGTGCAGCACGAAACTTTAATTATAGACTCCGTGTGATGTGGCCCACACACTGACATGTTGTGATATGATGGTTTCGTACTTAACGGTCACACACACACCATCACACACACACACACACACACACACACACACACACACACACACACACACACACACACACACACACACACACACACCAAAAGCCCACATCAATCTGGATTGATGCGCAAAGCACACAGACGTTCACAACTCACATACACACTACATAAACACACACATTTTTTTTGACACACATGGTTGTGAGATATGTGCTTTTTTTAACACACACACACACACACACACACACACACACACACACACACACACACACACACACACACACACACACACACACACACACACGTCGGTACTGGAAAGAAACAGAGGAACCCAACCCATGTTTGTGATGGCAGTAAGAGCGACTTTTCCAATATTTAATTCTGGCACGTGCGCCGATGCCAAGAATTTATTGCTGTGCCACAGTCTCTCAGAGAGAGAGAGAGAGAGAATTTGTGGCTTGTGTGTAACCCACTGTTTTCTTTCTTGGTGCCTCTGACCCTCTGGGTAAAGCAGTTGGAGTTATGGGACACATGTGACCAGCTCTCAATACTTACTTTACCCCTTCTTTCTCTTGTTTGTTCAGATATATAAAAGCACATTTTGTCCTGCTGGTATCTGGCCACTGTGCACTTTGTATATTAATGGAATTTATTTTCTGATTAGTTTAACATGCAGACACATTGGAACAGAAGCCAGAAGCAATGTCATGGTTACGCTCTCAATAACGTAATTTTTATTTGACCTAGTTAGTACCGAAGAAAAAGGTTCCCGTAAAACCTGCTGTGTTGACCCTGTGTCCTATGGAGACAGTAGGTTCCTATGGAGACAGTAGGTTCATATAGGTTCCTATGGAGACAGTAGGTTCCTATGGAGACAGTAGGTTCATATAGGTTCCTATGGAGACAGTAGGTTCCTATGGAGACAGTAGGTTCCTATGGAGACAGTAGGTTCATATAGGTTCCTATGGAGACAGTAGGTTCCTATGGAGACAGTAGGTTCCTATGGAGACAGTAGGTTCCTATGGAGACAGTAGGTTCATATGGAGACAGTAGGTTCCTATGGAGACAGTAGGTTCCTATGGAGACAGTAGGTTCCTATGGAGACAGTAGGTTCATATAGGTTCCTATGGAGACAGTAGGTTCATATGGAGACAGTAGGTTCATATGGAGACAGTAGGTTCCTATGGAGACAGTAGGTTCCTATGGAGACAGTAGGTTCATATGGAGACAGTAGGTTCCTATGGAGACAGTAGGTTCCTATGGAGACAGTAGGTTCATAAACAAACCTCCACTGCACTGAGGTGGAAGCAGAGAGCTCAGATTGATTTATCACAAACTTAGACTGACACACGTAGACGCCTCAGAGGTAGATGAGAGAATACTGTCTTAATCCAGCCCAGGGTCCAAACCTCTCGTAGGTGATGACAAATTTAAACTAACCTCAGTCTGTAACAGCTCTTCATGAGCATTATCAGTTTGTTTGTTTGTTATGCAGCCTAGATATCTGGTGTATTTAAAGTATCATTCAAACCTCCCCTCCCCTCTCTCTCTCCTCCCCTCCCCCCTCCCTTCTCTCTCTCCTTCCCTCCCCCCTCCCCTCTCCTCTCCCCTCCAGGTCGGGGCGTCCCGCAGAGTGCCCCCCCTGTCCCGTCTGGAGGAACTCACTTCCGGTTCCCTCCCTCCACGCCGTCAGACGTGCTGTCCTCCAGCGAGGAGCTGCGCTCCCCGGGCATGTTCAGCTCCGTGGCGCGGCGCATGGCCCGCGGCTCTGTGAGCGACTGCAGCGACGGGACGTCCACCAACAGCGAGCTGGAGGAGGGCGTGGGGGGAGAGGAGCGCGCCCTGGGGCAGGACAGAGGCTTCAGGGGGCTGCTGCCCCCCCGTCTGCCCCACGACTCTCTCTTCAGGATCTACCCCAACCCGGGCGGTTTGGGCCGGCCGACCCACCGCCACCACCCAGACTCCCTGTCCCCCTTCCCCGTGTCCCCTCTGCCCGGGCCCGGGGGGCTGCTGTCCCCGGCCCTGTCCATGACCCCCGGCTCCCACCTGCCCTACACCCCATCCCCCGGGCTGGGCAGCCCTCTGCTCAGCTCCCACTTCTCCTTCAACCCGGAGGACATGAAGCACTACCTGCAGGCCCACCACCAGTCTGTCTACAACTACCACCTCAGCCCACGCGCCTTCCTGCACTACCCCAACATCGTCATCCCACAGCCCCACCGGCCCGTCCAGGACCGGCCCGCCCACCACCTGCACCCCGCCCCCATGCAGCTCTCCCATCCGCTGAGCCAGCAGGACGCGGAGCCGCACCCCTCGCCCTTCAAGTTCAAGCTGCAGCCGCCACCGCTGGGCCGCAAGCAGAGGGAGGGGGGCGGCTCCCTGGCCTCCTCCTCCTCCAGCCAGAGCGCCTCATACACGGGGACCGGGCAGGCACACAGCACCGGCCCGCCCAAGATCAAGGTGAGGCTGGTACTGGGACTGATCAAAGATGATAGGATCCCCTGTAACGGCTCCTGCACTAACTCACTGTCATAATGATATAAACAATAATCTCATTAGTTTGCACCCCACTGCATTCAGAGATGCTAGTTTGCTCCGGGTCTCTCCATGGCCTACGATGTGTTTTACAGTTAATGATGAGAAAGACATTCACTGATTTTGACATCAAGCATTCCTCCAGAATCGCTGCCTCCATCTTGGATGACGTGTTTTATTGTTTCATAAATATCTCTCAAAACTTTTAAAGACGTGTACTATTGGGGACGCCTTTAGCTCAGTTGGTAAGGCGTCCCCGTCCCGGGCCGGGCCCAGCAGCAGACCCGGGTTCGATTCCCACCCGCGGTCGTTCTCTGCATGTCACTCCCCTCTCTGCCCCATTTCACCTCTGTCTCTCTGCACTGTCAATAAAGCATAAAAATGCCCAAAAATATCTTAAAAAAAAAAAAAAGACGTATAGTATTAGATATAGATATTAGATATATTGCATCTAACCAGTGTGTCATCATAGTGTCCCACAGTAACCTGGTAACCCTAGTAACCGTCCCTCTGTGCAGGTGGAGCCGATCTCAGACATCGAGTCGGAGGAGGAGGTGGAAGTGACCGACATCAGCGAGGAGGACGATCTCTGTCACCATGACGACAGGGAAGATGGCGGCCGAGACGTCTTCACCGCGGCGACCGCTCCTCACCTCCTAAACCCCCTCCATCACCACCACCATCTCCTTAACAACCACCACCATCTCCTTAACAACCATCACCATGCCAATGGGACCATGCTGTCTGTGCCGCCTACACACACACACAGCAGTAGTAACAGTCACCACGACGACTGCCCTGACGACGATGACGAGGTCTTCAAGACTCCGGCCACGCCCACTCTGCCCCTCTTCCCTCTGATTGGTCTGAAGAGCGAGCCGGCTCCCAGCAGCCCTGGCGGCTCGCGCTGCATCCCCCTCAAACTGCGCTTCAAACGCCGCTGGAGCGAAGACCAGAAGATGGAGGCCGAGGGAGAGAGGGACGAGGCGGAGGACAAGAAGGTGAAGAACGAGGGAGAGGAGGGAGAGAGAGAGAAAGAGAGAGGGAACGCGGTGCTGTTAGGGCTGATGCTGCCGCCGCCGCCCACCCAGCGCAGGGCCAGCTCAGAGCTGCAGAGGGCCACCGCACAGCTGTCCCTGGAGAACACTGGCTGCTGAGCCACACACACACACACACACACACACACACACACACACACACACACACACACACACACACACACACACACACACACACACACACACACACACACACACACACACACACACACACACACACACACACACACACACAGGGGATTCTACACCGATACAAAACACACACACATCTCACACACATTATAAACACACATTCAGTCCTCAAGCATCATATGTAGAAAGTTATATTTTTGGTGCAGTAACTTACAGACTAATTGAGCGCTTTTTAATGTCCTAACAGCCCCACAATCTCCTCAAATGACTTCACACAAAACAATATATTTTCCCTAGAAAGATTATATGAATATTTTTGAATGCAATGGTCAGAACTGTTGGCAAGCGGCCACTAGACATTAGGGACTCTTTAAACCCTTAACCATCGATGTGCCTCTGGTATCCAATCAAACATGAAGAACACAGCAGACAGTGTTTTTTAAATGTTTTATGTCATTTACAACATATAGAAGATAACCAAACTCGCATTTTTAACAGTAGGAGCCACACACACACACACACACACACACACACACACACACACACACACACACACACACACACACACAGAGGGAGTCTACTCTCCTGTCGCCCTCCCTCTTAGTGCCAGTTATGCCGTAAACCTGGTGATGATGTCCGATTATCTGGTTGAGAGAGAAACAAATCCCTGAAGATCACAAAGGCAGCCTGATTATTTGTACAGCAGTAGATTGAATCTGGAATCTGGTTGGCTTGGAAGGTGTTAACCCCCTCCTTCCTTCCTTCCTTACTTCTCCTTACCGACATCACCTTAAGAGACAGATCCTAACGTTACTAAAAGAAGCACACTTTCAAACAGCCCTCATAGAGATTACAGAAGTGCCTCTCTGCCCGCACACGTCACCATTCATTCACTCGTTTACAAAGATGGATTCCAGTGAAAAAGAAAAAGTATGAACTGAAGAGAGATTTTTTTTTTCCTTTTTTTTTTTGAGAAGTGATTTTATGTCTCTCCAATCATCACAGGCCTTTTCACCGGGACTCCAAAATCTCCAAAATGGCGGCTGCATATTGGCTGGTGTGTGCAGTCGCCTTTACTCACTCACTACTACAGAGTATAAAGATACGAAAGTGGACGGACGGGGGAATTGTAAATATTGAGAAACAGTCCAGAACTAAGTCTTGGAATACGAGGGGGGAGATTTAGATGAACTTTGACCTTTAACCTCTCTGTGTCACTAGACATTTGTCAGCCAGCGGAATGGACTTTTGAGTTCCACTGTACTCTGTAGCCCTGTATTTGCACGTACACACACGTGTGTGTGTGTGTGTGTGTCTGTGTCTGTCTGTCTGTGTCTGTCTGTCTGTCTGTGTGTGTCTGTCTGTATGTGTTTCTGTGTGTGTGTGTGTTTCTGAATGTATGTGTGTCTGTGTCTGTGTGTGTGTGTGTGTGTGTGTAAGCTGGTGTAAAAACTTCAGGCCTGGAGAACACAGAGGGTGTCGCAGCTAATTGTGTACCCGCCACCCCTTCCCCCCTCCCCACCACCGATTTAAACGTCGCACAATCTTTTAAAAAGGGTTTTAGAGGTTGGAGGGCATTCGCAGTGTTTTACCCTCAACAATCAATCGGATCAACAACTCTCTTCTGCATTCCCCTCTGTCTTATATTATGTTCTACTCTTCTCTCTCGGGCCTCCCTGTAGAGACACGGACAGGATCTTTGGGGCATTCTTCTTGCAGTGGCGATTCTGAGGTTGGTTTTTTTTTTTTTTTCATGTATTTTAACAGACGATAAGCCGAAATCTTGTTCACGTGATGTTTTGAGAAGCGGCGAATTGTTTGAAGCGAACTGATTAAGTCTAGAGGGGGAGGGGGGAGGGGGAGGGGGTGTGGGGGGGGAACCATGTCATGAATGTTCTAGCATCAAGGTTAACTCAGGCAACAACAAAAGAAAATTCCCTCACTGAGATATTAAGAACTTACTTTTATGACGTTTTATTCAATATATAGAAACTGACTTTTTGCCCATTTTAACAAGCGAACCAAACAAAAAGGACTGTGCCTTTTTGGGGTTTTTAATCAAGTTAACCCCTTATTGCTCCCACTCACTCACACAGCACCAACCATGCCTTGTGTTTAACCCCTTACTGCTCCCACTCACTCACACAGCACCAACCATGCCTTGTGTTTAACCCCTTACTGCTCCCACTCACTCACACAGCACCAACCATGCCTTGTGTTTTGTAACAAAGACATACAGAAGAATAAGTCAATCTACACATATATATATTGAATTCAAATATTATATTTCAATATGGTCATTTGATAAAAAAAATAAAAATAAATCAGGAATCAAATAAATCCTACTATTTTTAATGGTAAAGATGTATATATTCTAATGGGCATATTATTACCAGTATAACTCCAGCCTTTGCCTTCTCACCCTTGCCTTCTCTTGACCGTTGAGAACAAGTTTTATATTTATATTGTAAAAAGAAAAAAAAAAGGAATAACAGTTGTTGTGTATTCAGGGGACGGAGGGTGTGACGGAACAAGCAGAAACTTTAAGCAGAGCCGGGGTCACATCATATTTACCTTGTGAGTGGGTGCGTTTGCTTTATACGCCACACACACTAACTAACTAACCCCGGAGTGGCAGCCGGGCGGGGTTTACCACATCAGGGCAGTCGAACACAGAAAAGGTAAATTCAGTTTGTGTGAACCGTTAGACCCAGATCTGCTGAAAGGCCACTGAGGGCACAAGGCTGTAATGAGTAAGACTCATTCTGATTGGACGAACAAGGCTTTAGCTAGTAAGACTCATTCTGATTGGAGCTGCCGGTTTTGCGTCACTTGCAGAACCGCAGCTGCTGATATGACTGGACTTTGGTTTGAGCGTGGACTGTGGACTTGAGAAGTTTGTGTGTGTGTGTGTCTTGCCATTACACACACACACACACACACACACACTGCGTCCCGCTTAGAGCGAGGCTTTACTGTGGCTAGAATAAAGGGAAACATGACATCACATGTGACATCATACGCCCCTGCAGTCTCTCTGGGGAATATGGCAAACCATAGAAACTACACACACACACACACACACACACACACACACACACACACACACACACACACACACACACACACACACACACACACACACACACACACACACACACACACACACAACCCATAGAAAACTACCCACATACACACAGAGGAAATGGCATCACAAAACCTCAGAGCCGAGTGGAGAGAGAGGGACTTCCCATAACCTGACTCGCTCATTTTGCTCTGTGTGTACGTGCCTGTGTGTGTATGTGTGGGTTTCTATAGTAATGCGACACACACACACACACACACACACACACACACACACACACACACACACACACACACACACACACACACACACAGACTTAACTATTCAACACACTATTGGTAAACCTGTCCAGTTCAGGTCTCAGCCCGGGTCAGGTGACGTCTTACTGTCCAACCAGATTCAGTCTCTCGTGTATAAAATGGTCTTTTTATTTCCTTCACCAGACTCTTACTCTAACTCTTTCTTCCATCCTTAGAATCGGACCCTAAGTCTTTGTGTAAGTCGCTGGAAGTGCGATTTAAAAACCAACATTTAAGGGTTTTAACTTTTTAAAGGAGAACAGTTGAAATAGTTGCCAAGTGTCTGGTGAATAAAAAAAAACCCACGCATTGCACCTGCGCTGCCTTTTTACCTTTCATAAATGTTGTTCTTTATCATTTTTCTTCTGTACTATTTTCAGACATATTACTGTTACTCTTGTAATTATTATATTATTATTAACATGAGTATTTTTTTGATGATTATTTTGTACCCTCTTCTTGCCATGGCCCGGACTTTTTTTTTTTTTTTTTTTTATTCATGAATTCCTAAATTTTTCCTGTGAGATTTCGTTCCAGTTTTGCACTCTTTCTTTCCCATGTATTTCAAACTAGTTGTTTTGCTCCAGTGCAGTCATTACCATTATGTTTTTTCTTTACTCTTTTTTTTATACTCGAGCTGATTGTATAACCATGTTGTTGTTGTTGTTGTTGTTGTTGTTGTCGCCATGGACAAGAGGAGGATTAACCCCACATGATATACAGCAAACGGGGGAAGAAAGAAACAATTGTTTAATTTTTTTTTTTATGTTTTGTGTATATATATTTTTTTCCATTTTGGAGTATTTTCTGTATTGAGAAAAGAGCGTTTGTTTGTTTAACCCTTTGCCTCTGGTCTCCCTCTCATGTCAGTCCACAGGACGGACGGAGACTTTAGAGATTTTTTATTTTGTTTTTTTCATCATGGAGGAACCACCTGTACTTCTGTTTCTCTTCTCTCTGTTCATTTGTAATTAAACAATAATCAGGGTTCATTAAAAAAAAAGGTTAAAATGGACGTCGGCTTCTGGGTCTTTCTTTCATTTATTCATTACTTCATTTGAGAAAAAATGTTACTAATACTGACTTAAAGGTTGCTGCGAGGGACTTTTAAGTATTTCTGAAACAGTCAGATTGTTCCCTCTGATGATCATGAATGACATGTAACAGCAAACGAGACCATCAGTGCAAAGAACGATATTTGTATATAGTTTTTTCTTAATGCCTTTGTCACAGGTACGCTCACCCAGGAACTACAGCTGTAAGAATTAACAAAAAAGAAGAAAAATTTGACTGTTTCAGAAATATTCCTCGTAGCACCTTTTTAAAGTGAGTCACATCTCTGTACTTTCGACGCTTGTTGGTGGCTTTGTATTCGACAACCTGCTTCCTCATCTCGCCTCTGAATGCTTGCGTCTTTGAGTGCCTTGAAAAGCGCTATATAAATCTAATCCATGCATTCATTCATGTCAACAGCAAGTCAAGTGCTTTGTACTTCTGTCAAAATCCTGGAGCAGTTTATGAAAGAAAATCCATGCAGGGACACACAAACACACACACACACACACACACACACACACCAATCATTGTCACTTCTTCCTACAATAGGCCTGTGTGAATGTGATGGATATTTTTTTGGCTGGTAGACGTCTGCTGCTGCTGTGGAGAAAGACCTTGATGGGAGGAATTTGGTTTGTGACGATGGAAATACTTTCAGGAGGGAAGATGTTTGTGTCGACCTTCTGGAGCCAGACGAGACCTTGTTCCTTTCTAGTGGGCGCGTGTCTATGTTCCCACAGCCCGATGGTCCCACGTGTTCTAAGAAAACTAGTCTGGCGTCGGCAAACAACGCTACGCCTCCATTGGCTGCTTCCCGGGGTTAGCCCCGCCGTAGATAATTGTGATTGGTTTAAATAAATAAAAACAGGCCAGCCCAGTTTCCCCCCGAATAGACGGCTCTAAACGGAGTGCTTCCAGACCATACTACTTGCTGTAGTTTGGTCTGGCTTTGCGAGACTTTAAGAAAACTGACTACAGTACAGCTCCGGAAAAAATTAAGAGACCAGTCTGGATTTTTCTTAAATCTTCATCTCTACACATAACTTACTGAAAATGCTCTAAATGACCATTTTTTTTTTTGGAATTTGGTAGAAATGTTGTCAGTAGTTTATATCATAAAACCAAAATGTTCATTCTACTGAAACATATGCCTATAAATAGTCAAACGAGAGACACTGAACATTTGGAGTGGTTTCTTAATTTTTCCCGGAACTGTATATAATAGATGTCTGTGTGTCGTTGTGTGTTTGTATCACTCCTGTTCTAACCTCTCCCTGTCCCCTTACCCCTCACCGTGTGTGTGTGTGTGTGTGTGTGTGTGTGTGTGTGTGTGTGTGTGTGTGTGTGTGTGTGTGTGTGTGTGTGTGTGTGTGTGTGTGCGTGCGTGCGTGCGTGCGTGCGTGTACCCCTAACCCTAACCACCCAGCTGTGATGCCTGAACCTAATCGCCAATTTCAGGACCATAGGGCTGTGGTGGGACTATCGGCCTGTGGGAACATAAGGATGACCCCTTTCTATTCAGGTACAAAAAAGATTTGGAACAGATTCTTGGTCATTGGGGAAAATACGGAGATGTCACAGTTTTGTTATTTCTGCCTTGTGCATTGAAATTAGATACATTTTTAATGGTAATTAAAAAGATGGCGTTGTAATGGTTTATTAGATGTAGTCAGATGTAAAAAAAAAAAAAAAAAAAAAATCACATTGTTAATTGTAAACAAAAAATTGTTTTTATCATACTGTACCATTTCTTAAAAGATTGTTGTGAGTACAGCAGCGGAATAAATCTACTTCAGTTGTTAAGTCATCAGCATTACGTCATGAGAACGTTTAATGATATTAAAAATGTACGTAAGGCCGGTATTTCGTATATTTTCCAACAAACTTTCCTCAGATGGGTCCAAGGTTGCAGGTTAAAATGTGCGGCCTACTCTCTCCGTTTATGAGAGTAAAATAAAGTTATGTAGCCTAATTTAAAGTTTAATGTTCCACACTCTTATGAACTTTTTACCCAAATCTCGTCCATACTTCTGTAGTCACACACTAGACATATTTTTGACCTTATCTAACTAAAACTCTTAAACAACAAGGCCTGTTTATGTGTCAATATTAAAACAAACAACACACTGTCCCTGCGTTCCAATCCCCATACTTCCCTACCATTTAGTATGCCAGAAAAAGATTTAGGATGTCTCAATACATGTACGTCAATTGTAGTATGCTGAAAATACATAAATGCCCCACTAACTCCAATAGAATTTTGGAGTAGGCCTTTATTCTTGACATTTCTCGACATCATGAAAAATAAATCTTCCTTATCTGATTTTGTTTCTTTCCTGTGGCCCTAAAACTCTTCTGTACTTTAGTATGTAGTGCAGTAAAAAGCCTAAAACTCTTCTGTACTTTAGTATGTAGTGTAGTAAAAAGACTAAAACTCTTCTCTACTTTAGTATGTGCTGTACTAAAAAGAAAAAGTATGTGATTTCGAACGCAGGGAAAGTTTTAAGACTGATGGATAGAAGCAAAACGCCTCCAGTTAGTTTCCCGCCAAACCTCTGGCTCCCCCTGCTGTCCGTTCCTTTCAGTACATCTAAATCTCGGGACCTTTGTGTTCTGCTCTCGCGAGACTTGCGTGTGAAACCGTGACGTGCTTTGATAATTGACGTTTTGCCTTGAAGAGTGTTCAAACAAAACCCTAAACATATACACTGCGTTCCAAATCACATACTCTTTCTTTTTCCTACACTACATACTTAAGTACAGAAGGGTTTTAGTCTTTTTACTACACTACATACTAAAGTACAGAAGAGTTTTAGTCTTTTTACTACACTACATACTAAAGTACAGAAGAGTTTTAGTCTTTTTACTACACTACATACTAAAGTACAGAAGAGTTTTAGTCTTTTTACTACACTACATACTAAAGTACAGAAGAGTTTTAGGGCCACAGACAGGAGAGAAAAAAATCAGATATGGAAGATGTTTTTTTTCATTATGTCAAGAAATGTCAAGAATATAGACGAATACTCCAAAACGCTATTGGAGATAGTGGGGCATTTATGTATTTTCAGCATACTACAATTGACATGCATGTATTGGGACATCCTAAATGTTTTTCTGGCATACTAAATAGTAGAGGAGTATGGAGATAGGAACGCAGGGATTTTCATGTCAAGAGTCGCACGTCTGGAAACTCCTTGTACAGTGGAAATAATTCTCCATCATGTAAGGTAAACGTATTGAAATATAACTTTAACGTAATAAGGGCTTAATGGTGTTTAAATTGTCTCAAATCAATGTTTCAAAAGTCTCTAAGTTCTAGTCTAGTTGCAATTTTTAAACTCGAAAGTAATTGGTGGAATTTATAGTTTGAAATGCACTAATGCCTCTCACATTGACGTCATATATATGTAGCCTATGTAGTCCTGTATATTATACAAACATGTGTGGGCCATAAACATAAAGGAATTTATTTTTATTTTTACAAAATAATAATTGAACTAACCTACTTGAATCACTATGCAAGTATGACTGTTGGCCTAGTTGAACTAAATGTACTAGTTCAGTTGTACAGCCGCGGAATAAATTAAGAGACCACTCCAAATGTTCAGTGTCTCTTGTTTTTCTCTTTAGATGCATATGTTTGAGTAGAATGAACATTTTGATTTTATGATATAAACTACTGACAACATTTCTACCAAATTCACATTAAAAATATTGTCATTTAGAGCATTTTAAATAAGTAATGTAGAGATGGAGATTGAAGAAAAATCCATACTGGTCTCTTGATTTTTTTCCGCAGCTATTTGTAGTTCACCTCAAACCAACGCTTATGTAAAATATACAAAAGGGACTTTAGTTTATTTTGTGTGGTAAATTGTTTCTCTAAATAAATGTCAAAGTTATTTGAGACGGGACCTATGCATCTGATTTTCCATAGGCAAGGCAAGTTTATTTCTATAGCACAATTCAGACACAAGGCCATTTAAAGTGCTTCACAGGGGCAAGATTAAAATACATAAAACACATTAGAAAAGCGAATGAATCGAAATAGAAGATTTAAATAAAATAAAAGATGCAGGTTAAAATGGATACAGAAAAGTCTTACACTACTACTATATACTACTATACATACTACCACTACTATATCCTACTATACATACTACCACTACTATATACTACTATACATACTACTACTACTATATACTACTATACATACTACTACTACTATATACTACTATACATACTACTACTACTATATACTACTATACATACTACTACTACTATATACTACTATACATACTACTACTACATACTACTATACATACTACTACTACTATATACTACTATACATACTACCACTACTACATACTACTATACATACTACTACTACTATATACTACTATACATACTACTACTACATACTACTATACATACTACTACTACTATATACTACTATACATACTACCACTACTATATACTACTATACATACTACCA
>CM049413.1:6102500-6117500 GCA_026929865.2 Hyperoplus lanceolatus | reverse complement strand
GAAGTTGTGTGGTCGCTGTACTTATGTACTTGCCCTACATTTGTGAAAACACGCCCATCCTACGGTGAATTAACAGTCACTTAGAGAGACAGAGACAGAGAGAGAGAAAGAGAGAGACAGAGACAGAGACAGAGAGAGAGACAGAGAGAGACAGAGACAGAGACAGAGAGAGACAAAGACAGAGAGAGAGAGAGACAGAGAGAGAGAGAGACAATGGTTCAGTATAGAGGGGTGTGGAAGATGTCTAGAGAACCCGCTCGCTCATGTGTGCCCGCGTTTGTGTGTGTGTGTGTGTGTGTGTGTGTGTGTGTGTGTGGGGCATTTTCACTGATTTATGAGCCCACAAGTCAAACACATTACAGCCCTGAAATGTGTACAGTAAATATATAAATGCTGAGCGTGTGTGTGTGTGTGTGTGGGTGTGTGGGTTTGTGTTTGTTGCCTACTGTACTTTGCTGTATGTGCAACTGTGCATAATAAGATTGCGTGCTTAGAGAGGCTGTATACTCTTGTGTGTGACTGTACGCTCAGGCCTAGGGCTGTTTGTGTGTGTGTGTGTGTGTGTGTGTGTGTGTGTGTGTGTGTGTGTGTGTGTGTGTGTGTGTGTGTGTGTGTGTGTGTGTGTGTGTGTGTGTGCGAACGTGTGCGCGCCGCTACACGTACAGCTTATGTAACGCCCGGGCATGTTCTAACTCCAATGCGCCTTCTATGTGTGTGTCAGTGTGTGTGTGTGTGTGTGTGTGTGTGTGTGTGTGTGTGTGTGTGTGTGTGTGTGTGTGTGTCAGGCAGACTGCAGTGCTGCTACCAACCTGCTTTGTATCATCATTGACCAAACTGGCCATCTGTGCCTGTGAGCTATAGATACAGCGAGTCGCACTGCCATCAACACATGATCACTGCCTTATGAAATCACAGTGTGATGCCACGGTATTGCTTGTGTGTGTGTGTGTGTGTGTGTGTGTGTGTGTGTGTGTGTGTGTGTGTGTGTGTGTGTGTGTGTGTGTGTGTGTGTGCGTGCACTTATGCATGTTGTTTCTTGTTTGTTTTTTTGTTGTTGCCAGTTTGCATGCATGTTGTTGTCATGTATTCTTCAGTACATTACAGTCTGTACCACACATGCATGTGATGCCTCGCTGTGTGTGTGTGTGTGTGTGTGTGTGTGTGTGTGTGTGGGGGGGGGGGGGGGGGGGGGGGGTGTGGGGGGGGGGGGTGGAGGCCCACACAGTGTATATGGGTCGCTCTCTGAGGAACTCTAACGTCGTTTGCACCAATTTACTCACTGGGGTTTCACTCTTCCTGTTTGGCCAAGCTGATGGCAACAAGCATAATGACCTCACCACATCACTTGGCCATTGGTCCCCAGTCCCGGGACCTCTCAGCCAATCACACGCGGCTCTAGTGACGTGTAGCCTCCAGCGGCCGCTCTGATTGGATGAGGAGGCGGGACCTAAGGGCTGTGCTGCTACGAGGGCCTGTGATTAGCTGGGAGGAAAAGAGAGAGAGAGAGGGAAAGGGAGAGAGAGTGAGAGTGAGTGAGTTTGTGAGAGGGGTGGAGAGAAAGCATGAGAATTTGGGAGTTGGTGTTCTTTGCAATTTCTTTAAGACTACACTCAACCTGTGGCTCACGTGGATTTTCGGCTAGTGGAGAGACACTGCAAAGCACAAAACAGATGAACAGGTGTCACACACACACAGACTGTATTGTGTCACTCATTGATAATACCTAGGCTTGTTATAGCTGTTTCATAAGTGTGAGCTGAAACTATCTGTGCATGCAGCATCTCGCAACGTGACATATTGATGTATATTAATGTTGATAATGTGTTGTTAGTGTACTTTCGACCTACTGAACGAAGTCCAAAGACGCAGCAGTGCCTACTACCCCTTTGACCAAGCCTGCTATCCATATCTGTTTAGACAAGAAAGAGTGGATGAAAAAGAGGGAAAAGAAAGAAGGAACGCTATCATTCCTTTCCTGCGTGCCTGCATATAAGTCCCAGACATGCCCACAGTGGAGCACTATTGGCTCCCCTCGCCTCGCTCTTCCAACAGCTGTTCTGTGTTTTCCCACACGCTGATTGGCTGCGTCGCACCGTCCGTCAAATACACTTTGACACGAAACCCCGCCCCTTTTACCGGTCCATGGAATCCTATTGGCTACTGTACCCGTTCGTGCTCCGCCATTGGTCAGTCGGGCTGGTTGTCAAGGCTTCGGGGGCTTCATTCACCATTTTGCGACTGTAGTGTAGAATGTACAGGGCAGTAGTTTTTCCTCCTTTTAAGTTGATTTGCCGAAGAAACATGAACGGACGCTAATTGGCAGCCGTTGACGACTGGCCCTCCTGTCCTATTTCACCCGGCGGACTCAACACAGACTCGCCCTGGGGTGCTATATTAGCGCTGGTGAGTATTTTAGCTGCCCACAAATCTTTCTCCTGCAGCACTGCAGTGGGGCTTGTTGTGCTTTTGTGAATCTGCTATCGTTGTCCATGTTTACCGAGGCCCTTAAACTGTATTTTATAGCCTATTTTCCGATATGTGGGTGTCTTACGGAGAGGAGCAGAGGGCGGATTGGGTGTCTTCTTCGGGGGAGAAAAAGGGAGCGGTGCGGTTAGGCATAGTGAGCTTGAAACTTTTCCACTAGAAATAAATTCAACGCCATAACTGCCGCTGGACTTCCTAGAACAACTGTTATGTTTTCGTTGCTTTGTATAAAAACCCAGAAAACTCCTCTCGCGTTATTCCTCGTCCTCGTAGCTCATATTTCTTCCTCTTTCCCGTGAACCAACGTGGCTGTTTGAATAAAAAAAATGTTTTTTTAGAGGGTCTGGAGTGAGGAGGGCCTTCTCCCTCGACTGTAGTTTGTGGCCACATATTTACACTTTTCTCGCGCTTATAACACGGTTGCTATGGGGCAAACGACAGCGGGGGTCAGTGCAAAGTTATCCGGGAAGCTTTGGCGATATTTTCAGACGACTGTCACACTCGGATGGGCTAAAACTAGGCGACTTTAGTTCGCTGTTTGTGTTGTGTGTGTGACTGTGGAAGTGGATTGACAAAGTTAACGTGTTCATCTACTCGGGACAATACTCGGTGCCGTGTGTCGTAGTGACTACGGGCCGTGTTATGTGGTATTAAGGGTCCATTACTCGCGTTAAACCGGTTATTTTCCGGTGACAGTAGCTCAAAGGATTTCCAAGCGGCCTTGTGTGTGTAGCCGAGGCCTGGCTGGTCGCTGCACGCCACGGCCTGCTGTGTGTGTGTGTGTGTGTGTGTGTGTGTGTGTGTGTGTGTGTGTGTGTGTGTGTGTGTGTGTGTGTGTTGTGGAGTAAAACTGGTAGTAATCGCGGTACTACGAGGGCTTGACACATACGCGGTACTATCCCTGCTTAACCAGAGGTGACGACATCCCCTTTAGTAGTTTGCATTTTGTGCTTTGGGCCTTTTCGAGATAAAGTTAAGCGCCTGTGTGTTATCTCGTCTGGATTATGATTATATCAACATATTTAGCCGATACTCTCTGCTGGCCTGGCTTTTTAGAAAGCACGTAGTAGTAATCCTATCAGACACTTATAAGTGTTCTTCTGCAAGTGGCACAACTTGTAATTGTCTTGCAGTTTGTTGGTGTGCGCCAGAAATATAAACAATACGAATGATCTAGCAACACCAGAGGCGGTTCAAACCTACCACAAGGGACTTATAAAGTTCCCTCTAGACAGTGTAGCCTACACCCAGGTGAAAGTAAATGATAGTGAATGTATGGATGGCAATGTTTAGAAAACATCTGTGGAGAGAACATGCACTTTTACATGCATTAGACCAATGTGTTACCAGCTTAAACATTATCGAGTTACTTCACTTAGGCTACTTCATGTTATAACATTTTGCTTGAGCCGTTAGTAGTTTGTTTGAGTTGTTTTACACAGCATTTATATATATTATTCTAAACATACAAAATAATTGTGCTAAGACAACATTTCCAACAACAATCCGGTCTTCGTCAAGGTGTATTTAATTACAGTGACCCAATGGCCCCTATCTAGTTTGGTCAAATTACATGACCAGGTGGGTTATGCCACAAATACATGTATATAGGTTCTAAACTACTTCTAAACTGTACAGCAATCCAAAGACAGCTACATATTGTCATGGAATTGATCCTCATGAATAAATGGTTACAAGATGATCACAAGATATATTTTTCTTTCTGGCCATTCATGTGGTTGAGAAAGTGATAAACTCACAACCGAAACCTGGAAAGTCACGTTAGCTTAACTTAATTATTCTTCCAGAAAAAGCGTGTGGTTTGTGTTTGTGCCACCTCACATGACTCGTATCAGCTCGATTCCTTCCGCCATTCTGTCATCTTTTACTGTGTATTCACGTCAACCTAAGAGGATCTCATACGCTATTCTACAAATAAAACCTGTGGTGGGTTCTCTGCATGTCATTCCCTTCTTTGCCCCATTTCAACCCTGTCCCTCCAAACTGTCTAATAAAGAGAAAAAAAACTAAAATAATAAATAAATCTTTAAAGGCCTTCTTCACCGGTGGATATATGAAGGTTTATTGAACTCTGAGATCCTATGTAGTATAAATGTGCAACAAGTTTGGAAATCGGTTCATCCTAGCCTGAGAAAAGGCAGAAAGAGTGTTTTATGGTCTCACTGTCTAACCATACATTTTACCATGTGTGACATCACACATGGGAAAATGTAGGGTTAGGATTAACAGGACAGCTGGGCCAAGGGAAGACTGAGGGAAGAAAAACCTCATTCATTATATTATAATAGCGATTTTATAATGATAGAGCGCTGGTTCCGTATGGTTGAAGTATTCCTTTTAAACCTGTAGTGTGTAGAATTTTGGGTTTTATTTCCTAGCAGATTTTGTAGAAAGTAATTATAATATCCATAAGTACATTTAATTTAGTGCATAATAGCTGAAAAAAACGTTTTGAATTATTATTTTTTCCCTTAGAAAGGGTCTCATATATGTCCATATTTCTGCATATTTTGGACCAAGGCCTAGTGCCGCCATCTTGAAAGTGTCATAGTTGGAATGCCATCAGGAGCATTGTTTAACATTTAGAATTGTTCTTGTCCTTGAAGGCCACTGTAGCTTCTGTTATTATTCAAAAGGGTTGGGGTTACCCAGGGAGTGTTGCATTCTAGAACTTTGTAGAACTTTCTTGATGATGTCATATTACACACTGCACCTTTAACATTTGCCCTCTCTGTAGTGTAAACCTAATGCACTGGCCTACTATAGCTCCCATAGTAGTAGTCAGTAGTCCATATTTCACAGGAGGGAGTGTGAGTTGCGTCAGTATTTCTTTAGGCTGTTATCATTAGGCCCATGACTCTCACGCCAGCTGTTGTACACACTACTAGACTAGCGCACTACTGAGTAAACACACGTAGCATACCTCTACCATGACCAAGTAAGGCGGCTGCCAAATTATTTTATGGTTGTTGCTCATGCTGTTGGGTTGTCTCGCCTGACTCTGTACATATACTAAATAAGGGATTTACATACAGCACAGAGATGGCTGTGAGCTCTCGAGTCTCTCTCCCTATTCGCTATCAACTATCACATAGATGTTCACTGTGTGTGTGTGTGTGTGTGTGTGTGTGTGTGTGTGTGTGTGTGTGTGTGTGTGTGTGTGTGTGTGTGTGTGTGTGTGTGTGTGTGTGTGTGTGTGTGGCCTTGAGACAGGCGGCAGCACTCATCTCTGAAAATGTATCTCTCTCTCTCTAGCCGATATGATGATGTGGTCGTCAGATATTAAAAGGACTTGAATGAAATGAATGCAAGCTTTCACAGACACACAGGTAGGGCTGCTCGATCAGGGAAAAACAATCCCTGCGTTCCAAATCACATACTCTTTATTTTTACTACACTACATACTAAAGTACAGAGGAGTTTTAGGGCCACAGGAGAGAGAAAACATCATATAAGGAAGATTTTATTTTCCTTATGTTGAGAAATGTCAAGAATAAAGACGAATACTCCAAAATCTTATTGGAGATAGTGGGGCATTTATGTTTATTTTCAGCATACTACAATTGACGTGCATCTATTGGGAAATCCTAAATCTTTTTCTGGCATACTAAAGAGTAGGGAAGTATGGGTATTGGAACGCAGGGAATGTATCGCGATCATTTTAAATTGATATGGAGATCACGATCATTTAACACAGTAATTACATTGACTTACATTGACTGAAACAACATGCATTTAGTACAGTGGCGTTCCTTGAAAATTAATATAGTCCGTATCTAAAATGTAAACATGGCTCAAAGGCTCAAAGGCTTGACCTGACTTAAACAAAACATTATTTAATTATATATATATATTATATCAAAGTCGATAAACTCATTTTTATAATTGTTTGAAGTCAAAATTGTAATTGTGATTAAAATTCAATGAATTGCACACACAGCCCTACAAACGGGTAGACAGAGTGGCAAAAGGTAAGCGAAAGAAACAGAGAAGGAGAGAGAGAGAGAGAAGGAGAAAGAGAAAGAGAGAGAGAAAGAGACTAGTGGGAGGACAGGCAGACATGTAAAGGTACCAGGCAGCAGTCACTAACAAGAAGACATGCCTAGTGATGGTTGCTAGACATCGATGCAGATCATTTTGACAGCAAATATCACAGTTGGAGTGAGAGATATTTTGTAAAAAGATGACAAAGAAAAAAGCATATAGTGGGCGTTGTGATTTCCCTACTCTTATATAGTTGTTGTTAGCGTTGTTCTGCTACTAGTATCTGTGGGGACTTCTTGTATTTGAAGAAATGAAGCGGCTAGGACCCGAGGCAAGTCCCGCGCGAATCACAGCCACACACACACACACACACACACACACACACACACACACACACACACACACACACACACACACACACACACACACACACACACACACACACACACACACACACACACACACACACAACAAAGCAGTTTAATAAAAAAAACTCTCGACAAGTCAGCAAAAACCAATCTGTTTTACTTTGTAAGTGACGGGGCAAAGCTGTGAATGAGCCCGATGTGGTGAAGCAGATATATTCTGAATGGCCGACGCCGGAGCAGCTAAAGACTGATACCGAATGTGTCTGCTGCCGTGGAATAACAATTATTCGCCACAACTCTCTCTGCCTTTTTATACTCCGTGTTTGTGTGTTTTTATGTGAGTCTTATTATGGTGTTTTTTATGTTGTTATAGACAATAAATTATTATTATTATTTTTTTTAATCAATTGACTTTATAGACGACTGCAGCACAAATTGAAGATAGAGCCTTAAGTGGCGGGCGTGGATGGAATGAGAGATGTAATCGATATTGGAGCGACAGAGTAGAGAGTAGAGAACGCAGGCGATGGCATAAGGCATAAGGCATAAGAATGGATGTGTAATAGTAGCAAAGAGAGAGAGAGAGAGAAAGAGAGAGAGAGAGAGAGAGAGCGAGAGAGGGAGGAATAAAGTAACGGGAAGTTAGGTAATGGTCTTCCACAGGAAATGGAGTTTGTAGGGGCGGATTGACTCGGCTTTGAAATACATAGATAAAGGTCGCCACAGAGAGAGGCAGAGAGAGAGAGAGAGAGAGAGAGAGAGAGAAAGGGAGGGAGAGAGAGAGAGAGAGAGAGAGAAAGGGAGGGTTTCAGTATGCGAGCGAAGAAGGAAAGAAGGAATTCCCCCGCCTCTACTGCCCCGGCCAAGATGTAGTGTGTGTGTGTTTGTGTGTGTGTGTGTGTGTGTGTGTGTGTGTGTGTGTGTGTGTGTGTGTGTGTGTGTGTGTGTGTGTGTGTGTGTGTGTGTGTGTGTGTGTGTGTGTGTGTGTGTGTGTGTGTGGAGTGCATGCAGAAAGGCTTGTCTGGGCAAATTGCAAAGTGCCTCTCACTATTTCCATGCTGTGGTGTAAGTCTTAAATGGTGTTTACCCTACAATATGGCCACCAGTTTTTATAATGTACTTGATATGGATGCAGGCCTTCTGTATTGTGAGTAGAACCTGTTATGTAATGACTTAATGTGTGATTAATTTGTAGATGAGTCATTACTACTCTTGTAGGATTGGAGACTAATGTAGCATGGAATACGTGTCTTAAAATGAATGTTTAACTTAATTTATTTCACTCTTAGTACCTGTGATTCCTGGGGTCACAAACCCCGTTTTGCTGGGCTTTTATTTTGAAAAACTTAACATTGCGTTTAATGATTTCATAGATGGTTTGATTCTGATTCAGTCAGTCACTCTTTCTGTCAAAGCCATGCAGTTTATTAGCTATGTTGCGTGGTGAATAGGCTATGTGCATGTCTGAATGTGTTTGCTACTTGAGTAAACCCCGCTCCCTGTTGCCTCTCTTTCAGAGCTTCTGGAATAAGGGCGGCAAGTGTCGAAGTCTCGAGACGAAGACAGGATGAGAGAGAGAGGCCCCGGCAGGAGAGGAAAATAGAGAGAATAGAGAGGAGGGGGGAACGAGAGAGGAACGCCAAAGAGAATCTCTGGGATAAATAAATAAAAAGACTTGTTTGGAGAAAAAAGGCAAGATAGATGAAAAGATGAAGCCGATAAAGAAGCAGGGCCGACGCTCTCCGCCCTCGACCCGGGCCAAAGGGGGGAAGCGTCGCGGGGCGGGGGACGCTGCGGACGGAGGGGAGAAGAGAGACTCAGACGAGAACATGGACAGAAGCCAAACACCCTTCTCTTTGTTTTCCTCTAACTCTCACTCGGACTCTGTGCCAATCAGAGCCCGGGACACTTCAGAAGGGGAGGGGCTTGGGCTGGGGCTGGCGGAGACACCGGTTTCACTCATGATGGATTCTGGGAAATTATCGACATCTTCCTCGGACGACAGATCGGTGCGGTCGGCCGTGAGCGAAGGCAGCGTCAACGACAGCGGCGCCAGCAGCTGCAGTAACAGCAGCACGCCGAGCGCCGCCAACAGCCCGAACCCAACCTCCTCCAGTCGCAAAACTGCCACCTTCAAGGCCCGCGTTCCCAAGAAGAAGTACACCTCGGAACACTGCTCCTCGTCGAATACTACTCCTACTCCTACTAGTAACCATAGCAACAACCCTTCCTCCAGCACACCCCCTCCTCCTCCTCTTCCTCTCAGTGTCATCAGCCAAGGTTCCACAGGGTCAGGGTGTGACGTCATTGTCTCGCACGCTGAAGGAAGTCAAAGTCGGAGCTTGCTGGAAGACTTCCACAGTAGGACCATCAGTAGGGAGGGGCGTCCGGAAAACAGCTCCCCAGGACCCCCCACCCTTTCCCTGGTCGGGGATAGGGAGAGCTCTGGAAGAAAAGAGTTTGTTCGGGAGGCAGAGCGCGTGTCACCCAGCCCCCTGCCCCGCTGCTCCTCAACAGACACTGCCAGCGAGCATTCGGCCGACCTGGAGGTAGTGGCCGACTCACACGCCCCCACACAGATGTCCGCACAAGCAGCACCCGGTCTGCCTGACGCGCTGTCCGACGCCCTGGCCAAAGGCATGAAGAACCAGCGTGTGCTCGCCCGCCAACTCAGGGGAACGAGTGAATATGAGGAAGGAGGGAGTGATTTCGGGAGTTCAGACTTGGTGTTTCGAGCCGGCGTCGTCCGTAAGGTCAGCGGTGAATTCGGAAGCCTTGAGGTGCAACTGAACGGGGAAAAGACGCTGTGTCGTTACCCGTATCAACACGACAGCCCCCCGGGAGTGGTGGACATTATCTTAGATGCCGCGCCTCCTGGGGTCCATCCCATACCCATCGGGACCCGCGTCTGTGTCCCGTTCGGCCACGAAGAGGGCAGCGAGGGCCAGTGGTACAGGGAAGGCGTGGTGACCCAGGTGGACACGCACCCCGCTGTGGCCAACCGCTACCGTGTCCTGCTGTCAGAGGAAAGATCTCAATCTGAGGACGAGGAAGGGGCTACGCAGGCAGTGTGGGTGGCCCGGCAAACACTGCGGCTACTGGTGCCTCCGTGGGACCTGGACCTGCCCTCTGGAGGGGGTCAGGACAGAGAGGAGGGCGTCCCGGACAAGGACAGAGAGCGAGAGGACCGGGAGGAGATCGACGTAGAAGTCTGTCGGTTGAGTCGGGGAATGACTCAACCCGACATGGGGTCAGCGCTGGGCAGAGGCAATCCTTACCCGGGCATGGTCCCTGTTTCCTCGACAACAGGTCATAACATTCCCTCCCCGGTAACTCCGGTAGCATCGGTGCTCAGCCTTGCCCCGGGGCGCGAGTGGGACATTGAGAAAGACTTGGAACGGGAGCGGGACCTCCAACGGACTCAGGATCGAGAGAGAGAACGGGAGCGGGAGCGGGAGCGGGAGAGGGAGAACAGCGCAATACAGCAGCATCATCAACTGCAGCAACAGCATCTCCACCCGTACTTGCCACTCACCCCCGAAGAGGACATGGAGGTGTCCCACTTCAGCATGGTCCCAATGGGGACGCTCATACCTGGGGGCAAACCAACCATGGTGATTCCCCAACAGCACCGCCACATCGTCTCTAAGCCCCCGCCTGGCTACCTCAACCCCCATCCACACCTGTCTGTGGTGCGGGGCATCGGGATCCCCTCTGCACACCTGGCCTTGAACCCACACCCCCCTCCCTCCCCTGTCCTACTAGGCCTCGACCCGGCAACAGCTGTCATGACAACGCCCCAACTCCCACCTCTCCCACCTATCTCCACCTCATCTGCCTCCAGAGCAGAGAAAGGTTCTTCTAGCGGGGCAGGGGGAGCTAACGGAGGGTCTGGATCAGGTTCCTCATCCTCCTCTTCCTCGCGGTCCCGCACCCCTCTGACGGCCGCCCAGCAGAAGTACAAGAAGGGGGACGTGGTTTGCACCCCGACCGGCATCCGCAAGAAGTTCAACGGGAAGCAGTGGAGGCGGCTGTGCTCCCGGGAGGGCTGCTCCAAAGAGTCCCAGCGCAGAGGCTACTGCTCCAGACACCTCTCCATGCGGACCAAGGAGATGGAGGCCAGCGGGGGGGGCCGGGAGCGGGGCGGTGCCAGTAGCACGGGCACGCTGACGCCCTCCGACCTCCGGATGAGCGGCGGCCGAGCCAGCTCGGAGTTTGAGTGGGACGACACATCGCGGGAGAGCAGCGAGGCCAGCAGCCGCGGAGGAGACTCCCGCCCGCGCCTCGTGCTGCCCTCCCTGCTCCCGCACCAGGATCTGTCTCGCTTCGACTTTGACGAGTGTGAAGCGGCGACTATGCTGGTCTCCCTGGGCGGCTCGCGCTCCGGCACGCCCTCTCAGTTCTCCCCAATCTCCAACCAGTCGCCCTTCTCCCCGACCCCGTCACCATCTCCCTCTCCTCTGTTTGCCGGATTTCGCCCGGCAAACTTCAGTCCCATAACGGCCCCTAACTCGCTGACTCCACGCCGCCATCGCCAGCTCAGCGGCACTAAGATGGGCACACCGGGCCTCGAGCGGGAGCGCCATCTTTCGGGGATCGTGCCCACGTTCCAGACCAACCTCACGTTCACCGTTCCAATGAGCCCCAGCAAGAGGAAGCTGGACTCCCACGGGCCGCCCCCGCCAATGCCCACCATCCAGGACTACCAGACCAAACCGGAGCACCTGGTGGGCCTGGGGGGAGGGGTGGTAGGAGACCCAACCCTGGGCCACTTCAGAGTGCTGTCCCCCCAGAGTCAGCCCACCACCCCCTCCTCCCTGTCCTTCTCCCGGCCCCGCAGCGCCACCAGCAGACCCCCCTCCTCTGCGGCCTCCACCCCCCCTCCCATGCTGGTTTCTCCCACGCCCCCCTCTCCACTGCCCCAGGAACCTTCCCCGCGACGCATCGTTCCCCTCCGTGATTCCCCCGTCATAGTCCGTAACCCGGACGTCCCGCTGGCCAAGTTCTCAGACGGGCCGTTAGGAAGGAGAGAGAGAAGCCGGTCCAGAGAGCACAGCAACATGGCTCCACCGGGCGTGCAGGTCCCCGTGCCCATCAACGGGGCCACAACCAACGGGGCGGTCCTACTGCGCAACCCAACGTCTACACTCGTCCTGGTCACCTCCAGCTCGGTGAGAAACTTGTTTTTGTTTTTTACCAATATCTTTTTTTGTACAGAAATCAACATTGTAATGAAATATATTACCTGACAGGTTTAACACGAAACATATTGTATTAGGTTTAGACACACATTTTTGGTAAAACATTATTTTGAAAAAGAATGACATCTACTATAATATTAACATGAATAAGTTTGCTGCAAATACACTTTCAAAGACCTGTGACATGAACTGTACATTGAGGGCTGTACTTTTTAATATTTTGTCTAAATAAAGGTTTACAATTATTTATATTAAATAATACCTTTTGGATGTGCGGTCCCAGTCCCTGACCCCTGCCACAGCGGGCCACGCCTCCCTGTCCAGCGGCTCCAGCCCTGGCTCTGTCTCCACGTCATCGGGATCGGTGCTGTCCTGCTCTGGGTCAGGGGGGAGGGAGAGGGAGAGGAATCAGGACCCCTCTAGTGGGGCTCTGCCTCAGCCGGTGGCCTGCCACCCCACACCCACCGCCCTGCTGCCGCTCATCCTGCCCGCAGAGTCTCCTCACCCAGCGCCACGCAAGCAGATCATCATGGGACGCCCCGGGACAGGTAGGGAAGGCACACACACACACACACACACACACACACACACACACACACACACACAACACACACACACACTCAAGGAACAGGACAGGGGGTGACACACTGCCATACTCTAGAGTAGGAAGTAGGGTTGTCCCCGACTAAGAATTTGCATAATCGAATCTGATTGGTCCAGTCTTGCCTGTAGTCGACTCATGGATCCATATTCTCATTTGTTCTCATGGCTTCAACTTTATTTACACACTGGAAAAAAAAAACCCAACTACAGTTTGTCTTCTTTTGTCTTGACTCACTTATTTTATTGCGTCTTCCATTCACACACACTGACTAAGGAGAGATATACAGTAGTAGCTTGATTATCTTTCTTTTAATAAGTAACATCACTGCCTACTGTATATTGTTACCTTTGGCTTATTAAATTATATTAATCAACGTTCTCTGTCCAATGCAAAGTGTTCTGTGACTGTCAGAACGAGGACAGTGAGTGTTGTATAACGGGAAATGAAAGTTGGGGGTGTAGTTATGACCCTTATCAGTGACTTTGTATTTAGGTACAGGGTTTGTGTTTTGGGCAAAAAAAATCTGGATTGTAAATACGTCTGTCAGCTTTGGACACACACACACACACTCACACACACACTGTTGGATGTATCAGCCGCTGAGAAATGCAGTTGTTGGGTTAATCATATACTGTACGCTTGTTTCCATGCCAACTTTGCGATATTACAGGCAAAACTAGGAAAATGTTACTTTTGATACATAGATAAGGAAGATATATATATGGATTGATTACTCATTCTGTGCCGTTATCAAGCTGATATTGGAAACTGAAAGTGCAATATGTGTACAGGGATCTGTCTTCTGTAACGAGGAGAAATTGGCAATATATAGGTTGTTCGGGTTTCACAGTTCATATACCGATATTTGGTTGAACGAGTGTGTGTGTGTGTGTGTGTGTGTGTGTGTGTCTGTCTGTCTGTCTGTCTGTCTGTCTGTCTGTCTGTCTGTGTGTGTGTGTGTGTGTGTTCATGCAGATGATGAGAAACATACAGGGTGTTTTTCATTTAATATGGACTTTCAGAGAAGGAACATACAGGGTGTTTTTCATTTACATATGCACTTACAGAAAGGCATGGGTCACACACACACACACACACACACACACACACACACACACACACACACACACACGCCTATCAGCTATAGAATATGTGTTTTAAAAGCTTTAATACATAAAAGGAGCAAATTCTAAAGAGCCGATCCGTCTCTGATTCAGTTGAAATGTCTCGGTTCTGAAAGTGAAATCTTTTTCTTCTGAGCGGTTTCAGATACCAAATATAAACATATAGAAATCTCTCTCACACCGCCAGCCGCCCAGACATGCTGCTGCTTATAGTGTTCTATGTGTGACTCTATGTGTGACTCTATGTATTGAGTTATGTACGTGTGTGTTTGATAGTGACTGTGTGCGTGTGCAGGGGGTGTCGCCGATTAGTTGTGTGTGTGTGTGTGTGTGTGTGTGTGTGTGTGTGTGTGTGTGTGTGTGTGTGTGTGTGTGTGTGTGTGTGTGTGTGTGTGTGTGTGTGAAAGACAGATAAGGGTTGTTTCACATAAACTTTTAACAGGATATGGACATGTCTAGACATGTTATACTGAGAGCAGGAGTGCAGAGAGCAACAAGGACATCCACACACACACACACACACACAGACACAAACACACACACACACACACACACAAACACACACACAGACAGACAGACAACTATATATATATACACTTATATACTCACTCAATACACAGACTCACTCACCCACTATCACACACACACACACACACAAATACACACACACACACTCATCTCTGCGCTCCCAGACTATCAGCAGCCTCAGACATCAAGGGCAAGTCCAGCGTGATGTGAATGTGTTTCATCAATCTCGCTCTCGGCAGCAAAAAGGAGTAATTGTGTTGCCTGCGTGTTGTCATGGATACACTGTTAGCCACCACCGGTAGAATTAGTGCAGTAAAGCGTTGAGTTCCCGAGCTGATTAGTGGAGTACGCTTTTTATTTCTCCCCCTCTCTCTCTCTCTCTCCCTCTCTGCCTCTCTTTCTCTCTCTCTCTCTCTCTCTCTCTCTCTCTCTCTCACTCTCTCTGCCAATCTCTCTTTCTCTCTGTCTCTCTCTCTCCCCTCTCTCTCTCTCCCTTTCTCCCTCTCTCTCTCTCTGTGCCTCTCTCCCTCTCTCTCTCTCTCTCTCTCTCTCTCGCTCACTGCTGCTAAGTGCCACCTGCTTGGCTGTAGTGTAACGACATATATGCATTTTTTAAAACACCTAGAGCCACATCGGGCCTCAGAAACAAACAGTGGCAGAAGGGGTTTGGAGGCCCCGCGGCTGAG
>CM049413.1:6095000-6097500 GCA_026929865.2 Hyperoplus lanceolatus | reverse complement strand
TATACTCAGTAATAACAGGAAATACAAAATGAGGGCTGTGTTATACTGAAATACAACCAAAGACACTCTAGTACAAAGCCAGGACAAATGTTGGCTGGACGTACGATCAGCCAAGTCTAATTGTTTTTCCCAAAACAGTTTGCGACTGAATTTCAAATCAGCTCATTTGTTTTTTTCACACCAATCTAGTTCCAGTGACATTGTTGATAACACTATTTATTGACTGGCGTGCTAAACAATTCATTCACAGACTTGTTGTGTCTGGCAGGGGGCCGTCACCGAAACTCTAACTGGCTTTTTCACAGGGTTTCTTGAGGCCTTATTCTAAGAATTCTTTCTTTTCTATCTGTTTCAGGGCTGCAGGTATTGATTCATCTTTTAGTCTATAATGTCAGGAAATAGCGGATAACATTTTCTCAGAGGCCAGAGTCAGATCTTAAAATGCTTTTCTCGTCAAGTTAGCAAATCTAAAAAAACAAGGACATTCGAAATGTTAAAGGTGCTTCGAGGAACTTATAAATATTTCTGAAACAGTCCCCTTTCCCCCTGATGGTCATAAATCACAGGTAACAGCAAACGAGACCATGAGTGCAAAGAATGCTATTTTTATATAGTGTTTCTGAATGCCTTTGTCATATCAGGCCGACATTGTCAATAGGAACTTGTTATTATTCATTTCTAAAAAATAAAGGTGAAAGAGATACAATTAAATAAACTGGCATCCTAATATATATATATTTTTATTTTTTTTTTTCAGAGCCTCGTCGTGGCGTTGCCCTGGTTACTGACGGGCGTTCCGGCCCTACAGACCCGGGGAGGGCGTCGCCGTCATACCCTCCACCGACCAATGAGAATCCTCCGACAGAAAGGGGCGTGGCCGACAGCGAGACAGAGAGCGACACAGACGACCCGTGAGTACAAAACAACTTTATTTAAAATGTTCCACGAAGACGGACAGCTTATCATGGTGCTGGCTGTTTAGATCCATTAAAAGGTTTTCGGCTCGTTTAATTTTCTAGAAAAAGAAGAAAAAATACAAAGATTTGATTTAAAGGTGCTCCCGAGGAACTTTCAGTTTTAGTTCATTTCTTGCATCCCCTTTGGACTAAAGCGGTAGTGTTTAGTGCTTTTACTACGACAGCTGTAGTTCCTGGATGAGCGGTTACCCATGACAAAGGCATTGAGAAAAACTATATGAAAATAGCATTCTTTAATCTTTGCACTGATGGTCTTGTTTGCTGTTGCATGTAATTTATGATCATCAGAGGAAAAATTAGACTGTTTCAGAAATATTTAAAAGTTCCTCGTAGCAACTTTAAATTCAGGTGTCAAATAGCACTGTGTCATAGTGACCGTATGGTGACATGAGTTCAGTCCACCAGCCAGACACAGACAACAGCCAGACAAACATTAATCTAGTCTAGGGCAGGTTTGGATGCCAGGGCAGCAATTTGTATTTTACCATTATTCACATATATTCACTGACACACACACACACACACACACACACACACACACACACACACGCGCACACACACACACACACACACACACACACACACACACACACACACACACACACACACACACACACACACACACACACACTATTGAAGTGAGATGTCACTCAGTCAGTTTATTTGTAGCCGTAGACATTTGATCATTAAATCTGCTTCAAGGAACTTTTGAAAATGTCTCTAATTTTTCCTCTGATGATCATAAATTACATGCAACAGCAAACAAGACCATCAGTGCAATGAATACTATTTTTATATTGTTTTTCTTAATGCCTTTGTCATGGGTATACCGCTCACCCAGGAACAACAGCTGGCGTAGTCAAAAACACTACTGCTTTTGTCCAAAAGGGGGTGCAAGAATGAGCACCTTTAACATTGCATCTACGTACATTTTTGATAATTAGCCAGCAGCAATATATTCCTTTTTAACTTGTATCTACTCAGGATTTTTTGGGCCTTTTCCTTAAGTTTCAATGTTAATTTGAAAAATCCATGCTTTCATTTAGAAGGGAACAAAACTGCCTGTACAGTTACAGTTGTGTTTTTAATATTCCAGATACTTCAAAAAAAGAATAGTGTTGTTGTCAGCCGAGCTCCTCAGCCAACCTTCTGTCCTTTAGAAAGTATCCACATTTGTTTTGGTGCTCAATTTAAATGGAACAAACATAAAAGAAAAAATAATTAAAAAGAATCGTTTGACATTGAGTCTGTGTTCTTTCTGCGACTCAGTATGCACCAGATTGTGACCACAAATTATAACAGACACAGTTTCTCGGTTTTAGTTTCAAAATAGGTTTTAGTATCAGTAGCTGTGTATCTGTGAATCTGAACCTTATGGCAGTGGTGGCGGGCCTTTGAGTCTTTGTCTTCTCCTGCCGGCCTTCGGACGATAACACAAAGTAATATGTGTCAATATGCAAAGAGAACATTGTGTATTGTCTGTAATTGTCCGGAAGAATAATAATAAATAAATAAAAAATTGC
>CM049413.1:6082500-6090000 GCA_026929865.2 Hyperoplus lanceolatus | reverse complement strand
TTGTAGTGAATAGATCAGACTGTACTTTCATAGGTGATTATGGTTGCGTTCCGAATCGCATACTCTTTCTTTTTTCTATTCTACATACTACATCTGACGATAAAAATAATCTAGTTAGGATGCAGTAGGCATACTATTGGGACATACTTTACTCTCTTATTTCATCATAACATTGCGCCTAGATCTTGCCTCTTGCTTTTATATCCGTCGCATCCCCGTTTGTTTTCATATGGAGGCTTCGTCGATGTTACGTCACTTCACGTGCGCACTGGATTGTGGGTCAAAATCGCCCAAATAGGATGCACTTTTCAACACTAACAATCTTGGCCGCATGAAGTAGGACATCCGGGTACTTCTAACCATCCTAAATCTGGCCACAAGAATCGGGACATCCTAAATTTTTTTCTACATACTATATAGTAGAAAGTATGCGATTCAGAACGCAACCACTACCTCACCTGCACTTTGCCTCTAGTGGTCTACTGTGCAGCTTCTCAGGAGGTGTGAGAAGCAACATGGCTGAGATACAGAAACATACGCTACATACTAAAGTACAGAAGAGTTTTAGGGCCACAGGAGAGAAAAAACAAATTAGATGAGGAAGATTTTTTTTCTATTATGTGGAGAAATGTCAAGACGAATACTCCAAAATGCTATTGGAGTCAGTGTGGCATTTATGTATTTTTTTCAGCATAATACAGTTTGTGAATGTATTGGGACATCCTAAATATATTTTTCTGGCATACTAAATAGTAGGGAAGTATGGGAATTGGAACGCAGGGTCAGATTGCATTATCATCTCTCTCTCTCTCCCTCTCTCTCTCTCTCTGTCTCTCTCTCTGTCTCTCTCTCTCCCTCTCTCTCTCTTGTCTCTCTCTCTCTCTCTGTCTCTCTCTGCCTCCCTCTCTCTCTCTCTCTCTGTCTCTCTGTCTCTCTCTCCCTCCCTCCCTCTCTCTCCCCCTCCTGCAGGTGAAAGAGGCGCACTTCAGAGCCCATCCCGACTGGAAGTGGTGCAACAAGGACCGCAGGAAGTCACTGTCAGAGGGACGCGGCACGCCAAAGGAGAGGAGCATGTCCGAGAGCATTGGTGTGTGTGTGTGTGTGTGTGTTTTTGGTGTGTGTGTCTGTGTCTGTGTGTGTTTTTGTGTCTATGTTCCTGTGTACGTGTGTTTGTGTTTGTTTGTGTGTGTGTGTGTGTGTGTGTGTGTGTGTGTGTGTGTGTGTGTGTGTGTTAGTTTGTCTGTCTGTGTTTGTGTGTGTGCTCGTGTCTGTCTGTGTTTGTGTGTGTGTGTGTGTGTACGCGTGTCTGTCTGTGTGTGTGTGTCTGTGTCCCTGTGTATGTGTGTTTGTGTTTGTCTGTCTGTGTTTGTGTGTGTGTGTGTGTGTCTGTCTGTGTGTGTGTGTCTGTGTTCCTGTGTATGTGTGTTTGTGTTTGTGTATGTGTGTGTGTGTGTTTGTCTGTCTGTGTTTGTGTTTGTGTGTGTGTGTGTGTGTCTGTCTGTGTTTGTGTTTGTGTGTGTGTATGTGTGTGTGTTTGTCTGTGTGTGTGTGTGTGTGTGTGTGTGTGTGTGTGTGTGTGTGTGTGTGTGTGTCTGTGTGTGTGTGTGTGTGTGTGTGTGTGTGCGTTTGTCTGTATGTGTTTGTGTTTGTGTGTGTGTGTGTGTGTGTGTGTGATAGCATTTCCAAGCCAATGTACAAACTGCCTTTTATGACAAAACACATCTTACATCAATGATTTATTTTGTTTCAGTATTCAGAATAGCTTCACTTTAATTATAAAAACATTAAACATAACTTTGTATTGCATATTTGGCTGATGCCCTTAGTTATTGTGGATTTTATGAACAGCTCTGGAAATAATTAAGAGACCAGTCTTCTTAAATCTTCATCTCTACATTACTTAATGGAAATGCTCTTAATGGCAAAAAATGTATTGGAATTTGGTAGAAATGTTGTCAGTAGTTTATAATATAAAACCAAAATGTTCATTCTACTCAAACATATGCCTCTAAAGAGTAAAACGAGAGACACTGAACATTTGGAGTTGTCTTTTAATTTTTTCCAGAGCTGTATATATATTTTTCATATAACCTTTATTGCTCTTTTCTCCCAGACGCCCAGTCGGACGCCCCGGTGCTAGAGGCTAAGGTTGGGGTTGCGTTGTGGCCCGGGACAGTGGAGCGTAGAGGGGGGGCACTGCTGGTCCCACAGCACCCCCGACCCCGAGCCTTCTCCCAGAGCGCCGTGCACACGCTGGAGCAGAGGGAGAGAGAGAGGGACATGGACAAGGTATGACTCTTCATCTGTAGGTTTATTTTAATTTTTTATTATTATTTTTTTTTTATAGATATTTTAACCTTTTTCTTTCCACAAACAATTTTTATAGGATTTTATTTTATTTTTTTCAAACAAACAATAAACATTTCTAACCCCACCCACCCCACACCCCAAACATTTCTTAAAACCAGTATGGGCAAAGTTCGACTCTTCAGATGTGAAGATGGGCTTTCAGCTCCTGTGAATCCCGTTCACACGCTTTGAAGTCGACTCAACAGAATTATTGAATCTCTTTTAAGGAATCTGGCGCTTCTAAGAGAACAAACAGAAAAGAAAATGTAAAGAAATTAAAAATGCAGAAAAGAAAAGAAATTCTTAAAGAAGAGCAGGGCCTCTGTGTGTGTGTGTGTGTGTGTGTGTGTGTGTGTGTGTGTGTGTGTGTGTGTGTGTGTGTGTGTGTGTGTGTGTGTGTGTGTGTGTGTGTGTGTGTGTGTGTGTGTGTGTGTGCGTGCGTGCGTGTGTTTCATATTCACACACTGCAGAAATGTGTCCTTTGCACTGCAGAGCATTTTGTATGAACTCTACAACTGAAAGAAATCATGCCTTGAAAAAAATTAATAATGGACACCCTTTGTTGTGTATGTGTCTGTGTGTGCGCGTTTGGCTTGTGTGTGTGTGTGTGTCTGTGTGTGCGCGTTTGGCTTGTGTGTGTGTGTGTGTGTGTGTGTGTGCACGTTTGGCTTGTGTGTGTGTGTGTGTGTGTGTGTGTATGCGTGTGCGCGTTTGGCTTGTGTGTGTGTGTGTGTGTGTGTGTGTGTGTGTGTGTGCGTTTGGCGTGTGTGTGCGTGCGGGCTGGAGTTGCTCTGGGGAAACTCATTCTCCCAACTTCAAACGTTTTCACTTTCTACTCGTTGAGTTCCTTTGAAGGTTTGAGACTGTGAGACTGTTTTGCTGCTGCGCTCTGGATCACAGAGGAATAGCTTTTTGCCCGAGAGCTCCTTTGTTTTCAAGGCGTTTCGTTTATTGCTGGTGGCAACTCCAAATGGTGTACGGGTGCTTTGATAAAAGCCACTTTACAGACAGACTCAAGTGTTGTTCTGAAGTACTGAAGGGTTTCACTCTTTAGTTCATTGGGTTCATAATCGGCGGCTTTAAAATAATGGCATCATGCCTCAAAGAAATACCCAAAGTTTATTTTTTTCAGAACAGTGCTTATAAGAATGATTAGGGAAAGTTTAGTTGATGTTAAGAAGTTGAGATTTGGGGTTCAGAGTATTGGGGGAAAAAAATATATAATAATGTTGAGATAATGTCAGTTAAAGATGGTTGTAGTATATGAGAAATAGACAGATGCAAACACACAATGTTTAGTCAAATAAACACCTACATGTACATTTTCAAACCTTTTATTTATACTACTACGAAAGGACACATTTATGTTATGGAAGCAAACTAGTAACTCTTTTGTCTTTGCTCCATTCTTGTCAAAACATGTTGGAAACATTGTTCATATGAAACCTTAGAAAACGTTTGTGAAATGCAAATGGAACTTTAAACCTGCAATTAAAAAATGCGATTAACTGTGATTTAAAAAAAAGGAATTAATCATTTGACAGACAGCCTTCATTTCTTTGTATATAACTGTAAAATGTCTTTTGTCTTTTCTCCACTGTTATCAGGATGACGGGGTGGGTTTGTTTCGCCAGCGGCCGGCTCCCCAGCCCCCGTACCCGGGCGGGACCAGCGAGGACGTGACCAGTGACGAGGAGCGGATGGTCATCTGTGAGGAGGAGGGGGACGATGATGTAATGGGTGAGTGATGTCATGCGGTGATGTCACGCTGGTTAGTTAGACAGGCGGGTGTGTCAAGGTCATAGTTTCAGTTCCCTTGTGTCTGTGTGTGTGTGTGTGTGTGTTTGTGTGTCTCTGTGTGTTTGTGTGTGTGTGTGTCTGTGTGTGTGTGTGTGTAATGTATTAGTGTGTCTTCAAGCCTTCTTAGTCAGAATAACAATGTCAGCGAAACGCCTAAAAGTTAAAAACAGAAGCTGTGTCAACTAATGCTCATTACTAATGTCAAAGTATAAGAACAACAATAGCTCCTCATTGGCTGTTTAATTGTGATTGCAATTTGAAAACAAAATCACTTTACGGGAAAAGTTAAATGAATACTTCACCCATACGGAACCGGCGTTCTATCATTATAAAATCGCTATTATAAAATAATGAATGAAGTTTTTCTTCCCTCAGTCTTCCCTTGGCCTCCTAACCCTACCTTTTGTGACATCACACATGGGAAAATGTAGGGTTAGACAGTGAGACCATAACACACTCTTTCTGCCTTTTCTCAGGCTATAGCTGAACGGATTTCTAAAATCCTTGCACATTTATACTACATAGGATCTCAGAGTTCAATGCACCTTCATATTCCCACCAGGGAAGTAGGTCTTTTAGAGCATATTGTGTATTGTTTCCCCTTTGTTGAAATGAATGAAAACACTAACTTGTTTATATCTATATGTCCCGCCCCTAGAGGATTCCTGTCCCGAAGGCTCCATCGACCTCAAGTGCAAAGAGAGAGTGACGGACAGCGACGAGGACGAACCGGATGGCCAGGTTGCTGCACTCATCATTAAATACCGGATATAGAGTTACTAGTTATTTCTCTTTTAAGATTTTAAAAACCCTCAGAACTTCCAGACTTAAGTTTTAAGACTTGTGTGCGTTCTTGAAGAATAGACAAAACTTTGTAGAGTAACTTTTCCCTTTCCTTCTCTATCTCTCTCTGTCTCTCCCCCTCCCTCTCTCTCTCTCCCTCTCTCTCTCTCCGTATCCCTCTCTCTCCCCTGCAGCATGGCTTCCAGCCCGTCTCTCGCTCCTCTCTCTCTCCCTCCATCCCTCGCTCCGACCCCCCAGCCGCTAAAGGGAACGACAGAGCAGCAGGAGGAGGTGAAGAAGAACGGGCTGACAGGAAGAGAAAGGGGGATGCGGACGGAGGAGTAGAGGAGGCCATAAACGGAGGCTCCAACAGAGAGGAACCAGCCGTCTCACCCCCCAGCACCAAACAGGGTCTGACCCAAGTCCTCATAGCCCCCACTACAGTCACCAATGTGGGCCGCCCCATCCCCAGCACACCCCTCCCAATCCCCATCTCCAGCAGCAAGCCATTGGACGGAGCCGTTACCCTCAGCTCACTGCCCCAGGACAAGAAATCCAGCTCTCTTCTGATTGGAGCTCAGCAGCTGTCAATCACAGCAGGGGTTGGGGGTGTGTACAACCAGTCATCCTCCTCCTCATCCAGTTCCCCTGGTCCTGGCCTGGACACTGGTCTAGTTTTGGGAGGGTCCTTCCCTGCTGCTGCCCAACCGGTGCAGCTCCTAGCCCCGCAAACGCACAACAACAACAACAACAACAACAACAGCCACCCCCCTCTCCCTGTCCTGCAGCCCTATTCCACGGTCCCGTCTCTGCCGCCTACCAACGGCCCCAAACCACTAGCTCAGGTCCAGTACATCCTGCCCACTGAGAGCCCCCCAACCCCAACCTCCACTTCCCCTCAACTCACCAATCAGCACATCCTCTCCGTGACCAACGCCGCGCTGGCCAATGGCGTGCACTCAGGGGCGGGACATAGAGTCGCATCAGTCAGCCCCGGGATCAGAGGTGAGAGTGAGTGTGTGTGTGTGTGTGTGTGTGTGTGTCTATGTGTGTGCGTGCGTGCGTGCGTGCGTGCGTGCGTGCGTGTGTGCGAGTGAGACCGACCTAGAGCAATGATTGGCTGACAAGAAAAAAAGCATAAATTAAGGGTTTCCGGGAAGTTTTCACTGGTCCACTCACTGAGAAAAAAAAATATATATATACTACTGTGTGTGTGTGTGTGTTATATATTTCTTGATTTTGTTCCTTCCCCTTATGTCTTATTAAGGCGAGACACCGAAGATATCATCATGAAACTTTGCCAGTTGATTTTTTAAGTTAAAACTATAATTTTTTTGCATAACAATTTTTTCAGAATAGTGCTAAGAATGATTATGGAAAGTTTAGATGATATTAGTGCTTTAGAAGTTGAGATTTGTGGTTTAGACTAGAGTATTGGAAAAAAAAAAATCCGATAATGTCCGTTAAAGATGGTTGTATATGAGAAAAATATACAGATGCAAACAGACAAGGTTTATTCAAACAAACACCTAAATTAACACTTTCAAACCTTTTATTTATAAAAGTACGAAAGGACACATTTTCTGTATGCTATGGAAGCAAAATAGCCAAACAACTCAAATTTGACCAGTGCTTGGAAAAATATGTTTTTGCCTGGCGGGTCCCGCTTCAATCATCTCCACAGGAAGCTCTGTAAATAGCTCTGATTGGCTCACGTAAACACCAGGTAAATGATTGACAGGTGAAACACTGTTGACGTGAGTGTGTTCGCCCGCCGCCCACCCAAAGCCTTAATCACTTTCTATTCATACGATTCAGACGAAAAAACTGAATATGGATGTTCACTATTATCAGAAGCTGAAATGTCTCATTGTGTCTCCACCACCCACCCGTCACTCTCCCTCCCTCTCTCTCTCTCTCTCTCTCTCTCTCTCTCTCTCTCTCTCTCTCTCTCTCTCTCTCTCTCTCTCTCTCTCTCTCTCTTTACGTCTCTCTCTACATCTCTCTCTCTCTATCTCTCTCTCTCTCCCTCTCTCTCTCTCTCTACTTCTCTCTGTCCCTCTCTATCTATCCCTCTCTCTCTGTCTCTCTCTCTATCTATCTCTCTCTCTCTCGCTGTCCCTCTCTCTATCCCTCTCTCTATCCCTCCCTGTCTCTCTCTCTCTCTCTCTCCTCTTTAGTCCAAACCCAGTCACCCGTCTTGCAGTCTAAGATGTTGGTCCCCATGGCAACAGTGCGAACAGGTTCCACTCCTCCTCATCCCTCCATCTCGCTGGTGGCCCCGACTCTCCCGGTGCAGAACGGAAACAAGGTAACGACTGTAGACTTATTTTTATTTTATTTTATTTTATTTTATTTTATTTTATTTTATTTTATTTTATTTTATTTTATTTTATTTTATTTTATTTTTATTCTTTATTTTATTTTGGTGAAACATGGTAAAAATCACAACAAAATCACACCTTCAACCAAACATCCCTGAAGTTTTAAATATATATTTAACAAGAAATCTCTACTTACACACATATCTTTGTACACAACCATAGCAAGGTTTGCTTTACACACATA
>CM049413.1:5860000-6077500 GCA_026929865.2 Hyperoplus lanceolatus | reverse complement strand
TATTGGCACGAGAAAGGCACTGCTTAGTAGTTTAAAGCTGGGGTATATGATTTCTGATTGGTCAAAGTTAACATGAGCTCTACACTTTGACCAATCAGAGCGAGGCTCTGATTCTCTGTTCTTATTGGCTGTTGGGACTGTCCATTCACTATGGCTCGACTTTGCTGGTGTAGAGCGTGTCAGGGAGGGACCAAAGAGAAGAAGTGGAGCGGTTGAGGTATTTGGATTCGAATCTCTATCTATGCCATTTTCTCCCCAAATCCTCCACCCCAGCTTTAAGGAACTCAACATTAGTCCTAAATGTACACTATTTAAAGGCGGAGTCAGCGATTCTGGAGAAAACTTAAGAAATCAGTGAATATCTCACTGTAGTGTACACTGAAGAAAAATCCAGTGTTAATACACAGCCTAGATTCTGTAAACTGGTATTAAAACCAAGGGTTTGTAAACAAAGGGGACCTGTCGTAGCTAGCAACCTACAAGATGGACAGGTAGCAGATCGTGAGCAGATATTCACTGAGTTTGACAGAAAGGGATTTTGACAACAAGCCTTCTCCAGAATCACTGACTCCACCTTTAATCAAACACATCTGAGTGTGTTTGGGCGTCTTAACAACGTTTCAGAAAGAGTTAAATGTCTTTAAAGGAATTGAAAGTATAATGTAATAAAGACTCAAGTGTTTAGTTATAATTTAATCACAGCCTCGTCTTTTGACTTCAAGCCCGGAGCTGTTTCCCGGAGATCAGACTTTAGTTATGGCTCTCGTAGAATCGAAGCCAAAGCAAAATGAAACGAAATGAAAGTCTGTCCTGTCCTCCTGGCTTCTGAAGTCGCCGTTAGACAATGTTCTCTGTATTTGAACAGTTTCCATTTCCTCAGTCTGAGAGAGAGAGAGAGAGAGAGAGAGAGAGAGAGAGAGAGAGAGAGAGAGAGAGAGAGAGAGAGAGAGAGAGAGCTCATGTAACAGAGAGGCTGATCTTCTGTCATTATCGGCTTGAAGCAGCTTGAGGCTCTGGGGGATGACTCTCTTGTTTGTTGACTTGATTTAACGCTGGTGATTTCCACACACACCCCTGCGTTCCAAATCACATACTCTTTCTTTTTACTACACTACATACTAAAGTACAGAAGAGTTTAAGGGCCCACAGGAGAGAAAAAAATCAGTTGAGGAAGATTTTTTTTTCATTATTGTCGAGAAATGTCAAGAATAAAGACTAATACTCCAAAATGCTAATGGAGTTAGTGGGGCATTTATGTATTTTCAGCATAGTGCAGTTGACGTGCATGTATTGGGACATCCTAAACCTTTTTTTGGCATACTAAATAGTAGGGAAGTATGGGGATTGGAACGCAGGGACAGTCACACCTAAGCACCATTCATAGTCTATGAATAAAACCTCCAACTTCATGGAATCACAGTGAAATCTCTTTAGTTTACTGACAGTGAGTGGGCTGAGTGCTGCTAACCCTTAGCGCTCTTTATTTAGACTTTAGGAAGAGAAAGCCCCTAAGGCATGAGAAATGTACATGCCATCACTGTATTATAGCACTGCGGACTAACTGACCCCTGTGTGTGTGTGTGTGTGTGTGTGTGTGTGTGTGTGTGTGTGTGTGTGTGTGTGTGTGTGTGTGTGTGTGTGTGTGTGTGTGTGTGTGTGTGTGTGTGTGTGTGTGTGTGTGTGTTAAGGGTCTTGTCTGAGATGTACTTCGAGGAGCGTTTTGCGGAGCTCCCTGAGTTTAATCCGGAGGAGGTGCTGCCTTCACCCACTCTGCAGAGTCTAGCCACGTCACCCAGGGCGATACTGGGAAGCTACCGCCGCAAGAGACGCAACTCCACCGGTGAGACACACATACCAATACCGCCATGCTATTTAGGATTAAAGGTGCAGTGTGTAATAGGACAAAAAAGCAGCTATTATGCACTAAATTAAACATACTTATGGATAGTATAATTATTTTCTACCAAGTCTGCTATGAAAAAAACCCCAAAATTCTACACACTGCAGGTTTAATTCTTTTTTTTTCTATTTACTTTAAGATGATAAGATGATAAACTACTTTAAAGTGCAATACATAAGTATAAAAAACTAAATATAACATATATATAAATATAACAAAAAGACGCAACTCCACCGGTGAGACACAGAGAGAGATTCACGCTGCTTTCCAATGCCCTCAGCTAGACGCTAGAAGTTTTGCGATTCATATTATTCATAATTGAAGCCCTAGTCAGCCCTGAGCCCCTTGTTTGTTATTTGGAATGAAGATTATCATCCCATTTTGTAAATCTATCCCTCCAAAACGCCCTGTTTCTTAATCTTCCATATGTCCCGCCCCTCCAGAGGCGGAGCTGCCAGAGGAGCCCGTGTCCCCGCGCAGGAAGACGCGTCGTCTGTCCAGCTGCAGCTCGGAGCCCAACACGCCCAAGAGCGCCGCCAAGTGTGAGGGCGAGATCTTCACCTTCGACAGGCCAGGTACTATTATTATACCACTGCTACAGGAACATATTGTCCTTGTATATATAGATGAAAAATAAAGCAATAAGTTGCTGAAAACAAAGAATCTAAAAAAATATTTTTTTGTTAATTCACTGCATCTCCACAGCCCGTTGGTCCCACATGTTCTAAGTAATCTAACTATACAATAGAGAATAGTGTGTGTGTGTGTGGTGTGTGTGTGTGTGTGTGTGTGTGTGTGTGTGCGTGTGTGCGCGTGTGTGGGTGTGTATCACTCCTATTCTAACCTCTCCCTGTCCTCTTACCCTATACCCCTAACCACCCAGCTGTGTGTGTGTGTGTACCCTAACCCTAACCACCCAGCTGTGTGTGTATGTGTACCCTAACCCTAACCACCCAGCTGTGTGTGTGTGTGTACCCTAACCCTAACCACCCAGCTGTGTGTGTGTGTGTGTGTGTGTGTGTGTGTGTGTACCCTAACCCTAACCACCCAGCTGTGCGTGTGTGTGTACCCTAACCCTAACCACCCAGCTGTGATGCCTGAACCTAATTGTTAATTTCAGTAACATAGGGCTGTGGGACCATAGGGATGAACCCCACTGGTACATGGCCTGGGGTACATACTGTAAGGTTCAATCGCTGCTTCAAACAGGTATAAACTAACTGAAGCTGATACAACTGTCCTTGTTCCACCAGGTACAGAAGGAGACGATCTCCTAGGAGACTTGGACCGCGTCCCGTACTCGTCTCTGCGTAGGACTCTGGACCAGCGGCGGGCTCTGGTCATGCAACTGTTTCAGGAACACGGATTCTTCCCCTCAGGTCAGGAGATAATACCAGAACAGACACAAGAAATTAAATGTGTATGTCTGACCCTGCGCTCTGACCCCCTCTGTAGTGTGGTAACTTGAGAGAGACTGTGCGAAAAAGACAAATGTCAATGTGCCTCGTGTAGAACTAGACTAATAAAGATAACTTAACTTGTTCTTAAAACCATCAATATTTTATAACAATCACGTTTCTCCCTGTGTTCCCCTCTCCAGCTCAGTCCACCGCTGCCTTCCAGGCGCGATACTGCGACACCTTCCCCACCAAGGTGTGTCTGCAGCTCAAGATCCGTGAGGTGCGACAGAAGATCATGCAGACGGCCGCGCCCGGGACCCTGGAGCTGGGAGGGTTAGGGTCCGCTGAAGCAAGCCCTGCCCCCAACTACAGCCCTGCCCCAAACTACAGCCCCGCCCCAACAAACTACGTCTCCTCTTTCAACCTATCGGCCCGGGACGATACAGCTGTGGTGGAACCGCAAGCAGACAAAGGCCGCAGCCCCGAGGAACCGCGGAGCGAGGGATCGTAAAGTTTGAGAGGATGACAACGTGAAGAAAATGAAAAGAAAAACGAAGATGAGAGAGAGAGAGAAAGGAGTGTGTGTCATCCCGCAGAATGTTTTCTTGTACGTGTTGAACCAGTGCGACCATTGGCTCCAGCAGGATCCGTTTATATACTGGCACTAAATCCCCGACCAGACCTGGGCAAAAAAAAACGAAAAAAACTTTTGAATGTGGTCACAGATATTCAAACTACTACAATGTGCTTGATTCCTCCAATCAGAAACTCTTAAAAAAAAGCCTCAAACGTGGACGAATCACCACGCAAAGTCCAGACGAGTCCAGTGCATCCTGTAGTATTGTTTTTTTTTCTCCTCCAAGTATCCAGAATATTTTCAGTTAACACTTTGCCCAGGTCTGCTCTCAGTACATTTGTACAGTTGTTTGTAGTGCGACACACAAACTCTGTGGTACACACACACACACACACACACACACACACACACACACACACACACACACACACACACACACACACACACACACACAAACCATGGTGCATATGTAATCTCCAGCATGCACATGATCCCACACACACACACACACACACACACACACACACGCACACACACACACACACACACACACACACGCACACACCCACACCCTTACCAAATCAGACTGTTACTCTTGGTTGTGCAGTCCACCAAGGATCATGACACACACAAAGGCACTTAGTCACTTCTGGTGCAGATGCAGTTTTCTGTCTCCAGCCAGCCGGCCCTCAGACGCCATGAGAGGCTTGAACCTCCTCCTCGCCCCTCCACTCCTCAGCAACGTGGACCGGGACGCAAAACACAACCCCAACGACCTCCACTAATATTCCACAGCCCCTCGATGCTGCAAGACAGACAGCACACACACACACACACACACACACACACACACACACACACTCACACACACACACACACACACACACACACACACACACACACACACACACACACACACACACACACACACACACACACATATATATACAGTAAAGACACACACACACACACACACACACACACACACACACACACACACACACACACACACCTATACAGAAAAGACAAACACACACACTTATACAGTAAAGACACACACAAACTTATCCAGTAGACACACACACACACACGCAGTGCATGGACACATCTGTTCAGTGTGAGCACTCGTAAAACACAAACAGACAGTCAACCCCGGTCTGACCAAGCCATCGGGCCTGCACAACCTATTCGCTCCTGGAAAAAGGAAAAAGAAAAACCCCACAGAAGGAAGGCAGGAGTTGGGATGTAGTGTGACCAATCTTTGCACCTTCAGTTATTGCCATTAAAATGAAAAAGACTGGGTCCTCATTGGCGGGAGATGATTCTATATGTCTGTATGTAAAAAGAAAAAAAAACCCTGTGTGAAAACAGGCACCGTAAAGAGATTATGTAAAGAGACTTATTGGTTGTGATGGCTTTTGAAGAATGGACGTTAAGTTTGACACTGACTGGCTCCGGACAGAGCGAGCGTGCGAAGAAAAATGCAGAAGAAGGAGAAAAAGGAACTGGATGATGTCATTGGATGGAAGATTGATTTTCCACCAATAGGAAGACAGATCATACAAGTGGATGAGGACGTCAACAACAACAACAACAACATGACAAGCTTACCAACACGGAGAGAGAGAAAGTAGAATTTTAACCAAACTTCTCTGAATCTCCCAGTGGATATAATGTTGCTTTTTCTCTCGTTATCGTTGCCGTGGAAATAACCAGTTTTACCGTGGCCTGTTTTTTCTCTCTCGTGGCTCTATTGTGTTTTTCTTCTCCAGCATAAAAAAAATCACAACAAAAAAACAAAACTTGACTTTGGACTAAGAAAGGGGACAGAATGAGTCTGTGGTGGCCCCCCCTTAATACTTTTAATCGTACCCGGGGCGGTATTGGTGCCCCTCCCCCCCTCCACTCCCCTTTCCCTTTCTCACCAGACAGAAGTGGGGGAGCAGGGGCTGTTTGTTGTTTTGTAAAACGCAGAAATCAGGTGTTTGCACAATTTGTACGGCCCTACTCGTATGGGACCGCCGCAAGTAAAATCAGGAAAGTATTGTTTTTAGAGATTGTTTTAGTAGAAAAAATAATAACCTTGTTCCGTATGTTATCAACCAACCTTTTCCCTCCTCTTGTCCGCCCTGCTATTCCCTTCCTATCAACCCATTTCCTCCTCAGTCCTCTACTCCTTTTCCTTCCCCATCTAGGGTCCTTCTTGACCCCCTCAAGTGTTGTTAGAAAGTGCCCTTAAGCACTGGTCCCGGGTCAAGCGCTATGTAGCTCAGGATGGTTCTGGTTATAGGGTTAGTTCAGGGAAAGCAGATCCTAGACCAGCCCTGGAGGGCAGTCTCTGGAGCCCTCCCCTCTTCCCTCTCCTCTTGACACTTTATCCTTTCCCGTCAAATGGTGCAATAGGACATTTTATTTTTTTTTTAAATGGGGTGGGTTGTTTTGTTTTATCTGGGGTGGGAGAAAGGCTCTGTGCCATAGAGATACTATTGAATCCAGTGCAGTCAGTCGGTGGGTGAGAGGAATGAACTGTTGTGATACTATCTTTAACTATGGTATAAAAACAGAAAGAAGAAGAATCACAGGATTATTGTTCTTGTTGAAGAGAGATAGAGGGTATAACTTACTAAAAGTCAAAGACAATTTTTCGAAAAGCACTTTTTGGCTCTTTGCTTCCTCGGTGAAGAGTGGGGGTAGTTATCATTATGGGTATCTCTTTTATTTCTCTGTATACAGTTGGATGTGTGAAAAAAAATATATTTACTGGTATTTCCATATATGTGCATTTAGGTCTGTGTTCGGGTGTGTGTGTATGTTTTGGCACATGCAGGTAGTGTGTTAACACAACCAGCCTCCTGTTCTCTCTCCACACAGCAACATTATCAATAGTATATTTTTCATTGTATTCTACATTCTATATTCTACTTCTAGAGACAGTATTTTTATAGTCACCATGACTATTTTGTCGCCCATCTTGACTGTTATTAAACCCAGTTGATTCAGGATATATATGAAATATATATTGCGGATATATAGTATATATAGATAAATATATATATGAATACACACAGGTATAGAAGACTATCAATTCACATCCCTTCGGGTTTAGGGCTGTCAAGTGTCTAACTGCTTGCATGTGCGATCCCATGCACGCGTGCACACACCCACAGAGACAGATGTGCATACACACACATGTATGCGTGTACACTGTATGATTGTGCTTAAAAATAAACTGTCCTTACTTTGGAGAAGGAATTTTAGGATGAGCGAGGTGAGTGATATCTCATAAGCAGGCATGTTGACCATGTGCAATATTTCTAAACAACAACAAAAAAAATCTAAATATTGAAAATATTAAAGATCTAACACAATGTCTTCTGTCCTCGAATTTATTTCACATTCCAGACATAGTTTATGACTGTTTGACCAAAGTGTAAGTCTTATTATTTCTTTAAATTTCTTCCAAAATGTCAAAAAGAAAAGTGACGTGAGAGAATATCTGATAAACTCAACCTCACCGGAACAAATTTGGCCGCAGACAAATGACCAGGACTTCAGATGCTGCCACCTTGACCCACCAGGCACGGCCCCCAAATCCCTGGAACATTCAGTGTGTACTTTATAGAACATCTCAGTATTAAGAGTGCTTATTGGATTAAGAGAAGCCTTTTCAGATTCAGGTCATATTGGGTTAGAGCAGGTGGGTTATAGTAAGAAGAGCCAAAAACTGTGGGAAGCTGATGATAACAGCTTGATTTTAAAATCCCCAAACAAGCCATGATATTGCCGTTAATATTAAATACAACTAGCCTTTGGGAAACACGCTGAATTTTATTTCCATTTGCATTATTAGTTTTGTAATTTATTTCATTTTATAATCTTTACAAGTAGTAAATGAGCAGGTTTCAAATTCACGTAACAAAATAATGTTTGGCCTAGCTTCATATTTGTGAATACAGTGGTGGGTAACAGACAGTAAATTGATAGATACTTTATTCATCCCAGAAGGAAAATTGTAATATATCAATAGCAAATATCATTAAAACGTCAGTAAAAGTTAGCATACCAATACTAAATGGATAGCCTTTCATTTAATATAATATAAATTGTGACTGTTGCTTATTTTTGGCCTACATACATCCACTGTTAAGTAATTGTAAATTTGTAGTTGTTTTGATTTGCGAAAGCCTGGGCGGTAAACCTGAGAAACAGCTACTTCGAACTCCATCTCCCAGGTGGCATTGCGAGCGTTCCGTTTCTAGGGTGTCTAGCAACAGCTATCAGCCCAGACAGCCGGCGGCAACGGGAGCGGCGTTTTCTCGGTGTGTCTTTCCTTGATTAAAACTCGCTGCCGGTATCGATAAATAATAGACGATTGGCTTAAAAAAATAGGTTGAAAATAAGACAACCCTGAGCCCTGCACAGAGATATGAGCGGCAGCGGGCGGCCCAGGACCAGCTCGTTTGCTGAGCCGCCAGGTATTCCAGGAACCGCCGCTACGTCCACCGGATCAGCCGCTGCCGTGGGGAGCAGCACAGGAAAGACCGGGGTCCCGCAGGCCTCCGGGAGCAGCTCGTCGGGATGCTCGAACCTCAAGCTTGCCAGTAAGTTCTACTAAACAGCCAGATCATTTTTCTTTCTTCCGTTTAACCAATACATGTTAGGGCGTGATGGGAAATGTTATGAGTCACAACCCAGAGGAAAGACGTTATTGCTCTCTTGTAGTGCTAAGCCACTTGCTAGCGTGCTAACTAGCTAGCCAACTAGCTAACGTTAGCCACTTGTTTTGTATGTTACTAGTGCCCTACTGATGTCAAACCAAGCAGCTGGCTAGTCAGCGCGTTAACCCAATAAAAGCCAGCCGAATGTATGAATAATCTAAATGAATAAATCTCAATTGCAATCCGAGGATCCGTGTGATTCTGACTGTGGTCAGTGTGAGCGAGCAGCAAAACGGGCTCTGCTGTTTCTTTGTGGTCAAGCCAGCTAGACTCGGAATACCTAGGCTTGAGTGCTGCTTTCACGGTGCTTTTCAGGGTGGCACTAGCGCTCACCCTGGGCCGTCTAGGAAAGGGCCATGGCGGTAAAGTTGCCTTTTTAACCAAGGTCACCTGTGGGGCAGAGGCTTAGGAGCAGGTGGCCGACGGCTGGTGGCTGCAAGTGATGCATGACGTCCAGCACGAGCGCTCGGCTGTCTGTCTGTCTGCACTGAAGGATGCAGTAGGTTCTGCCGTCTGATATGGAGTTATCATACGGCTTTTGATCACTGTGTGTGTGTGTGTGTGTGTGTGTGTGTGTGTGTGTGTGTGTGTGTGTGTGTGTGTGTGTGTGTGTGTTAATCCAAACCTTATCATCTAATAGCAGGCATTGGTGTGTGTGACTTTGATATTAGAGCTGGAATGGTGGGGGGTCATGTCCAGTTCAAAGCGGTGTGTGTGTGTGTGTGTACCTCAACAACACTTCCTCAGGCCCTTTGAGCCCAAACGTCACTTTCAGTCTGTGAAGAAGATACTTTTTATTATGATTGATGGATAGGTTGTCAGGCTTGGGAGTTATGGCGGCTATTTCAAGAGGAAGGATTAACCCAGTTAGTCAGATATTTATGAGAGAGAGAGAATGACACTTTAGTTTATTAAGATCCCTATTAGCTTCGGTCTTGAATAGTAGCTTCTCTTCCTGTGGTCTCCGTTATTTAATAGATATTACATAAACTTGATTATATATACATCCATAATAACGTTCTTCATACCCACAGTACATCAAAAGTACAACACAAACATAAACACACACACTCAGAACATAATTAACTCACAGCACAACAAAAGTCAACACAATACTTCACACACACCAATAAACACTCGGTGGTGTTTTGTGCCCCCAAACACAGCCTTCAAGGCAGCGCTGCTTGGAAGGCACTCTCCTCCCCCCTAACCTTAACCATCACAACTGGATCAACTGGATGCTTAACCCCAACCCTGCCAGCGTGCTGCCTTGAAGGCTCCGTTGGGGGCACACATCACCATTCAGGGCAATAAGCTCACAAACAAGCTCAAAACCTGTCTTTGTACATATACCCTGCGTTCCAATACCCAAACTTCCCTACTCTTTAGTATGCCAGAAAAAGATTTAAGATGTCCCAATACATGCACGTCAATTGTAGTATACTGAAAAATACATAAATGCCCCACTAACTCCAATAGCATTTTGGAGTATTCGTCTTTATTCTTGACATTTCTTGACATAATGAAAATAAATCTTCCTTATCTGATTTCTTTTTTCTCTCTCCTGTCTGTGGCCCTAAAACTCTTCTGTACTTTAGTATGTAGTGCAGTAAAAAGACTAAAACTCTTCTGTACTTTAGTATGTAGTGCAGTAAAAAGACTAAAACTCTTCTGTACTTTAGTATGTAGTGTAGTAAAAAGACTAAAACTCTTCTGTACTTTAGTATGTAGTGTAGTAAAAAGACTAAAACTCTTCTGTACTTTAGTATGTAGTGCAGTAAAAAGACTAAAACTCTTCTGTACTTTAGTATGTAGTGTAGTAAAAAGACTAAAACTCTTCTGTACTTTAGTATGTAGTGCAGTAAAAAGACTAAAACTCTTCTGTACTTTAGTATGCAGTGCAGTAAAAAGACTAAAACTCTTCTGTACTTTAGTATGTAGTGCAGTAAAAAGAAAGAGTATGTGACACAGCCTAAGCTCTATGAACTGGTAAAGGGGGCCCGCCGTTGCTACCAACATGCCCGTTTAGTGTTTACAGAGCCTAGGCTGTGTATTAACACCAGATATCTTTTCAGTGCACACACAGTCATTTCAATGAATTTGTATGCAAGAGGATGACCCCTGACTTGGTTCAGTTTTAACAGTGATCTTGTCTAGGATATAATGGATGTGCATTTCCCAGGACATGCAGTTCTGTCTGTCAGCGCGCCGTCAGTGCATTGTGCATTGTCAAACCAGTGCATTGTCTGGTTTGGTAAACAAAGCAGCATAAAGCATTATGGACAGAGATACAGCACAATGAATGACAGCTAAATGGGAAGAGGCTGCTCCATTATTTAAGTTCCATGGCTCTGTGTGTGTGTGTGTGTGTCTATAAATAAAGGAGTCCACATCTTGGCATTTGGATTTAGTAGGAATAAATCCACACCTTTTTAATTCTCATTTTAAGAGGGTGATTTCATGGCAATAGGTTAAAAAAAAAGGTAAAAATAAAATGCTACAAAGCTACACACTAAATATAAAAATAATAAATCTGATGTGTGCTCTTTTTTTTTTTTTATTTTTTATACAATGCGTTTGGTTTTATAACAAAACTAATCCTTGTTGGAGGGTTGTTGTCACTTTAAATAGTTTATTGTTTTTGAAGACAGGAGCCAGAAGCCCATTTTATTTTTATTTTTATTTTTTAAATTTTGATATTGGGATCAAAATATCATCTCATTATGCAACCCAACATGTAAAAATCATTTACTGTTTTTAAAAAGGAGGAAAATACATATACCGAAGACATCTATATAATTACTAAATATTATAGACAAATACGTCGATAAATAAATACGTAGATGGAGCTAAACAAATAGAAGAATGTATAAGCATAGCATTTAAAAAGTAAGTCCATAATGGGCCTATTTTTTAAATGCTATTATACTGGACATATATTTTTCTCAATGGCAATTTTTTTAAAATGGCATTTTAACCTTGTTTTTCTTCCATCAGAAGTGTTGTCACAATAAAGCAATGACCAGATCACCTGCCTTGACTCATAATTACAGTCTTCAATAAAAAAATTGGAATCGGAGCTGCAAAAAAAACAAACAAATTTTTTTTTTTAATATGATATCCCTATTTTTACCCATGTCCCGCGAGGGCAGCAGGTGCATGTTGTGATTCGTAACGTTCTGTTCTTCCGTCCCATCGTCGCCTCATATTGACCCTGTGTCTGTCCGTTTCCTAGGAGACAGTGGGAAGGTGACGACGGTGGTTGCCACGCCGGGTCAAGGCCCCGACCGCCCACAGGAAGTCTCCTACACGGACATCAAGGTGAGAGAGAGAAACCTAACCGTGTCCTCATAACACACGCTGCCCTGTGCTATTCTATTACCCTCACCTGCTACTGTTACTAAGAAATACACACACACACAGGCACACACACACACACACACACACACACACACACACACACACACAGTTCTAGTGATTCCAATTGAAGAAAACCCGTCTTTAAACTGCGATCAGTGCACGAGAAATATGTTAAATAATATTTCTGGCAATGTGTCTGCCTGTGTTTGTTCTTTGTTTCTATTGTCTCTTAAATGCCATTCCTAGCGTCTGATCTTGATATGTGTTATGCCTCTGTAAAGCCCTTTGAATGGCCTGGAGTCTGCATTGAAATAAACTTGGGGCGGCAGTGGCGAAGTGGGTAGGGAGTTCGCCTCTGGTGTGCAGGGTCGGAGGTTCGATCCCCCGTCTCCCCGCCACATGTCGAAGTGTCCCTGGGCAAGACACTGAACCCCGAATTGCTCCCGATAGTTAGCTTAGTTAGCTTAGCTTAGGTAGCTGCTGCTATCGGTGTATGAATGTGTGTGTGACTGGGTGAATGTGTACAAAAACAATGTAAAGCGCTTTGAGTCTGTGATAAACGGAGATATAGCGCTATACAAGTCCATTTACCATTACCACTTGTATTAATATTTGAGTCATAATTTAACAGCTCTACTACAGGGCGACCTAACTCAAATTTAACTCAAGTTCTTTTTCCACTTGACTAGAATACATTAAAGCTGTAAAACATTTGGTGATATTATCAATACATAAGTAACTTTCCTCTATTTGGGAAAAGATAAACAGCAAATGTTCATGAGAGGGAGCATGGTTAAACAGTTCTCAGTAAAACACAGTAAGGACCAACTGTTCCGATAGAACAAACTGATTGCAACCGTTTAGAGTTTAGACAGTGAAAATAAACAGACAGTAAAAAATCTGTGACGAAGGTTATTTGAACTCCATGTTTAACCCTCTTTAGACGTTCTAACACTTTGGGCCAGTTTCACAGACATGGATTAAGCCTAGTCCTGGACTAAATGGAATTTTGAATGGAGATTGTCCATTGAAAGTACAATTTAGTCCAGAACTAGGCTTAATCCATGTCTGCGAAACCGGCCCTTTATGAAACATGTCTTTGTTTGCACCTGATAAGCGTTCATTGATTCCTCTTCAGTAGTCGAGTGTCTGAAGTTTATTTTACTTCCTCCTAGTCCTAATCATAGATATATATAGTGTTCTATATATATCTATGGTCCTAACCCCCTTTCCAGCATGTAGATAGTGTGTCTGTTTATTTTTTTTTAAAAATTGCATTTTGTAATTTTTTTTCTTTCATCCATTACTATTTAAACTTGTTTTTTTTTTTTTATTGCTTGCATGTTCGAAATTAATTTTAATTTTAATTTTCCTTTATTTAACCTCGAAAGATCAATTGAGGGGTGACCCTCTTTTACAATGACGTTGAGTTTTACAAATATACAATACAAATATACAACAGTTTACAAGGATTCAACAATTCAAACATTCCGAAAATGGAGAAGAAGAACATTGCTTAGCCAAAACAGTTACAGTTTATGTGGGGCAGATTAAAAATAATATGTCTAAATTTGTTAAAAGATATTAATGTATGTATTTTAATTTTAAGTTGTAAAGTAATCAATCAATCAACTATCTGTCTGTCTGTTTCTTGCAGGTGATCGGCAATGGGTCGTTTGGTGTGGTGTACCAGGCGCGCCTCATCGACAGCCAGGAGATGGTCGCCATTAAGAAGGTTCTGCAGGACAAGAGGTTCAAGGTACGGCCGGCTGTTATTGACCCATATCTCCGCATAGTTACTGTTGTCATAGTTATCTGTTTAGATCGGAGCTTCTGGAAAAACAAGTTCCTTTGTTATCTCTCCTTTTGGTCCGACGTCATCACCCATGTGTTTTTAATTTGAAAATTAAAGCTATAGTGCGTAACTTCTGTCGCCCCTATGAGGAATTTTGAGTATTTACAACACCGCTGTCTGTCGGTGCAGCTACGAGCTACACTGGGCCAGTGGTGGGTGGGGCGACACCAGTTTGTAAACGCTGCCATACTGAGAAATACAGAGAGAGTTTTGTGGAGCTGATAGGCTTTATGCACTTTGTGTCAACTCGTTTGGTGATGGCTTGAATGTAAACAACATTCATTTATATGAAAAAGTTACGCACTATAGCTTTTATAAAGGTCTTACTCTTGATATAAACATGGATGGTGTTCCATCTGTGTATGTTATGTTTACCTTAAAGTTCTCATTCTGGGTGCTCCGGTGGCGTAGTGGATAGAGCGTGTACCATATTGGCTCAGGCCTTGTTGCAGTGATCGTGGGTTCAAATCCGACCCGTGGATTTTTACTGCATGTCATCCCCCCTTTCTCTCTCTGTCTCCCCATTTCAACTCTGTACTGTCTAATAAAGCTTGGAAATGCAAAAAAAAAAAAAAATAAGTCCTTCTCATTCTGACTTTGTTTTCTTGTCACTGCAGAATCGGGAACTCCAGATCATGAGGAAACTGGATCACTGCAACATCGTCAGACTACGTTACTTCTTCTACTCCAGTGGCGAGAAGGTACACCATCTCTCTCTGTCTCTGTCCCTCTCCCTCTCTGTCTCTGTCTTTCTGTCTCTCCCTCTCTCTCTCTTTCCCTCTGTCTCTCTCTCTCTCTCTCTCTCTCTCTTTCCCTTTTTGTTCTTGCAGACAAATCGGATGTGATAGATTACTTAAACCTATGCTACGTCCCTATATTCACACGCTCAGTAACACCATTTCTTGTGATTAAAGTAAAACAAAGGAAATAAATAATGCAATTCGCACACATAAGTAAGAAGATTATTCATATGCACTGGACTGCACACGTCACTTTAAATCAGGTTTAATCTGTTGCACTTTATCTATTTATTTAGAGCATTTTAAATGTATTTATTTATTCAGTGCATACTTGTATTTTGTCATGGTCTTTTAGCTTTGTTAGCCATCCAGCTACATCTATTTTATTCATCGGTGGGACGTTTGAATGGAATGAATGTGTGTGACCGTAACTGACTTGATCATGATCCTTCTCGTTTTCTTGTTACTTGCAATTAACATTATGACAATAAATTTCATTTGATTTGATTGTAAAAATGAAATACCCCAACGGCCCTAAAATCCTAAAAGGGGAAGGAATTCATTTCTTGGGCTGACAAATACAAAGACACTTTTGTTCTGAGTTTAATTTTGCAGAAGTAAATTACTGGAAACAAGAGTCTGTGTATGTGTTCTCTTTTTCTCCTTATTTATTCAAATAAAAAATCATCAATAACATTGACCCTCTGCTTCATGAAATAACTGCGATCCTATAACAAAGGGCAGGGCTTGTAAAACCCTACCTATTTTAATCACACTCTCTCCCTTCCTCCGCCTCTCTCTCTCTCTCTCTCCCTCTCCCTCTATCTCTCCCTCCCTCTCTCTCTCTCTCCCTCTCTCCCTCCCCCCTCTCTCCTCCCTCCCTCTCCCTACCCTCCCCCCCCTCTCTCCCCCTCCCTTCCACTCTCCCTCCCTCTCTCTCTCTCTCCCTCCCCCCCCTATCCTCCCCCTCCCCCCTCTCTCCCTCCCCCTCCCCTCCCCCTCTCCCCCCTCTCTATCTCCCTCCCTCTCCCCTCTCTCTCCCTCTCTCCTCCCCCTCCACCCCCTCCCCTCCCCCTCCCTCCCCCCCCCCCCCCCCCCCTCCCTCCTCTACAGAAAGATGAAGTGTATCTGAACCTGGTTCTGGACTTTGTCCCTGAGACGGTCTACAGGGTTGCTAGGCATTTCAACAAGGCCAAGAGCATCATTCCTATCATATATGTGAAGGTAAGTTTTTCTCTTTTTCCCTCCAAGACATGCCTGTGTTATGTCTAGGGCCTCTTTATAAGAATGTGCTGTTCCCTAAACATCTGTACTCCACCCTAACCTTTGTTCCTCTCGGTATACAGTTCTACAGAGCATCTATATCTAACACAAGGAAGACACCTATGCTACAGTTTTGAAGCGCATATTGAAAAAAAAAAAATGTCTCCACATATAAATGCTAACCTTAAACCTAGATATGTTCACTTGAATGCCAAACCACTTCAAAAATACTGAACTATCCCTTTAACTAATCGTGTCTCTTTCTCTGTGTGTGTGTGTGTGTGTGTGTGTGTGTGTGTGTATAGCTTGTTTTCTTAATCATCTTGTCTTATTTGCTTATTTAATTTTAATTTTTTTGTATTTCTTGTCTGTCTGTGGGGGGTGGGAGGTGGGGGTCGGGGTTGTGTGTGTATTGTATGGGTCTACTTATTTTGTCTTTTTGTCTGTATAAAAAAAAAAAATGAAAAACCCATTAAAATATAAGTTTAAAAAAAAATAATAATCTTATCTTGTCCTTTCTTATGGTCCCCCTCAGGTGTACATGTACCAGTTGTTCCGCAGCCTGGCGTACATTCATTCCCAGGGCGTGTGTCACCGAGACATCAAGCCTCAGAACCTGCTGGTCGACCCAGAAACCGCCATCCTCAAGCTGTGTGACTTTGGCAGGTGAGCACCACCAACAGATGAATATCTCCCACACACAGATATACCATTTATATTTATCTTGTTGTATTTTATGGTTGTTATCTCTTATTTTTTTATTTTATCTTTTGCTCTTTGGTTTCTTGCCTGTGATGAATGTGTTTTGTTTTATATTTTCTTTGCTGCATTCTAAGTATGAAGGGTGCTTTACAAATTAAGATTATTACTATTTTTTTTAGAAACAGCAAGATCAAGATGTGCAGCATGTTTTATATGAATAGAACTAAAGGTGGAGTCAGAGATTCTGGAGAACGCTTGTTCCAAAATCACTTTTGGTCAACTTGTTTTGAGATATTCACTGATTTTGACAAAGTGATTTTGACAACAAGCGTTATCCAGAATCTCTGACTCCACCTTTGACCTGGGGGTATGTGACACTGTGTATGATGGGTTAAAACGTAAGCTTGAACGGAATATTTCAAACAATCTTGACCGAGTTTGTTTTGCATTGTGGACCCTTTTCTTACATGTAGGTTAATTATTTTTTTATAGTTTATTATTATAAGAAAAATAACACCAAACCCCACTGGTCCTGACTATGATTTTTTAATAGACACACATCACACTTTTCATCCCCCCAGACCACCCCCCTGTAAACCTGCCATTCTCTTGCTGTCATCTTCATTATCATTAAATTGTATTTCTTGTTTATTCCCCCTCCAGCGCTAAGCAGCTGATCCGCGGTGAACCCAATGTGTCGTATATCTGCTCTCGTTACTACCGCGCCCCGGAGCTGATCTTCGGAGCCACAGACTACACGGCCAACATCGACATCTGGTCAGCCGGCTGCGTGCTCGCCGAACTGCTGCTAGGGCAACCCATCTTCCCTGGTGACAGCGGCGTGGACCAACTGGTGGAGATCATCAAGGTGTGTGTGTGTGTGTGTGTGTGTGTGTGTGTGTGTGTGTGTGTGTGTGTGTGTGTGTGTGTGTGTGTGTGTGTGTGTGTGTGTGTGTGTGTGTGTGTGTGTGTGTGTGTGTGTGTGTGTGTGTGTGTGTGTGTGTGTGTGTGTGTGTGGGTGTGTGTGTGTGTGAGAGGTGTGTGTGTGTGTGTGAGAGGTGTGTGTGTGTGTGAGAGGTGTGTGTGTGTGTGAGAAGTGTGTGTGTGTGAGAGGTGTGTGAGAGGTGTGTGTGTGTGTGTGAGAGAGAGAGATGTATGTGTGTGTGTGCTGCTGAAGTGATGACAAGGGTTAGGTTATTTTTTATTAGAACGTGAGAGAAATTTTTTTAAAGATTTTAAAAAACTACTTTTTTTGTGTGTATAAATAAACCCAACAAACCGATTTTACACGTCTGAAAAGGAGAAGTAAGAAGTACATACTTATGTACTACGACCCCCTTCTCCACACTAAATATCTAATAATGATGTATCGACTTACATTTTAAGATGTACTACGACCCCCTTCTCCACACTAAATATCTAATAATGATGTATTGACTTACATTTTAAGCGATTTCATAATTTTAATGTAGGGTATTGCCAATTTGATGCATATTCTTAAATGTGTTAACTATACATAGACCCACAATTATACATAATACATATGCATACAAACATCTTCTCATACTAAATCTAAGTGTCTACACTCCCAACTGCAATGGTTGTTTTGAAGTAGAGATGATCAAAGCGGAAAATATTTGAGTGTCAAGATATTAACTTGGTTTGTTTTTGTGGCTGTGCAATGCTGACCAATTATTTTGAATTTCTGACTAGGTATTATAGCAAGAACCAAGAATAATGAGTAGATATGGCCTGTTACTGTACGTCTACAGAATACTCTTCATAACCCCCCTACGTCTTTCTCCAGGTGCTGGGAACTCCGACAAGGGAACAAATCCGAGAGATGAATCCAAACTACACAGAGTTCAAGTTTCCTCAGATCAAAGCCCATCCATGGACCAAGGTCAGTAAATACCTCAAGTATTATATTATATTATAATATAATAATAATAATTATTATATTATTATTAGTATTAGCCGTCTGGAGAATCATGTGAACTGAAGCTAATACACTTTCACTTTGTAACACTGTTAAGAAAGCTGCTATGCAATTGAATAAATGAAAAAAGTATTATAAAATGTAAATGTAATACAACACATGTGTATAAATCCTAAAACTGAGAGAGAAAATCTGTGGGGTCTCTGGAGAAATATTTATTATGTTTTCCGAGAAGGTTTTGAGTTCTTTAATAACATCCTCAAAGCCTTATTATGCTTATAAAGGTATTTGTTCTAAAATTCTACATGCAGAAAACCAATTTATCAGAACAAAACAAGGCAATAACTGTAGACATGATGCTGCCCACACAGTCTCTTTAAAGCTGTGAGTTGAAGGCTAGGCAAGTTTATTTCTATAGCACAATTCAGACACACAAGGCCATTCAAAGTGCTTTACAGGGGCAAGATTAAAATACATAATACACATTAGAAAAGCGAATGAATAGAAATAAAACATTTAAAAGCGAATGAATAGATGTAGAACATCTAAATAAAAATAAAAATTGCAGGTTAAAATGAAGAGCTTTAGTTTCTGAAAGTCCATTATCCCCAAAGAGCTCAGACACAATGTAAAGCCTAGAGGACTGCCTCTTTAACATCTACTACGAAGTGGACGGTTCTCTACTCCAAAAAATGCAAGCAAAGAATTTTTTTTTAGAGGCTAAAGACTTAAGCTTAGATTAGTTTTTTCTAAATTTACCAAACCTTTTTTATTAAAGAAAATAAATATATACATATATATATATATATATATATATACAATGTTAGATGCCGATAATAAATTCTCAATAGTACAATTAAGCCTTAAGATAAATCTGCCAACTCTGTTAATCTTTTTTTTTTTTTTTTTTTTTTTTTTTTTTTTTTTTAACACTGGGTGTTTTTAAAATGAAAAAACCTTAAATTAAATATATTTTTAAATGTGAGTGCTAAGTCTATATGAATTGAGTGCTTTATATTGTTTTTGATACCTGATAGTAGTCCAATATAACCCCTCCTCCCCCTCCTCAGGTGTTTAAGCCGCGTACCCCCCCTGAAGCCATAGCCCTGTGCTCGCGGCTGCTGGAGTACACGCCGGCCAACCGCTTCTCCCCTCTAGAGGCCTGTTCCCACGGCTTCTTTGACGAGCTGCGTCAGCCCAGCACGCGCCTACCCAGCGGCCGGGACCTCCCACTGCTCTTCAACTTCAGCCCCACAGGTACACACACACACACACACACACACACACACACACACACACACACACACACACACACACACACACACACACACCCATAGGCTCAAGCTAATATACAGCTCCGGAAAAAATTAAGAGACCACTCCAAATGTTCAGTGTCTCTTGTTTTACTCTTTAGAGGCATATGTTTGAGTAGAATTAACATTTTGATTTTATAATATAAACTACTGACAACTTTTCTACCAAATTCACCATAAAAATATTGTCATTTAGAGCATTTTCAATAAGTAATGTAGAGATGGAGATTTAAGAAAAATCCAGACTGGTCTCTTCATTTTTTCCGGGGCTGTATTTTAAAGGAGAACGCTCGTTGGAAAAATCACTTTTGGTCAAAATCGGTGAATATCTCCTCACAATCTGCTTTCTTTCAGTACTGTGTGTGTGTGATGAAACATTGTCCTGTAAATGCACAGCCTAGGGGTTTAGTTTCAATACAGCAGTACATTGTCCTAGAGTCTCTGTCCATATAAGTCATTTTATTATTTAGTGATGTTTTGTTGACAAATTGTTGAGTTGCGCTCCATTGATTCACCACCATCAGTTTAACACAATCAGCTTGTGTTCCTGGGTTTGTTTGTTGTGATCTCAGAGGAGGCGTTATATTAATCCAGCCTCACTGTCCTGCTGTTGTGTCTCACTGTCCTCTTGATTTATGACTCATCATTAAGTCAGATCTCTTTGTTTCTCTTCCTGCAGAGCTGTCCATCCAGCCGCAGCTCAACTCAACGCTCATTCCTCCTCACGCTCGCTCTCACACAGCTGCTTCCGCCCACGGTATGACACGCTAAAGTTCTGTTTGTTATAACTTACTTAAAGGGGCACTGTGTAATATGACATCATCAAGAAAGTTCTAGAAAGTTCTAGAATGCAACGCTCCCTGGGTAACCACACCCCTTTTGAATAATAACAGAAACAGTGGCCTTCAAGGACAAGAAGAATTCTAAATTCTAAACAATGCACCTGATGACATTCCAAAAACATGGATTCCTCCATAAGACTTGCCTGCTCAATGTAGAAAATGTAATATTAATATTTGTAGTTCTTCGCTCAGGAGGATAATTCAGATTATTGGCAGAGGGGATTTTACACCAATGAGGACATATTTATGAATGAGGATATTGATTTTAGCTAATAAATTACTTAAATTGTTACACAGTGTCCCTTTTAAAGGTTTAAAAAACAAGAGACGTCATTACTCATAAGTCACAAAATGATTGATAAAATACAGGGAGAGTTTTCTTACCCTCAATGGCTCCTGTTTGACACAAGATGGCAGTATCGGATATGAAATCAACATATTTCATGGAACTGATTAGATGTAAATTTTTGTTGTCTTTTTTTCAGAAAGTACAGAATTTTAAAAGACATTTCATTTCATAATAATACTACCTATTCAATTAAAAGAGTATTTTCTCCTTGCTCTAAATAAACAATACATATGTAACTTTTGCTACTTTTTGCATCAACTTATGGCAAAGATCTCTTTCCCCTTTTCTAATAAAAGCAAAAGCACAGCTCTGGAAAAAAAATATTTATTATTCTCAGTGTCTCTTGTTTTACTCTTTAGAGGAATATGTTTGAGTAGAATGAACATTTTGATTTTATAATATAAACTACTGACAACATTTCTACCAAATTCACAATAAAAAGATTCTCATTTAGAGCATTTTCAATAAGTAATGTAGAGATGAAGATTTAAGAAAAAAACACTCACTGTCCTGTGTCTCCCGTTCTCTTCAGATGGCACCGGCTCCGATTCCTCTCAACACAGTTCAGTACCAGGATCCCTTAACAGCATCTGAAACCTGCCTGCCAGCCTCACCCTTACCTCAGACACACACACACACACACACACACACACACACACTCACACACTCACTCACACGCACACACTCTACTGCTTTCCTCCATGCTGCTTGCTCTCCTCTTAGATGACCTGTTTTGTTTTTGTACAGTGAATGCATTGAACAGACAAACAGTAGTTCAGTAGCTGCCAGGGTGTAAACTACAGCAGGAGATTGTTACACACACACACACACACACACACACAGTTGTCTCGCCGTCACCGCCCCTGCTCGGGTGGTATGTGAAGGTTCAGTAGTGGGGGCTGGTCCTCTGTAATATAACCTTTTTTTTCTCTTTTTTTTATCAACATTTTTATTCTATTTATTTGACTAACTGAAAGAATCATGAGATCACACAATAGTTTGTCCCTTTTTTTTATTTTTTTATTTTTATTTTTTTTAATACTCTACAGTATTTTTGCATCCGTGTGAGTACATGGTTTAACTGTACACTGCCTGACCAAGTCCAGAAATGGCCCCAAAACACACAGTAAGGTCGTCAGGGTAACGGATATCAATCCACTCAGGGCAGGAGAGAGCCGACGCAGCGACTGATACACTTCTAAAAATCCTCCAGCCATTTTGTTTTACCAACCTAGCCTCCAGAGTTTGTTCATTTATGTTTTGAGTGGCAAAAAAAAAAAAAAAAAAACTTGGTTGGAGGTGGACAGTATCTGATTGGTCCTTATATGAATCATGTTCGGTTGCCGGGCGACGGGCTAGAGTTAACTTTAATAAGCCGAAATTCAACGCCAACACACACTGCGTCTCGTATCATGATTTCCTATTCTAGAGAGATTTTTTCTGGTAAAAGTTGGAAATATTCCTCAAAATAACTAGTCTCCCTATAACTACTACCTGTACACAGCTGGGCTCCTGTTCGGCTCTTTGCTAGGGATTACTTATTGAATACATTTCCATTCCCAGGAGGGCAGAGGTGGTCATTTGGTCAGATAGAAAGTTAAATTAAAACATTCAAAAGGAATTTTCATTGACTCCTGAGCTCAAAAAACATGTGTTTGAGAGTGAGACCTGTATATGACCATTGTTAAGAAAGTGTGAATGCTAAAGCAGATGAGAACATGATTCCTAAATCATCTGTAGCTCATAAATTAAACACAGACATTGAAGCTTGTGTAGCAAACTAAAGTCAGTCAGTCAGTCAGTCAGCGTTTACATCAATGCTTCATAAAGAAATAGTTTTCATTTTCGCCCCTTTTTATTTCCCCAAGAAAAAATGTCTGACCTAGGTTTCACTCGTGCTGCTGTGCTAGAAAGTTGTCAGTTTGTCGGCGCTCTGTGTTGTAGCATTAGCCGTTAGCTGTGGAGGAAGTGTCTTAAAGGCGTATTCCACTATACTATGCCGGAAATCGCCTGTTTTTAATTGGAAGAAAAGCTTTGTTTCAAAACGACAAAACTTTCATTGAGCTGTTAAAGACGATGCAATCTATCTTGATGTGGTAGGATGTCACATGGTAACCGTTGTTGCCTTTTTAATAGGTGAAATTGTTTGGAGATAACTTATTCCTTTTAAAGCATTGAAAAGTATTTAGTATAGTTAACAGATGGCGCCCCTTCACAACCTGCTATTCTGAATACAATAGGCTGCTGTGTTTGCTTCTTAAAACCTGTTTCAATCACAGAATATTATAAAAGTGGGGGGAAAAAAAACCTAAAAAAATATTGGCAGATCAACAAAACAAAAAAAAGCAATCGAATCAAAAAGTCCCTCAAAGATCCTCCCTGTCCTGATGTTAGTTTATAAAATGCTTTTCGGAGGAGCGGAGCGGATGTTGATCAAAAAATAAGGATTGATCGGCCAGGGATTTATTGATTTTAGGTGATTCATGTAAATGTATTTATTAATTTAGTCAGTGGAAAATATTTTTTTTTAAGAAAAGAAATGACAGGAGAAATGGACATTTGCTGGATGGCTTAATGTGAATCTTAGTTAAACATTCATTTCAAGCAGAGGAGTTTGTCAAGTCAGTTGAGTGTGTGTGTGTGTGTGTGTGTGTGTGTGTTGTACTTCTATCTTTTTGAAGACTCATTTGAATTGTACTGAATAAGAACTTGTTGAACTTCGATTTTTTTGAGCAAACTTAAGGTCATCGGTCAGAGAATGTATTATCACTGTCGAAATCATCGTAAATATAGAAGTACATTGTGTGTGTGTGTGTGTGTGTGTGTGTGTCTGACCATATTCCAACCCGCAGTCCTCACAGCCAGTGTTTTAGGCATTAGAGCAGTCGTCAACAATACCGATTATTAGTGAGCAGTACAGAGACCACTTGAAAGTTTGTAGTATATTTGATACTATTGTACCATGCCTCCTTCACCTGCTGTTTTTAAACCACAGCCATTTTTTTTTCTTCTTTTTTTTTAAAAGCTCTGATGAGCCCCCCCCCCCCACGCTTTTTGAATTCCACCACACTCTGCACATTCACATTAACTTTATATACGAGGAGAGTGGAGAGCATTGTTTCCTTCTCTTTCTTCTAATGACTTAGACTTTCTGCATTCTTTGCTGTGAAGAGACTGAAACCTGCATGTTTGATTTGCCTCTTAGCGGGGACCGTCACACTTAGAGCTGTCAGACCGTCTGAGGCAATGAAAAGGTGTGAAAATAAAATACCCATAACAGAGAAATCAAAACATGGTGGATTTTTCTCTTCCCATGATCTCAGAAGCCATTTCTTCTTCTCCCCCCTCTCTCTCTCCTTCTCTCCCTCCCTCTCTCTCTCCTTCTCCCCCCCTCTCTCTCTCTCCCTCTCTCCTTCTCCCCCTCCCCCTCTCTCTCTCCCTCTCTCCCTCCCTCTCTCTCTCTCCCCTTTCTCCTTTTCTCCCTCCCTCTCTCTCTCTCCCTCCCTCTCTCTCTCTCTCCCTCCCTCTCTCTCTCTCTTCGCTTATCACACGTGTAAATATCACTGATTTTTATTTTCCTCTTTTTACTTTTTATTACAGAGTTGTTTATATCGTAGTCCCCCTTACATCCGGTCTGTCCACGGAGCAACTTCTTAGTTTTGTGCTTTTTTTTTTTTTTTTTTTTGTAAATAAGTTTCTTTTTTCACAATTCAAAATGTAAATACTGCAAAAGAAAAAAAAAGTCAGCCTACTCCTCATGTGTGTTGATGGTGTCTCTTTCTCTCTCTCTCTCTCTCTCTCTCTCTCTCTCTCTCTTCTCTCTCTTCTAGTCAATAGCGAAAAATTGTATAAACATCGTTACTCAACTGTCCTCCCTGTTTGGTCCTCTGTGGGACGTCCCGTTGACTGTTGAATGAATATTTCAAGAGTTCCTTTTCCAAAATACCTGATTTTCTTTAGTTAATTTTTAGTGGAAAATGTGTCATGACAGATTTCAATATGTTATATTACTGTGCAGTATTGAGAACAATGACTTAGGAACAGGTCACTGGGGAACGTGGGCGTTTTGTATTATGGGCTGTAGTTGCTGCTAATGATCACAAGATGTCAGACGTAGATATTTGTGTTGTGACTGCAGACGGCGCCACCTATCGGCTGTGTGCGTTAATAGCGAGGTAACATTGGTTGCTGCGATATATCGACTCTTTCAAACCAACTGAATCTTTGAAATGTACTTTTTAAATTCTCCGAAAACCCATTTGTGTGTTCATTCATAATGTCACCTTTTTTTCTGTTTTTTTTTTTTTTGACTCCAACGATGTCATTCTGTGTTGGTGTGATGGAGGGAGAAGGAGAGAGAGAAAGAGCCACCGACCTGTCTGTCTCTGTTCTGTGTGTGTATGATATGGACTCATTTACTGTAATAAAGTGATGAAACTGTGTTTGGATCGTGTTGGTTCCCTTTGAGAAGTTTTTAAATTGAATTTTAAAGTAGTATTTATTTATTTATTTTTCTTAAGACCATTGTCATGGCCATGCTCACCCAGGAACAACAGCTGGCGTAGTAAAAACACTACCGCTTTTGTCAAAATGTGCCACTAAAATCAAACACAAAGTGAAAGTTCCTCGTAGCCATTTTTAAGTTTAATTTTTGGGCTGTCAGACACACATTTAGTCCTATGTTTGATCAAATGTGAAGCTAACCCTATTACAGGTCTCATAAACCTTCTGTATCAAGAACGGAATCCTCTTCACTCACAGATTGGTTGGTTAATGGATCCAGTAACAACATGTTTATCTCAGACACTTTTCTAACCTTTATTTTGGCAGAGTTTGACTTAATACATCACTGTAAAATCGACCTCTTCAGATTCACATGATGAGATGGTCACGTCCCACTCTTTAAAGGCTGACCTATTAAATTTGTGCATTTCCTTCTTGCTTGAATAGATTGTTATTCACCACCTAAAATGTTCTGACTTTCCACGATTAATATTCTCCTGGCTGTGTTTGCCCGGATGTAAATTAAACAATTAGTGTGAAACAATTTTACTTGTTTGGCAAGTTCAGTTGCAAGTTCAGTTAGATAGATGGATAGATAGATGGATATTTTCAATATCCAGCTCTTCCTGTCAGCAAATGTTCTTATGTGTCCCCAAATGTATCTTTGCATGGCAGTGTGCTTTATACTGTGACTGAGTGGTACATTTTAAGAGTTTCAGGATAAAGGTGTTAGATAGATATTGTTATTAATCATATGATTATTGCTTCTATGTCTTTACACTGACTGAGTATGAGGAAGCAGGTAAGGAAGGATAGGCCCAGATCAAAAGAGAGAGTTTTATATTATCTTTAGGTCCCAAAGTTTTGCTTTATCTCTCTGTGAGCCATATGGACCCTAACCCAAAAGTCATAGAGATGTGCTATGTGTTGGGAACCCTGTTGTTGCCGGTTGCAGATATTTACCAGAACCTTTTCCCAGGAAATACGCAACCTTGACTGTGCATTTTTTTTGTAAAAGATAAGCTGTGGGTGTTTGTGTGGGAGTAAAAAGCAACCTTGTTTTCTTCAAGTAAATCAGTTACTTAAAAACATTTATTTCCTTGTTGCTTTTTGAATATAAGTGCCGTGCTTTTTATTCCGAGCTCACTCAGCTGAGAGATTCAACTCGACTGAAGCAGACAAGACTTCTGGGTAATATCTCTTTTATATCCAGTCATTGCATCTTCAACCAGTGGCTTTCCATCAGTGTATAATGATGTTTGCATATCCAGTGGAGGCTGTTCTCTCATTAAGGTGTTTTTCTTTTTTATTGCAGCGTAAACAATGAGGGTCACTTTTCTTCTCTGTTTCGCCTTCGCTTTGGGCGCTGCAAAAGGTAAGACTCATCAACGAGTGATGATGCAACTTGAATTAAATATTTAATAAAAAGCGTTAGTTTCCAAACATATATTCTTATTCAATTAACAAAATCCTTGCTATAAAAGTGGTTTCTGAATCTTCTTCCGCAGCCAATCCGGTGACAGAGATGAAGCCGGGTGAGTCTCAACAAATCACGTAGTTACAGTATTTTGTATATTTTTGGAACTTAAAGTAGGTATATTGGCGAAGCTTGCAGCATTAATGGAGCATGGTGTGTTAACTGATGTGTTGTCTGAAAGACTAATAGTCCATTTACACTCCATATAGTCAGATAAGTTGGTATGTGCTCATTTAGTCAGCCATGTTCACCTGCAAGACCAAAAAGGATGACAATGTTACTTCTGCTGAACATGCACAACTGTGACAAAACAATAAAAACAAGAGATCAAAAGTAGTTCTAGTAAATTGCTGCAACAGAAATTGACCATGAGAAATAACACTGACTGAACTGAAAATCAATAACTATGTAACAACAATACAGGTCCAGTTTTAATTAAACTTTAGAAAAGTGTTGCATCTTTGTGCAAACTAACTTAAAGTAGTTTCTGAATCTTCTCCAACAGCAGATCTGGTGAAGGAGATGAAAGCACGTGAGACTCAACAACAAATGTTTATGTTTTATAGATTATCATCAAAAATCGAAACAAAATTTATTTTGAGGAACCTGGAACCAAACGTTAGACTAGAATATGTTTGTAAACCAAACTTAGGGCCCTGCTGCTGTAAACAACGAAAGAGGGACAGTAACTTGTCTAGTAACTTATTTAACTTCATATAGTGTTCCAGGGATAACATTTTCATGAGAGGAAAGTATGTTTATTCAGTAATGAGAATTAACAGTAGAAAAATGACAATTCTATGACACAGCCAAAGTTACATGGTGCGCCTTTAAAGTGAATCGGGAATTTTTTTGCCAAACATTGTTCTGTGATTCCATTTCAAAACTGATCAGGTCCGAATCGTCCGATGGCTGTTGTGAGTGTCCAGATGACTGAAATTGGGAAGGAACGCTGTCCTTTCAACTGGCAAAGTTATGGAGCGCGATGTTTCTTTCTCTTCTACAGCCCAATGGCGTGGGTGGACGCTGAGGTACAGTACACACCGGTCAAATCACCAATACTGTTTCATGTTTCATCCTTAAAGGCCTACTTCACCGGTTTGAATATGAAGGTGTATTGAATTCTGAGATCCTATGTAGTATAAATGTGCAAAAAAAAATTAAAATCGGTTCATCCTAGCCTGTAAATATTACTGTGATGTCTTTTACTGTGACATCACAGTAATATTTACAAAGTACGTTTTTTTTAACCCTATATTTCTCTTTCTGTGATGTCACGAGAAAGAGAAATATAGGGTTAAAAAAAACACTCTTTCTGCCTTTTCTCAGGCTAGGATGAACCGATTTCAATTTTTTTCGCACATTTATACTACATAGGATCTCAGAATTCAATACACCTTCATATTCAAACCGGTGAAGTAGGCCTTTAAAGTGAAAGTAAGTCACTTTGGCCTTACAACTCTAAAGCTTTTTTTACTTGGTTTTCAATAGGATATAACAATGATTTACAAAAATAAGAGTGAGATTTATTTCAGCTCCAATTTTTATCGAAGATACTTCCTTTACAAGACCTACATGCACATCTGTGAATGTGAAAGGAAATGTCAAAATAATTCCTGTTATGTAAGGGATAATGTATTCGGGTCACTTGTTATAAATAAAGACCGACAGGCTGAAGCAGGAGCCCGACGCTCTTGTTCAGCTTGCCTTGAAGGTCACAGGATTGACACAGGATTTTCCAAGTGCCATGTAATAAATTGCCATATTGTTCAACAGCTGTATTTCTCTGCTTTAACAGAAACATTGCTGGAATTACGGAGCAAACCTCGCTTCCAGCCATGACCGAAAGGAGTTAATGTTCATCCAGGACTCTGTAATGAAGGACATCGTAAATATAGCCTGGATTGGGGTAAGTGATTAATCCCTCCATTTGTTTTACAGAACAGAGTGAGTGTGTTTTTACATTTGGTATTTCAGGCCTTTGTCATTTCAGATCGTATTTATTAATGTAGACTTCAGAAATTTCACACAATGTTAGCCTACATGCCTTTTTTATTTATTTTTTTACAGGCATGTGATTGGTCTTCGAGCGAGGGTTCAGCATTTGAGAACTGTGGCAAAGATGAGCTAGGCAGCCGGAAGAAACCGAAAAAATGCCCTACGATGAGTCGCTCAAGTAGGCTACAGTTCCTAAAACAGCTGATACAAAAGGATCAACCATGTGTAGATTTGTCAATACAAATTGGAGAAGTGACTTTTCTCTCTTGATTTTCTGTTAGGTGACCAGATAATTGATTGGTACTGTGAGGAGATGCTTCCCTTCATCTGTGCAACGAAACCATGTGGACGGCTTGAATCTGTTAATGGCAAACAAGACCCCTTCCTCATGAGACTATAACTACGTTTTTTTGTTGTTTAATTACATCAAAATATTTCAAAGCAAGTATTATAAAGTTGCTGTAATCATAACTAAGCGCTTTGAGTGCGAGTAAGGCGCTATATAAATTGAATACATTATTATTATTATTATATATTGGAAAATAAAAATGGTTTCCCCTAAAGAGCACTAAGAGTCTGGTTATCATTCAGTGAAAACATGGGAAATATTGTACAAAGGAACCAAAGGATTTTAATATGTTATTTGTTTTCTTGGATGAAGAGAAATTTTGAGAGGGGGTGCAAGCCAGTCAATTTTGGGCCGATTTACATTGAATTCCATTCATTTTCAGTAGGTTTAGGGTTGGGCTATAGGGTTGCTATCTCCCACAAGGAAAGTCTGACGCTCATGAAACTTACTCCACTTATTAACTTCAGGCATGCAATATACCCACCAAAGATTTGGGTTAGGTTTAAATGAACATAGGCTATATATAAAGTTGACACAACACCAGGCATTCACACACACACACACACACACACACACACACACACACACACACACACACACACACACACACACACACACACACACACACACACACACACACACACACACACACACACACAATGTCTGATAGTGAACGGCCTGCAGACCCACTGGTTGTGTGTTAAAGTCAGAGATCGTGTGACTTCATCCGAGAATCAAATCCTTTGGTGGGTATATTAATATTACACTGAAGCTGCAGTTCCGCTCCGGGCCAGCTGGGGGCGGGGCTTGTGGTTTCAGCAGTTTTTAAAGTCAAACCAAATTCCGGTTCTTCTGACGTTCACAGAAAGACAACGACGAAACTAGCAAAGAAAAATACAAACCTCGAAGGTAAATCCGTCTCCAAAACTCACAAATGTTTCACCAATTAACGAAATGACAGGCTTTGGTATATCCTAACCGCTCTTTGTACATGAAACGCCTCTCTTCTTACGCTGGTATATTTGATTTGCGTCTTTGCTACGCAATATTTGCGGTATTCACATGTAATGTTAGTTCAACGGCTAGCTAAGCTAACAACGTTAGCAAGGCGGCGCCGGTTACCGAGAGGCCTGTTTGGTGTGGCCCTTACCGACAGTTAAACCGGTTTAAAATCAATTATATTTAAAAACTACGTCAGTTTGTTGATCATGTAGCAACAGAAATCCTACATTGTCAATTGTAAAAGCCAGTACGCCATTGCTAGACCAGTTTGATGACTTAACGGTAAATGCCAATGTTAGCCGGGTTTTAACCATGGTTTTGACGTGATAGCTGGCATAAATAATTGGAATATATTTAAGATATAATCGCTTAGTGCTGACTCGCCGCTGTTTTATTTTGAAGGCGATTAAACGATTGATAATGTAACTTACTCAAATCTGTTAACAGCCCCACGCGCAGACCTATTATAAGAGGTGTGTACACGTAGTGGATTATCGATAGGATCTGTGTTAATGGTAGTGAATGGATGGATGTAAATATAAGGCCTTCTTTGGATTGAATTTTCTTGAGACATTCTTTTAAACGTCTAAACTATCTGATGCAGCTGATCATTGCCACGTGTGTGTGTGTGTGTGTGTGTGTGTGTGTGTGTGTTTTTGTAAGCTAAAACAATTGTTTAATAGTTCAAAAAAGGTGTCCTATCTGTGGTGCAACAGTCTGTGTGCAATACCAGTATGAGTTTCTTAACTAAATATAAGGTAGAGTGATTCCAGTATGTTTTAGAGCACAATTATTGTTGTGATAATAATGGTGACCATCCCATCCAGTCCCTACCTAGATGCCGACATAGTATTGGCGAGTCATCAAGCGATGAGTATTAAACCCGTTTACCACACCCTGAATGTTCCTATTGTGGTGTGTGTTTTCCCCCTCTACATTTAGACAGAGCTTTTAGCCTGTAGATGTGAGCTAATAGAAGCTGCAATCTATCATTCTGGCCAAACAATTTAAAATTCTTTGTTGTTGTTTGACCTTGTCTCCGTCAGGGCCATGGCTCGCGGGCAGCAGAAGATTCAGTCCCAGCAGAAGAACGCCAAGAAGGCAGCGGACAAGAAGAAAGGCGCCGCGGCCGACCAGAAGACGGCAGCTAAGGCCGCGCTGGTCCACTCCTGCCCTGTGTGTCGGGTACGTAGAGTTATATACTATGGTAGAGTTATATACTATCTATGTTAGAGTTATATACTATATATGGTAGAGTTATATACTATATATGGTAGAGTTATATACTATATATGGTAGAGTTATATACTATATATGGTAGAGTTATATACTATATATGTTAGAGTTATATACTATATATGGTAGAGTTATATACTATATATGGTAGAGTTATATACTATATATGTTAGAGTTATATACTATATATGGTAGAGTTATATACTATCTATGTTAGAGTTATATACTATATATGGTAGAGTTATATACTATATATGGTAGAGTTATATACTATATATGGTAGAGTTATATACTATATATGGTAGAGTTATATACTATATATGGTAGAGTTATATACTATATATGGTAGAGTTATATACTATATATGGTAGAGTTATATACTATATATGGTAGAGTTATATACTATATATGGTAGAGTTATATACTATATATGGTACAGTTATATACTATATAGGTACAGTTATATACTATATATGGTAGAGTTATATACTATATATGGTAGAGTTATATACTATATATGGTAGAGTTATATACTATATATGGTACAGTTATATACTATATATGTTAGAGTTATATACTATATATGGTAGAGTTATATACTATCTATGTTAGAGTTATATACTATATAGTTATATACTATCTATGTTAGAGTTATATACTATATATGGTACAGTTATATACTATATATGGTAGAGTTATATACTATATATGGTACAGTTATATACTATATATGGTACAGTTTATATACCGGTACTATCTCTATGGTACATACAGTTCATATTCTATCTATGGTACGTAGAGCGCTCTGTCTGCACACGCTACTTCCACAGGGGTTACGAGAGAAACGGTTTACCTTCTCAAGTCAAGTCAGACTTTATTGTCGATTCTGATACATGCAAGACAAGACATACATGAGAATCGAAATCCCCCCAGGGTTCATAATTTGACACAATTTCTTCATAATTTTTAAGTCCAGAAAATGTCAAGATATTGAAAATGTTCATTTTGCTGTGACCAACTGTCTACATATAGTCTGGCTTGACCACTTCCGCCAGCGTCTATTAAGCGCTGGCGTCGGCAAACAACGCTATGCCTCCATTGGCTGCTTCCCAGGGTTAGCCCCGCCGTAGATGATTGTGATTGGTTTAAAGAAATAAAAACAGGCCAGCCCAGTTTCCCCCCGAATAGACGGCTCTAAACGGAGTGCTGCCAGACCATACTACTTGCTGCAGTTTGGTCTGGCTTTGCGAGACTAGTCTATATATAACCCAAAGATATACAGTTTACTATCATACATGACAAAGAAAAGCAGCAAATCCTCACATTAAAATGTTAATGGTTGACATTTTTCTTAAAAAAAACACACTAATAAATAACCATGCCATGGGGGTGCCCTTAGCTCAGTTGGTAGGACGTCCCCCCCCATGGGCCTCGGCAGTGTTGGGAATAACGCCGTTTAAAATAACGGCGTTAGGTAACGCCGTTCTTTTTTCAGTAACGGGGTAATCTAACTAATTACTTTTTCCGTCGTTACAACGCCGTTATCGTTACTGAACGTTAAATGCGGTGCGTTACTATTGATTGAATAAACAGTGTAATCCGAACGCACCCCTGGCTCCATACTGCTAGTGAGGAGACCGGTGTGTTTTAAGTTGTGTTTTATTCAGTGTGGATGACATTATAACTGTCAGTTAGCGCCGTCACGTCAGTCAGCCGGAGCGCCTGTTTAGTGAAGTTTCTTTTTCTTTCTCTCTCTGCTGTGTGAGCCTGCACGTTGCCGCAGTAACCACCTATCAATCCACGGTTGAAACGTGCTTTCCCTGAGTTTGTTTGCATCGCCCTTGTGAGTAAGTGCATGGAGTTTTCCCATCTCTATAAATTATAATTTATGCACGTTATTAAACGGCCGCGATTCGCCGGTTGCAACAGCTGTTTAGCGTGTCATCACGAGCCGAATATTGCTATTGTTCTTTTCCTGGGATCTGTATGCTGCTGTGCATGTTAAAGAAGGAAATAAACGGCGGATAAATCCTTACTCCTCCTCTCATCGTCTCATGCTTCATAGTCTGACGTTTTTGGCCTTAAGTGGAGTGTTAGCCGACACCCCTGAAGTGAATCCAGTGATATAGGCTAGGAGATCAGCACGGTACATTCAGCAGTTTCTTTTACTACCTTTGTTGAGAACAAAATACTTGAAGTGCAGGATAAACCTCTTGATGTCTGTTGATGTGCAATAAATATTGAAGGTTATGTACCCTACAAGTAGGCCTAGCTCTACTTGTTCTACTCATTTCAACTAACTTGTGAAAACTGCTCAGAAAAATCCAAATTTGTCGACATATAGCAACTTTTTTCTTTTTACAGTATAGGCTAACGCAAATAGTTACTTTCCCTGGTAACTAGTTACTTCTATTATAAAGTAATTCAGTTACTAACTCAGTTACTTTTTGGAACATGTAGTGAGTAACTATAACTAATTAATTTTTTAAAGTAACGTTCCCAACACTGGGCCTCGGCCAGCAGCGGACCTGGTTCGATTCCAGCCTGCGGTCGTTCTCTGCATGTCACTCCCCTCTCTGCCCCATTTCAACTCTGTCTCTACACTATCAATAAAGCATAAAAATGCCCAAAAAATACAGAAAAATAAATAAATGAGCTGGGAAAGACAGCTTTTAGCTTCAGTGCCCCCGACTCCTGGAACAACTTACAGCAACAAATTAAACTAAATACCTTCATATCCGTTAATCAATTTAAACAAACTATCTTAAATCTGCCAAACTCTACCTGTAACTGTTTTAATAAGGCTATATTGTACTTTCACCCATTTCATTTTAATTGCTGCCACTCTTCACCACTATGTAAATGTTTCAATTGTTTTTTTCTCTCTTCACCTGTTGTTGTGTATTTGATGTATTTGCATTGAATATTGTGTATGTATTGTTGTTTTTCCTTGGAATTTATTTGAACTCAACGTCATTGTAAATGAGGGTCACCCCTCCATTGGTCTCTCGAGGATAAATAAAAGTTAAATAAATAAAATAAAATAAATAAATAAATAACCATGCCATGTCTAGCTTTTTACCTACAGAAATTGAAACTATAATTTTTTTTCTCTCATTTCTTCAGACGCAGATGCCCGACCCCAAGACTTTCAAACAGCACTTTGAGAGCAAACACCCAAAGTCCCCGATGCCGGCTGAGCTGGTGGACGTTGTGGCCTGAATAGAACTGACGACCGGACCGGGTGAGACCAACTGTAGTGACATTTTCTCTCGTACTATGGCGTTAATGAAGTGACATTTTCTCTCGTACTATGGCGTTAATGAAGCGTGCAGCGGCCAATGATGTTATATCATCCATGTTATACATTTGAATCGTCAAAAAGTTATTACGTTATTGGTTCAGCAATTTTATATCTTTATTGCCAAGTTATTATTATTCCTGTCGCTTGTTTATTACATTAAAAATAAATGATTACAATATTTGCATTTATAAAGTTGTCCTTAAAGTTTCAATCAAAATGAGCTCAGAGGCAGTGCTTTTAATTTCTAAAACTTTTTGGACAATAAACAACATAAAATATTTTCAAAGTAAAACTTCACGGTTTGCTAACGCTTTCTGTCCCTTGACACTAAACAACAACAAACTGTTTGTTACAGATACACAATGACCACGGACTAAAGGTTGAACCATGGCGGGATGTTGGCCAGGAACACTCGGTCCCGTCAGTATTCCTGGAGGAGGGGAGTGAGTGAATGAGTGTGTTCGTGTGTGATTGAGTGAGTGAGAGTTTGAGAGTGTGTGTGTGTGTGTGTGTGTGTGTGTGTGTGTGTGTGTGTGTGTGTGTGTGTGTGTGCGCGAGTGTTTGTATGTGCTCTGAACTTACATGTGTGTATGTGTCAGAGAAAAAGCCGATGAGACCGGGGCAGAAGTACACCAGCACCCCAATTTTTATATTTATTATGTACGCCTACCTGGCTATTCCAAACGGGAAGGGGGGACCAGCAAGAGCTTTCCAGCACTGATCGAAATTATGACCATTGACTGGGAGAGAGGTGTTTTGGTTTGAAAAAGTTACAAATGGCAAATACTGTATGAATGCGTAGCTAGCTAACAGCTGGTTGTACTTGGTTAAACAAGGTCCAGAGAATCAGATGAAACATTTAAAGGCCCCGACTATCGATTACATCACTCATCCACTAGAGGGACATGGCAACACTCTATGGTTCAAAATGTATCAAATCAAAGTCAACTCTTAATTAGTGGGTATTCACATGTTTGTCACCACAGATAGCCGTCCGTAATTTGCTTAAGATAAATTCAGTTTTAATTTTTCATGACCATTGGTCTCATAAAATGACTTAAAATCCGTTTTGTGTCATTTCAGAACTTTGTCTGTTGATAATAACATTCAGGATATTTGTCCAGCTCTGCCTCAAGATGTCCACACTCAGTAACACAACTGTACCTCACGTTAACAACCACACACAAATCTCACCACCTTTTTTTTTTCAAATTGTCTTTACTTTCCAGATCCATTTTATGCAAACTGCTCATTTTACCCCCGTCCCTTCATCCCCAACATGCTCTTGGCAATAACATCTTCTGTGTGCCACTTCAGTTAACACAGGACAGGAATGTTGTTTTTTGAAAATCAAGCGCTAACGTTTCTTAGCTTAACACACACAGCTCTGTGCTTTCAGCGGTTGGTCATTGTTTCAAGATATTGTATTGAGCCCCGGAGGATGGGGAGTTCACGTTATTTGTTTCACAACTGCCTAAATGATTAATCCCTCTTTTTTTCTTTGGTTCTTGACATATTCACTAGCGGGCGAACTTCACAAATTTGCTTTCAATTTCAATGTATTTTTTAGTGTTTACCCTTTTCAATAAATTGAACATTGTATTTAATGTGACTGGTCTTCGCCGCTGATTGAGTCTGTGTCTAAATCACTGTGAAGTGTGTGTGTGTGTGTGTGTGTGTGTGTGTGTGTGTGTGTGTGTGTGTGTGTGTGTGTGTGTGTGTGTGTGTGTGTGTGTGTGTGTGTGTGTGTGTGTGTGTGTGTGTGTGTGTGTGTGTGTTTTAGTATTAACACAGAACAGTTTTTTGTTTTTGGTTGAACAATCAAAAACCAAAAGATATTACTGCACAGAAGACACAAATATCAGGCAATACTCACAAATGATGAACTTAAAATGACCATCAGTCAAAAGGTAAATATTATTTTATTAGTTCGATACAATTTGACATTTTCTCTTCATACACTTTGTACTGCTGCGATTTCATTTCTAGTTATAAAAAAAATCAATAGTGTCATGTGCTGCCATCAAATAAAATATTGCTGTTAAGAGCGGTAGAAAATGATCGCAAATAAGTTATTTTACACAAAAAAGTAGGTAAAATATGAACATTTCAATTCAAAGGTATAAGGGAACAGAGTAATGTTCATCGCATGTACGTTGAATTACCTTCAGCCAACAATTTGGACATTAACGAACACAAGTAAATGCTGTCGTTTAAAAAAAATGTAATCATGAAAATAAATGTTTAAAGGTGCTCCGAGGAACTTTCAGTTTGTGTTCATTCTTGCGCCCCCTTTGGACAGAAGTGGTAGTGTTTTTACTACGCCAGCTGTAGTTCCTGGGTGAGCGTACCCATGACATGATGGTCTCGTTTGCTGTTACATGTCATTTATGATCATCAGAGGAAAAATTAGCCTGTCACAGAAATAATTAAAAGTTCCTCGTGGCACCATTTAAAGTGGTGATTTGAATTTGGAAAACGTTGTTGAAGACATTTAATCACTGAAACGCACCGACATGTTAGATTATATTTCTGGTTATTCGGTTGTCTGACCTGTTTGCCAATGTCAAGGTTCTTTCTGAGTTTATATCTGCTGTGGATTCATTCATATAATAATTCAGGCCACTGGCTGTCTGTCTGTCTGTCTGTCTGTCTGTCTGTCTGTCTGTCTGTCTGTCTGTCTCTCATAGGCAGCCGCAGGTCTTAACCACCATGTTTCTGTGTTTCTTCAGGATAACGTTGTTGTTGTCATCGTAGAACAGGACAGAGATGGGGCTGAGCTTGGTCGGGGCGCAGCACGCTTTAGGAACCTCGTCCGGCTTCAGGAGGTGCACCTGACACGGGACAGAGAGACAGACAGTTACCCTGCGTTCCAAATCACATACTTTTTCTTTGTAATACAAGTACAGAAGAGAAAAAAATCAGATAATGTTGGGGAAGATTTATCTTTATTATGTTGAGAAATTTGAAGAATAAAGACAAATACTCCAAATGCTATTAGAGTTAGTGGGGCATCTGTGTATTTTCAGCATACTACAATTGACGTGCATGTATTGGGACATCCAAATCTCTTTCTGGCATACTTAATAGTGGGAAGTATGGGTATTGGAACTCAGTGCTAGTGTTGGGGAAGATACAGGACAGAGAGACGAGACAGTTACCAAGACATTATTTGATTAAATATTGACTATCAGTTGCGAGTCATTCGGATTGGTCATGTAGGAGATTTAAGCTTGATGTAGATTTCAAAGGTTAAACCTCTTATTTAATCTTTCAGATGATTTGAATCTTTTCTAATACTGGGGATGAGCTAGTGTTGGTAGTTACGAAGGAAAACTATATCTTTGGTTTGTTGTCTTCTCTTGATTATTGTCATCATACATCAGATCCTAAATAACTTTTTTTTTTTTTTTTTTTAAGATATTTTTTGGGCATTTTTATGCTTTATTTGATAGTGCAGAGAGACATGTGAAATGGGGCAGAGAGGGGAGTGACATGCAGAGAACGACCGCGGGTGGGAATCGAACCCGGGTCTGCTGCTGGGCCCGGCCCGGGAGGGGGACGCCTTACCAACTGAGCTAAAGGCGCCCCCAGATCCAAATAACCTTTTGACAGAGAATTACAAATCACATACTCGTTCTTTTTACTACGCTACATACTAAAGTACAGAAGAGTTTTAGGGCCACAGGAGAGAAAATGTCGAGAAATGTCAAGAATAAATGCTATTGGAGTCAGTGGGGCATCTGTGTATTTTCAGCATACTACAATTGACGTGCATGTATTGGGACATCCTAAATCTCTTTCTGGCATACTAAATAGAAGGGAAGTATGGGTATTCGAACTAAGCGCTAGTGTTGGGGAAAATACTTTAAAATCACGGCTTTGCAAACTACCGGTGACTTCACACTGGAATAACTGGAACTACAGCCAAGCTACCGTAATGATGGATCTAGTTTGTTTGACCAACGCTACTTAGAGGAAGTAGTTCAAACTACTTTGTAAAAAAAAAGATCAAATTGACAATGAGCATGTGATAGACAGAAAGGTCAAATTCCAGCAACAACAACACAAATGGGCTCGTCAATGTGGGTTCGGTTAGGGAAGCAATGGTAACAGTTAAACAAAAATGTATTGCATTTGTTTCCCAAAAATGTTTGGAGTTTGTAGTTCTAGTAGTTTACTGCATGCATGCTGTGTGTGTGTGTGTGTGTGTGTGTGTGTGTGTGTGTGTGTGTGTGTGAGTGTGAGAGAGAGAGAGAGAGAGAGTGTGTGTACGTGCAAGTGTGTGTGTGTGTGTGTGTGTGAGTGTGTGTGTGTGTGTGTGTGTGTGTGTGTGTGTGTGCTGACCACTTGTTGGATGAGTGCGTGGTTGGTGGCGTTCATACAGGAGCCCAGAGGATAGAAACATTCTCCGTCGCAGTAATAAGCTGAATATCCAGTCGGGGCCAAAACCCAATCCTGACGAGAAACACAGAGAGACAAGAAATATCCACTGTTACTATGACGCATGGCTTCTTCCTGTCAATAAAATAATTGACTTAGAAATATTGATGTTGGTTTTAACCTCTATCTATTAATAGAGTATCTATCTATCTATCTATCTATCTATCTATCTATCTATCTATCTATCTATCTATCTATCTATCTATGAAGCAAGAAACGTCTGTCTGTGACTCGCATATCTCCCTGACAGTAAGTCAGATCGGCCTGAGCTTCCGGATATGGCTTGCGCATGGCATGAAGGTGTGTGTGCATCCTTGATTGATTATGAAGGTATGACCAAATATGTAGAAGTTATTATATTTATATCATGGTCGCGGCGAATACATGCGCACACTGAAGGCCACTGTAAACCCCGCCTCCCTCTGATTTGATTGGCTGCTGCGACCAAAGCTTGAAATGAGTGACGAGCCAGACACACACAGCAGACCTGCTTCCTACGGGCACTGCACTAGTTTTTATAAATTTATTCACTTTGGCTATTTCTCTACCTGTAATTGTTTTTTGTTTTTACCATCTCTTAAATGACGTACAATCTTGATGTATGTCATGCCCCTGTAAAGCACTTTGAATGACCTTGTGTCTGAATTAGGCTAAATAATCTTGCCTTGCCTTACTATGACATCTGGCAGGATCTGTTTAGTGTCAAGCCCCGAGGAACTTTCAATTTGTGTTCATTCTTGCACCCGCTTTGGATAAAAGTGGTAGTGTTTTTACTACGCCAGCTGTAGTTCCTTGGTGAGCACACCCATGACAAAGGCAATTAAGTAAAAAGTATTCTTTGCACTGATGGTCTCGATTGCTATAACATGTCATTTACGATTATCAGAGGAAAAATTTCATAAAATATATCACCTTCCATCCCAGGTCACTGAAGCTGACGTAGAGTTCGTGCTTTTTACAGGGCGCTCCTCCGTTGTTGACAGGACTCCGATCTGAACATAAAAAACACAATAAGTTAAATGTATGTGTGTGTGTGTGTGTGTGTGTGTGTGTCTGATTGAGTCACTGAAGACATCAACAACATGAAACAAAAGAAAAAAAGATTTGAACCATTAACTAACTATTCTGTATCATAATTGTTATGGTAAATTGAAGGCTCTGTAAACAGGCACGTAACTAGCTACTGTGGCGATTTTGACAACAAGCATTCTCCAGAATCTCTGACTCCCCAATGTAAAAAGCAATAACCCTCACTGTGTATGCTGGGCACAGGCAGGTCGTATTTGGGTTTCTTCTTGCGTGGATGGGGTTTGACGGCTCTAGGGGGGCGACAGGGCACCTGGCTCTCCCTGAAGAAGGTCACCATAAAGGGCTGTTTGGAGCGCGGGCCACGGCGCCCCACCAGCCCGATCCAGCCCGCAGACAGGGAGCGGTCTGGAGCGGGACAGGGGGAGAGGAACACACAGTAAGACATGTTACAAGCAATACTACAATATGATTCTCTGTTGTTTTGTTCATTACGTATGTTTGCTACTATATGTCTGAATTTATTTCAGGATCAATAAAGTATCTATCTATCTATCTATCTATCTATCTATCTATCTATCTATCTATCTATCTATCTATCTATCTATCTATCTATCTATCTATCTATGCCATCACAATCCAGTCGTATAGTTGTCTGCAGCAGTAGAATGTCAATAAACACCAGTCAGTCAGTATTGGCTGCAGTTCACTCACCCTCCTCTGTCTCCACGTAGAGACGTATGCCCAGGTTGCTACGGGGATGGAGCAGCCAATGGTTGGAGGCCGATGTGACGTCGAAAGCCAGCCAGCCCTCCTGCCCCGCGGGCACCGACTGCATGTCCAACAGCCCCAGCTCTGGTTCTCTGAGGACACACACACACACACACACACACACACACACACACACACACACACACACAACACACACACACACACACACACAATGAGCAAAACAACTCCTTATCTTAGATCGTAAATGGACTCCACTTATATAGTGCTAAAAAAAATATGTAGATTTTTTTTTTTTTACAATAGTTGTATTTCAACTTTATTCTCGACATTAGAAGGAGCTACGAGGAACTTTCAAATATTTCTGAAACAGTCTCGTTTTTCGTCTGATGATCATAAATGACAAGAATTAAGATGCTACCTGTGTCTGTTCTCTCTCTGTATCTCGTAGACAGAGATGTGCAGTGTGCGGTTGGCCCGCTGCCCCATGGTCAAGGTCTTATAGATCCTGAACTCTGCAGCGGTGACCGTCTCGCCCTGAGGGAGGGGCGTCAGGTCAAAACGAAACTCCTTCCAGTATGGACGGGGCTGCAGCAGGTCTCGCTCCTGCTCCACTGTGTACACGCACGCACACGCACACACACGCACACACACACACACACACACACACACACACTAAAATCTATTAGACAAATATGGTAAATATACAGCGAAAACATCTGTTGTAGTTTTCAAATAAAACTCATTGTAGATGTGTCCCTTGTCATTTGTTACTCCTTTTATCTTTCAGATGTCCACCAAAGAGTGATTTCACCTCTAAAGGTTCAGTGAGGAATTTTTACATTGTCATAGTGTGGTACTTTTACTTAAAAGGTGCTCCGAGGAACGTTCCGTTTTAGTTAATTCTTGTCAGTGTTGTTACTGCGCCAGCTGTTATTTCCGGGTCGACAAAGGCATTAAGAAAAACTAGATAAAAATAGCATCCTTTGCACTGATGGTCTCTTTCGCTGTTACATGTCATTTGTGATCATCAGAGGAAAAATTTGACTGTTTCAGAAATATTTAAAAAGTTCCTCGTAGCAGCTTAAGTGAAGGATTTGAATATTTCTTCAATAGAGATGGAGAGCTACTTTGTAGTCATCTAAGTTAGTAAGTAATCGTCACCAAAGGATTTGATTCTCGGATGAAGAGAAATCGATTTTGAGAGGGGGTGCAAGCCAGTCTTGGGCTGTCATTTTCAGTAGGGTTAGGGTTGGGCTAGGGTTGCTATCTCCCACAACGAAAGTCTGACGCTCATGAAACTTACTCCACTTATTAACATCAGTCATGCAAATATACCCACCAAAGGATTTGATTCTCTGATGAAGACTTATAATGCCCCCCCACCCGCCCAAAGTTGAAGCGAAACCTACGCCCTTGCACACACACACACACACACACACACACACACACACACACACACACACACACACACACACACACACACACACACACACACTTTACAGTAATTAGAGACACTTAGTGCCCTGAACCACAGCAGCTGCTCAGCACACACACCACTAATTGCAGGCCTGCCCCGTATTTTTAGAGTCGCTCCCTCCACTGCAGTATTTTCATCTCGATTCGGACCGTTTGCCTTTTGCTTTTTTTTCCAGAGTCAGTGGGGCCTTTAATTCTAACCAGCTGTGTCTTCCCCGTACACGGGCGTAGGGACACACAGCGATGCCAGTTTGAATCTAAATTACATGAAGTTAACACACTGATTAGACTGGTCATAGTGATAGCAGATTAAGGCGAAACACTGCAGGCAAAATGTTTTTTCAAGCACCGGTCAGTTTTAGATTTTGGGATATTTTGCTTCGATGAGGTCTTTTTTTCATACTGGTATAAATAAAAGGTTTGAAAAGTACATTAAGGTGTTTGTTTTACTAAACCCTGTCTGTTTGCCTGTGTATAATTCTCCATTCTTTAACGGCCATTATCTCAACACCAGATTTTTTTTTCCAATACTCTGAATCAAGGAAAAACTGCACTTTCCATAATCATTCTTAGGATTATTCTGAAGGTAAAAAGTAGAAAACTCAAATCCAAAATCCGTTCTAAAATAACTTTGGACCCTAATAAGTTGTAAAAATTAAATAAAGATTTAAAACTATGACTTATATATATATATATATATATATATATATATATATATATATATATATATATATATATAATACAAAAATAAATAGTTATGTAAGTCATTAATATTATTAATAATAATAATAATAATAATAATAATAATAATAATAATAATAATAATAATAATAATAATAATAATAATAATAATTTGAATTTATATTGAACTGGCAAAGTTAAATAATGATATCTATAAGTTACACATTTTACCCTATCCACCATGAACACACATGTATAACAAGTTTATCACATGTTCATATGAACACACATGTTCAGCCTGTAGTCATTACGTCCTTCTCATTTCCAGCCTTAGGTCCGTGTGAGGTCTTCAACTTTTATTTTGGAAGATTGTTTACGAGGTTGAAAGTTTTCCTCAACAAAATAAAAGCCTTGAAACATTGGCATGCTTCGTTTATATACAGTATATGGTTGAAGGTCACCATTAAAGTTATGCGTCACTTCATCATCATCTTTGTTTACACGATCATGGCGGTGCGTCGGGTGAATTGCTGTGTTGTGTTTTTCTTCTCTTAAACAAAAACTTGAATTTGGAAAAGAAGGAATCCTAAATCAAACAAACACACACACACCTACACTGTCTCTCTTTCTCTCTCACACACACAAGCAGACACAATGTGTTCATTTGAAGTGAGTTTACTAGAGAGAGGAGACAGTGTTTCCCACGATTAGCTGGGCAGAGCTGCAGGAAGGAAGTTATTCAGTAGGATGTTTAATCCTCATGTCCTGACCGATAGGCATCAGACCGGCTACTGTGCGGGTTGGACAGACGCACGCACGCGCGCACGCACGCACGCACGCACGCACACACACACACACACACACACACACACACACACACACACACCTGTATTTCGTGTGTGTTTAGTAAAGAAATAAAAATGTTAATTAATTTAAACTGAACTGTGCTAACTGATCTTATAAGCTAACAATTACATTATTGATTGTGTATTACTCAGATTCTAAAAAAAAAAAAAAAAAATTGTATGTATTTATATATGTGTATATATATATATTGTATTTATATATATATATATATAAATATATATAAAAAAAATGTTTTTTGTTTTATTTTTATTTTCTGTAACAGTAACTGTGTATCTGAATTCGAATTTGATGAAAATGGGGCGGACCTGACCTTTGGCTTCTTCCCTCCCCCTTCGGACAACACAAAGTATGATGTATGAATATTTTCAAGAGAAAATTTGTATTGTGTGAATTGTCCGAAAGAATAATAATAAATAAAAAATAAATAAATTTCCTCTAGGGTTAGGGTTAGGGTTAGGGTCACTATCTCCCAAATGGAAAGTCTTACGTCGATTAAACTTACCCCACCTATTAGCGTCAGCCCTACAACTGATCAGTGCAAAGAATGTTATTTTTATATAGTTTTTCTTAATGCCTTTGTCATGGGTACGCTCACCCAGGAACAACAGCTGGCTATAGAGTAACTGTAAATCCATCTCCTTTTTATGATTGTTTTTGGCATTTTTAAACCTTATTAGAAAGTTTGGAGAGACAGAGAAGAAATGGGGCAGAGAGGGGAATGACATGCAGAGAACGACCACGGGCCGGATTCTAACCCGGGGTCCGCTGTGAAGAGGACTGAGACTCTTTTTGGGAGGTGCTTAACCACTACACCGCGAGCGCCCCCCCCCCCCCCCCCCTCATCTTCAAGCTTTAAAAGAGATAGTGAAACTACCCCAACACTTAATTTAAGCATCACATCACTGAAATGACCTGAATATGGGCCTTGACTTTACAGAATGAAACATTAATGCAACACTCTATACTTTTGTGATTACTTAGCGAATGTTGTGAGTCCTACTTCATACTAACACCATCTTTCCCTGTCCCCTCTCTCTCTAACATGGGACCACAGATCTCCTCACAGCTGGCAGGATGTCGCGGGCTCGGCACAGTTTGTCTGGTGGACGCAGGAATGCCGCTGAGTTTAAAATGGAAACGGAGCGATACAGCTCAGCCACACGCACATTGGGCTTTATCCTCTCTGTGGGGTGAAATGTGCACAGCGGAGAATCTATAACGGTAGCAGTGACATGTTGCTGGCAGTGTTGTCAAGTCTCTTATATGTTACAGTCTGTGGTCCATGCACAAAGTAAATTTAATCTAATTTAAAGTTTATATTTTGCAGACAAACAAGAGGTTGATAGAAAGCCACTCAGATAATAAAAAAGGATTTCTATTAATTATTAAAGGAACATTTTAGGAAATGCACTTATTTTCTTACTAGATTAGGGCTTAGAGGAGAACATTGCTACCATATCACTCTCATGTCTTTCTGTTATTCTGTTGCGATTTTGAAACGCAGGGCCAGGCTGTGTTTCGGAAAGCCATAATCGATCTTTGAGTAGACAGTATGCAGTATGCAGATGGTGAGTATGTAGGATGTAGGAAGCTAGTATGGCTTTCTGAACACAGCCCCAGGCCGTGTCCGAACTGCCATACTAACGTCCTACTCATACTCATTTTGACTTCAATTTGAGTATGTGACGGTTGGGTATGCGAGTTTGGGTATGTGAGAAATTCCCGGATGAGTACTAACTTCCGGGAAGATTTTGGGTATGAATCGATTGTATACTTTTCCTACTCAACCGCCCCACAATGCACTGGGTCAATTCTACCCGCCCAGGAAAATGAAATATTTTCGAGCAAGTTGCTAGGCAACAACATTGTTTGGGGTTCCGCGATCTGACAGACGTACGTGCAGTCATTCATAAACTCTTACAATAGATAAGAGATGAAGATAAATACCTAACAACATTAGAGTCACTAAGAGATGAAGATAAATACCTAACAACATTAGAGTTACTAGGTGAAATGAGTGAAGTGAGTCTGATAGTGGAGAGAGATCAGAACAGATCGCTGTTCCACACACCGCGGCTCGTCCAGCTCAACTCACAGACAGCTGAGTGCTGATGAGCCGGACAGAGAGCGTCGGAGGGATCCTCCGCCTCAAAATATAATTATTATAAAACAAGAGGTCTAAAACACAGATGATGAACACAGGACTGTAAAAATCTAGTTCAATATCTAACCTGTAGAGGGTGGTTATAAGCTTAACAGTGTCTAAACTGCCTGAATCTTATAAGAAGAAGAAGAAATTCTTCATTGCTTGAGTATACTTCAACTGAGAACGTTTCGACGCAGCTCGCATACACAATCAATCTTTGAGTAGAGAGTATGCAGTATATAGATGGTGAGTATGTAGGATGTAGGACGCTTGTATGGCAGTTCGGACACGGCCCCAGTGTTCCACCAACGGAAGTGTAAATTACATCACTTCCTGTTCACCTCAGCATTCCTTCCTGGTTCAAAACCTCACCCAGGTATTGACCAATGACCATGGACCTATTATAAGAGCTACGCCTTCTTCTGTGAACTACCCTATCAGTGTTGAAGGAAAAAGTCAATACATATATCGTAAAGAAACACTAAGTTTATTCTTCTTCCTGCTCCTTTTTCGTGAAATAATTTGAACATATTTTTTTGTATTTTTATGCTTTTCATTTTGTTTTGTTAAATTGAATCAATCAATCAAACCACTCACCCAGGTTGACGAAGCTCATGACAGTGTCTGCCTCGCTGACTACGGTTCCTAGCGGCGGGCTGTGTGAGCTGACGGTTGGTGGCACTGCGGCATGGTGGACCTGAGCTCCAAACCGACCCATCCCGCCCGGGCCCGTTAGGATGATGTCGTTGCCCTCCTCCTCCCCGTCCACAGACATGGAGTGGTACAGGTCCAGCATGAAGAGGGGAGCGGAGGATGGGGGCCGCAGAGGGGGGTGGGGTCTGGGTCGCCCCGGTAACCCCAGAATGGACAGAATCTCCTTCTGCATTTCTTTCTTCTCGCGGCCGCTGAGTCGCCTGAAGCTGGAGTGGACCACGGCCTCGGCCTGCTGGCTCCACACTGACAGACACAGCAGCAGTAGGACGGCCACTAGCAGCAGAGTCCGGGGCGGTCGACAGGTGGATACGGGCTGGTGCTGCTGCTGGAAAACGCCACTCTTACTGTTATTGTTACTGTTGATACTTTTGCTCAAGTGCTGCTGCCGTTTGGTCTGACCACAGACACATGAGAAGACACTGTTGGAGACTTCCAAGGCCATGCTGAATGTCTTTTACTCTTCTTTCAGTCCGGGTAAAACAAATGTTATCTCAATGATTATCAGCTCCACAGGTTTCCAGACTTGACAAACCCACAGTGTTTCTTCACAGGAGTCACCGCAGACGAATGCTGCTGCTTTGAGCCTGACGTGTTAAGACGAAAACTGTCTTGTGTATATAAACCGCCTGAAAGGGCCTCTGTTTATCTCTGCCTCCCTCCCTTTTTCTACCTTCTCTAATCTTGAAGAAAAAGAACAAAAAAACCTCCTCCTCAAAATCCAAATCGCTCGCTCACTTCTCAGTCGTGCAGCAGTAGAAACAGAGATAATAGCGAGGGCATAATTACAAGCTCACAATGTGTTTTGAATATAGACACACGCCGATGCCCCAGTCAGTCCATCGGTCCATTCGCTTTGATGTGGTCGAACCTCTGGAGCGAGACGGGAGGCCAATCTGCCAGTGATACGCAGCCCAGGTGCCCGCAGAGAAGTTGTTTGTCACAAAACTCTCCTGGAAAGACCCAAAGTTCACACCTGCTCTGAGTCAGCGTAGAAGCAGATTCCTAGTGAGAATCGTCTGCTATGGGAGCCACACACGGCTGGAAGCTCTTATCCACTTCATCCCCTCGAAACTCCAAGCACTTATTCATCCATCGCGGGCCGTGTCCCACCCACACATCTCTGGGGGGCGATTCCAGATGTCTTTCTTAATCCAATTTATAAAAACGGTAACTCCAGGAAATTGTTTCCTGATTGTAATCCTTCAGAGAGCGAGAGAGAGAGAGAGAGAGAGAGAGAGGGGGTCAGTCAGTGTTAAACTGTAGCAGCAGCTCTTGTAGGCTACACACACACTCTAGTTGGGAGTGTGTGTGTGTGTGTGTGAGCATCTAAAGGCAGAGCAGTGCAGCAGTGTGTGTGTGTGTGTGTGTGCTCCCAGTGAGTGGTATGAAGTTAAAGAGTGTCACAGTTGTTCTTAACCAGGAGGGAGTTTCCCTATAAACTCACGCCCTCTCTCGACCTCTTTCAAGTCTTTAAAACGTCTTACATCTCATCCTCCCATTGGTCTGTTTGGGAGACCTCAAATCTCTCTCTCTCCCCCTCTCTCTCCCTCCCTCCCTCTCTCCTTCCCTCTCTCTCTCTTTCCTTCCCTCTCTCCCTCTTACCTCCTCCACCCAACTATCTTTTCATCTTCTCATGACTGCTTCCTTTCATAGTGATTTCAGCGAAGGACGTCAATGTGCTTAGCTGCTTTAAAGGTGCACTATGTAACTTTGGGTGTTTCAGAGAAATTAACATGTTCTAATATATATTCTAATAATTGAATAAACAAACTTTCCTCACAGGAAAAATGGATCCCTGGAACACTGTTTGAAGTTAGAAAGCTTCCTGAAAAAGTTACTGTTTCACTGTTGTTGTTTACAGCAGCAGGGCCCACAGTTTGGTTCCAGGTTCCTCAAAATAATTTAGTTTTGATTCATGATGATAGGATTATTCAATACTAAGGATAACATGAAGAGAAAATATGTTTGGTAAACTACCTACCGGCTCTGCAAATGTAAACAAATCCCCCTCCTCTGAAAATGCATAGTGCGCCTTTAAAAGCTCTCTGGGATTCAAAGGTGATAGCCAAATACAATAAGTCATTGATGTATTCAGGTATACATTTCTTTTAAATTTTCTAAAATTTTTATTTCAAAGATGCACTTAAAGATTGAGATCTCCTTAAAACATTACCAACATAAACTATTATTTGTTGATAAATTGATAAATGTGATGACTTGTCTGATAACCTTTTTGTCAGGTTCACGGCACCATAACCAGTGGCACATTTTCTATATTCCTTTGCCAACTTTAATAAGCTGAAAACTTTGCCAAATGTTTTACTCCAAAGTAAGTCTGTCTTTTAAACAAAATGAAACAACACTTCTGACTCTGAAGTGGCAGGTTAGTTTACCTAGTTTGCCCCTGCAACGAGCCCTAATGCAAACACACTGGCTGCGTGTGTGAGAGTGAGTGAGTGAGTGAGTGAGAGAGATTGAACCAAAGGGACTCGGAGGGGAAGAAATGACTCAAATATAGTAGCGTGGTTCAGCCCTGTGCCAGCGCGTGTTTGTGTACGCTGCTCTTCAAAGCGGGCGGGAACTCGCGGTCACTTTGAAAGGCATGAATAACACTGACCAAACCGAACTGACCCAACGCGGTGCATTCTGTCCTGGCCGAAAGGGCGAGTCCCGAATGCCAGGAATTAACGCTCTGCCCAATTCTGTTTTTCTTTCCTCTTTCCGCACATCTGAAAGTTTTAAAAGTTTTTTTCACTGTTTAGAGAAGAGAGATAATGGCGAGAGAGGAGTGGGAGTGAGCTGAGGAATGAAGGGGCGCAGAGTGCCCTGAAAACCATATAAACCGAGACACACACACACACACACACACACACACACACACACACACACAACACACACACACACACCAAATGAAAAATGGGATTCCAGAGAGACGGACGTGGTGGAACAGAGCGCGAAGTGTCATCAAGTGAGAAGTCTGGGATGACAGATGGACTGCAGGAAGGACGGATTGAGAGTGGACAGAAAATGAGGAGACTGTGTGTGTGTGTGTGTGTGTGTCTGTGTGTGAGTACACACAGCTGCAGCAGAGGGTGGACCTCATCATCTCCGGTGGAACCACCAAATAAACAGGACAAAGTTATTTTCAAATTCTCCCTCCGTGTGTCACACAAACACGTAAACTAGGGACTGTGATCTAGAGACAGGACGCGGTGGGAATGGACATTTGAAATTATTAAAATGCATTTGATGTTCTGGAAGCGTCTTTAGAGGTAAAGTCACATGCCAGCAAAAATGCCACTGAGTTTATTGCAGAAACTAAAAAGTGCCAATTATCAAAAATTCAACTACAAGCTAAGTGCTGCAAAATGTAGTTAACCTGCTAAGTTTAAATAGCTGGAATACTCTGGTACTCCCCAACACTGTTGAACTGTCTTGAAACCACCTCCCCTCCCCCTGTGTGTGTGTGTGTGTGTATGTGTATGTGTGTGTGTGTGTGTGTGTGTGCGCGCGCACAGAATTGAAGCTCCTATCGGGTTTGTCCTTATCTTTACAGGATAATTACCTTTAAACGTCCGGTTGCTGAGGGAGTCTGGTCGGCTGTCAGGAGAGAGTAGATTTAGGCACGTACATGCAAAACGTCTTCATTCAAGTCTATACACACAAATGACAAGCATATGTACTTGTCAGCATGAGTCATACTTTGAAAAAAAGCTCAGAGTAAGAATTTTGTAAGTGCACACTGTGTGTAAAAAAAGAGTATTATAGATGAGCACTATACAAATAAAAAAAATTGAAAACAGCATAACTTTATCGATACAAATAACATCAACAGAAGTCATGAAGGACGGATGCACACAAACTACTGGTTCTAAAATAAACTATTGAAATACAACTACATGTCTTTCTGAACATGAATATTTCAATTACGTAAGAAAACCAAGATGAGGGGAAAGAAAACCGTAAAACTAACCTAACAAAATGTACATGCATTCAATATGCTGTAGCGGCTTTCCATTAGCCGCTAGGCTGCGTGTCGGTTGGTGCTCTGACGCGTGCCCTATAACCTCTAGTTAACAGCTCAAACTCCACTCGATCCGCTAGGGTTTAAATGCTTTTCTTTATTTGTTTACAAAGACTGAAGGTGCGACTTGTACATACAACTATTATTATCTGTTAACCTGTATCTCCATAGCACGGTCGAAAACTGTTTGCCTTCCGGCATGCAGGGCCCTGACGTCCCTGCTACGCCTGATTAGCAGGCTTGCACCCGGCTACATTGTGCTGCCACCAGGCGGTCGAATTAGGCATAACAAGACAATACAAACAAAGAAAAAGGGTCAATGGCTCTTAATATAATAAAATTGTTGGGTGTGCATGATGTTTGTTAATTTAACAAACATCTTACACACACACACACACACACACACACACACACACACACACACACACACAGTAACTTTCAGACGGACCCCCCCCCCCCCCACACACACACACACACACACACACACACACACACACACACACAGTAACTTTCAGACGGACCAATAAAAAGGCAAATCGACCAATCCAGGTTTTACTGCAAGCATAATTTTTTAATACAAAAACAGAACAAAAAAATTGTTTATAATTTCCGTTTAGACTTTTACACAGTTGACTCTTAGTAACACCCGGCCCTCTATGACGTCATAGCACGGCATCAAAGGGTTCGAAGACTCGTCTCCGTCGCCATGGATACCCCTTCACTCAAAGAGACAATAAATAAATAAAAATCACCTTAAGATTTCTTTCTTTCTTACTGTAATTCCAATCGTTTTTTTCCCGCCATAATCTTCATCATCTCTTACACTGAGATAACACGGACACAACTCGGGGCCCCGTCGGCGACAGGACATTTGAAAAAAGCCTAGAAGAAGAGATTATGGGGAGGGACTTGAGGGAGGAAACCCGCTCTCATTGGTCCACTCCGCCCAGCACTCCTGTCATTCATATTTGTAGTTCTCTCTACACATGAAGGGCAAACCCCTTTGGTCATGGTCTGGGAATTGTAGTCATTAGCAAAAGAGAAAAAAAAATTAACAAACAAGGCTGCCGCTGCAATCAGCGACCTAGTGAATGATGTAATGTTACAATGACGAAGTAGAAACACACTTTATGTCACACGTCATGTCAGAAGAGCGGAGCGGACTTTTTCCTTGGTACAAAAAAAAAATCACAATTTCTTTAACCATATAATACTAAATCACTCTCTCCGCCAAATGCTGATATGACGTGAAACTGAAAAATAAATAGACTTTTTTCTTTTCAAGCTAGATAACAAAAGTACAACTGGATTATAAATTAACCAGAAAACAAGAAGAAGAAAACAAAACAAAAAAAAAAGACATTCGCAAATTAAATTTTTTGCATACAGTGACTCAAGTCAATGACCTCTTATCATTTCCTGTAACAATGACACACTTTATACACACACACACCCACCTTCTGTGTGTGTGTGTGTGTGTGTGCTGCTGGGTCGCTCAGGGCAACACAGTGTCGACATTAAGGTGGGACTGCAGAGGAAGAGACGGTTAGTGCATGCTGGTTGTCGAACACGGTCATTAACATCATCGGGTTAAAGATACACACGTCGTATACTGTCAGTTATGTGCTGTTAGTCGAGTGTGTCACCGTATAAATAGTCCTTTCTCTTTTGCAAGTATGGGTGTTTTTTCATGTGTGTTGGATTGTTACACATCGTCCTTTCAGTTAAATCACACACACACACACACCCACACACACACACACACACACACACACACACACACACACACCCACACACACACACGTCTGATCTGAACATTCCAGCGGTCGGGAGGAGCCTGTGCTGCGGTGTTAGAGTGTGTGAGTGTTTGCCCTCGGCTGCAGCAGTACCACCACCACCGATCCTCCACGTCTGAGGTTAGCCCGTGTGTGTGTGTGTGTGTGTGTGTGTGTGTGTGTGTGTGTGTGTGTGTGTGTGTGTGTGTGTGTGTGTATGTGTGTGTGTGAGCGTGCTTCGGCATAATCTGCAGAGGTGAAGTTTTTTTTCTCTCTTCTCGCCAACCATTCCAGAGGAAGCGACATGGCAGTCGTTGCATATTTTCTTTTTTAACTCATCGTTTAGACATCTGGCCCACAAGCCAAAATAATAACCCACAATTCTTTCTCTCGTTTTTTTCCTGAAAGTCTTTTTTAGTTTTTGTAGCCGTGGTGATAGTGGTGGTGGTGTGTCCCACTCCTTGCCGCACGCGCCTTTGTGTTAACGTGTGTGTGTGTGTGTGTGTGTGTGTGTCAGTGTGTGTGTGTGTGTGTGCGTAAAGCAGTTTAAAGACTTTCTCTGTTGCTCTCTGTCAGAAGAGTGTAACACACAAAGTAAGGCAGCATCACGTCACGTCCGTCGGGTGTTTTTGGTTCTGCGTTCCAAAGACAAAGCAGGAGACTGGAAGGCAACACGGGGTACACGCTTCTTTAAAGGGGCAGAAGTCGGTTTGGATCCCACGGGCTCCGGCCTGGGACTAGCAGAACCAGAACCCCCCCACTCCTCTTGTGCGTCTCTTTACAGTCCGTTTACCAGACCGGGGGAAAGAGTGAGAAGGAGATTTAACACATCCCATCCGTCTCCGTCCTTCCCAGTGGAGAATGTCAGTCATATAGTGCAACACATTCTACACATAGCCCCAAAATGGCCGCCCTCTGTGAACCAGTTTCTCCCCCCTGGCTGGTGTGTTATTTCCTGGCTGACGATGGGGTCTTTGGGCTGGGGGTCTTCTTGGAGATGGTGGGTATCTTGGAGGGTTTGGCGCCCCCTCCCGGCCGTCTCGGGGTGTCGGAGGCGTCGGAGCAGACTGAGCGAGCGTCCTGGAGCTCCGAGGCGTCTGACGCGTCGCTGCCACGGCGACTGGAGGCTCGGCTGCCCACGCGGCTACCGGCCCGGCTGGTCGCTCCACTGGCTGTGGACGCACCTCGCTTAGGATCTGACAGGGAGACAGAATAAAGACTTAATAGAGTAATCTATCTATCTATCTATCTATCTATCTATCTATCTATCTATCTATCTATCTATCTATCTATCCATCCACCCACCCACCGACTCATCCATCCACCCATCCTCCTATCTATAAAAAAAGTAGAAAACTCAATTTTAATTTAAACTGACATCCAACACTAAACAACCCGTCTTCAGAAGCCAGAGTCTCACCGGTTCTTGTTGGTTTATGGGTCGATCCTCCGTTCTCTCCCGTCAGCGACCCTCGGCTGGAGTGGAACGTCGGCCGCTTCAGCTTGGAGCCCGACGCCGCCCCCTACAGGAGACAACAGCAACTTCAGCCAGGGATAATAATATAATATATTGAAGTCGCTTAAAGGTGCAGTGTGTAGTGTCTGAATAATAATATATTGGCTTCTAGTGGGGCAAGTTCTAGAATGCAACGCTCCCTGGGTAACCCCAACCCTTTTGAATAATAACAGAAGCTACAGTGGCCTTCAAGAACAAGAACAATTCTAAATTCTAAAAAATGCACCTGATGACATTCCAACCATGACGCTTCCAACATGGATGCCTCCATAAGACCTGCCCGCTCAATGTACAAAATGTAATATTAATATATTGCTTATATTTATTTATTATATTTTTCCGCTCAGGAGGATCATTCAGATTATTGGCAGAGGTGATTTTACACCAAGAAAGACATATTTATGAATGAGGATATTGATTTTAGCTAATAAATTACTTAAAATGTTACACAGTGTCCCTTTAATAACTTCACAGTGTCCCTTTAATGAGCTCGTGTCACATTAGAAACAAAGACAACTTCACCAGACAGAAATAGACCTAATAGACAACTAAAGACAAATGAAAACTACACACACAGGGACTTCTAGAAATGATAGAATATCACTACCTAACTGTTATCTTTGTGTCACATTCATTTGCTTTATAAAACATTTTTTTTACTAAAGTTTATATCCAGTCAAACGTACATATAGATATATACTGTATGTGTGTTGTACTAAGATGAATTTAAAACCATAAAAAAGATTTTCAAAAGATTTGCTTATACTAAAGTTTAGTTAGTAAGGTTAAGTCAAACCTAAATATAGCCAGACATAAATACACTTAATAATATGTTTCCCTGGTTAATTAAAACCTTGCATCTTCTCAGCTCGACCTCCTCATGTTTATTCTTAAATCAAAGCTCGGAAAATCTTCACGACTCTGCAGAGATGACGTAATCTTCAATTCAAACATGACGACCACAAAAAAAAACTGCAGTTTCAGGCTGTTCACATCACAGCAGCCAAAGTATATGTTTGTACAGTATGTGGTAGTCTGTATGTGTGTGTGTGTGTGTGTGTGTGTGTGTGTGTGAGCACCCGGTAGTGTGCGTTAGTGCATTAGCGCGTTCATTAGGGTGGGGAGGTCGGTTGGGACAGGGGTTGAGGGTGCAGGGTGGGTGGGTGGGTGGGTGGGGTGAGTGTGTTACCTCGTGCCCGGGAGTGGAGTGGCCGTGGGGCAGATCTGGGCAGCACTGGCACTTGGTTGGCGTTGGTGTTTTACTGTGAACCAGCCAGGGCTTGGCATAGTCACGTGAATGAGTAAGGGAGGACTGAAGGGAGCAAGGGAAGGATGGAGGGAAGGAGGTAAGGAAAGGTGGAGGATAAAGGAGAGCAAAGCAACAGAAGAAAGAAGAAAATGAAAGAGGGAGTTTTGGAAGAGGGGAGCGGTAGTGTAGCGGAGGAAGTGCAGCGCAGTGTATTTTGTGTGTTTTTTTTTAACCCAGAAAAGCAGGAGGATTTTTTAAAATAATTGAAGCGAGGTTGGTTAGCGGGTTTGAATGGCAGGAGCGAGGTTGGTTAGCGGGTTTGAATGGCAGGAGCGAGGGGGGGGAAGGCAAACAGATGAAAGACAAAACGAAGAAAAAAATAAAAATTCACAGTTAGGGGGTGTGATGGTTTTTGACAATGACAACAAGCGAACAATGTTTAACATAAAATCATAAAAACACACAGACACACACAAGCTCGATGGTGTTTTGTTCCCTCCCAACAGAGCCTTCCAGGCAGCACTGACTGGAAGGCCCTATCCCCTCACCTTATCCCTTACCCTAACCTTAACCAGCGCTGCCTTGAAGGCTCCATTGGGGGCACAAAACACCACAGCTAGACACACACACACACACACACACACACACACCACACGCACACACACACACACACACACACACACACACACACACACACACAGTCACCTGTGTACAGTCAGTCTCACACACTCACTTAACACTGCGACACAGTAATCGGATGACAAATGAAAACCATCACTAGCACAATGACACATAGGACGACATGTGGTTAGAACACTGAGCTTCTAGTGTTTCATTCCCTAGTGATGAAGATGCTTCTGTATGACATCACTGCCTCCAACATAGACCAGAAGTCCAGTGACCTCTCAATTTTTTAAAATCCCGATAAAGGGTTTTTTACTAGGAGTTTTTTCTCAGCCGGGCTAAGGGTGTAAGGGCAGAGGGTGTCATACTGTATGGAATGTAAAGCCCGCTGAGGCAAATGTCTATTTGTGATATTGTGGTATCTATACAAATAAAACAGTTTTGATTTGATTTGACCTCAGACTCTCTAGTTGAATAAACTCTTAGTATAAATCAAACTCACCCTGGTTGAGGCGGAGGCGGTGGGAGTAGCGGGAGTAGAGGGCGCTGAGGGGAGGGAGGCTCCGCTGTGAGAGGCGGAGGAGGATGAGCGGGTGGGTGAGCCGTTTCGTGACCCCGGTTTGGAGCGTCCGGCGCGGCCCCGCGACCTGAACGCTGCCAGGCCCGAAGACGCGCCCTCTGGCAGGATGAACTTCTCACGCAGCTCCAGGTTGGTGCGACCGCGAGCTAGAGAGAGGAACGGAGAAGAAAAATAAAAGACAAATGAGTTTTTCTTGTTTGTGTGTGTTTTGGGGTTTCCTCCAGCGGGGGGCGGCAGAGGCAGCGAGCAGAGTGAGGGAGAGAGTCAGTGCTTCCATTGACTGCAGACAGACAGCACAGTCCGTGCACGGGTGGTTTCAGAGTGCACGTGAGGAGAGCGGCTGTTTGGAGCGTAAAGGTGGGTTTGGGGGGTTTAAGTGCACTTTTGGTTGAGTTGTTTTTAAGGGACGGGGGGGGGGGGAGTGAGAGTGTTTGGTTTGAGTGCAGAGAGAGGAGGAAATTATTCAGTTCTATACGCAACGGAAGTCAGCAGGACGTTTAGGGACACACTGTCATCGCTGCAGAGACAAATCCACAGGTTGTTGTTTATGGACAGAGAACTTTTCCTGCACTAGATCTGCAATCTTGAGTGAATAATTTTACTCGAAAAACGTCATTTCACTGAGTGACACACACTTCACTTTCGTTGCGTATTTTGCTTCTAATGATCAGAGGGCAGCAGGAGCAAAAGCACAGCCTCTCTTCTCTCTATTCTTAACAAGCTCTTCCAGGTGAATTCATGTATGTGTGTGTGTGTGTGTGTGTGTGTGTGTGTGTGTGTGTGTGTGTGTGTGTGTGTGTGTGTGTGTGTGTATAACGGTCATGCCTGGCTTATGCTTAGTGGGACAGATAGCCCAAAGGCTTCTCCACGCAGCAGCAGCATTCTCAGACAGAAAGTCAGTGCAGCAGCCTCAGCAGACAACAACAAGCCTGGAGAAGCATCTCCGCAATGTGAGAGAGAGAGAGAGACAAAGAGAGAGTCAGAGAGAGAGCGAGAGAGGGAGAGAGACAGACAGACAGACAGACAGACAGACAGACAAACAGATAGATAGATAGATAGATAGATAGATAGATAGATAGATAGATAGATAGATAGATAGATAGATAGATAGATAGATAGATAGATAGATAGATAGATAGATAGATAGATAGATAGATAGATAGATAGATAGATAGATATGGAAGAGAAACAAAATGAAAGGAGTGAAAAGTAAAACAAAAAGAGAAAGAGGGCTGCAGCTAGCCGTAGCAGCAGCATTGCAACTCCTAGCCCTCACGGCCATCGCCCCTAGCAACTAAACAGCGAGGACGGTCAATTAAAACCCTGGTGCACCCTGCAATTAGGTCCCCCCTCAACGCCAGCCAGTCGGCCAGGTGCACCCTGTAATCATGTCCCCCACCAACCAGCAGTCACGCTTAAAGGAGCCACGCTAAAAGCTCTATTAGAACCCCAGGCTGGCCACGCCCGGGTCTGACACACTCACTGTCCCCTGTGCTCTAAGACCCCGTTTCCACTTGGCATTAACATCTGACTTTTGTAATTGGATCACATGAATAAAGCTTTAACTACAGGTGAAAACACTCTCAAGACGCATTGAGATCGGATCACAAAAAACACATTCGGAGGTGGTTTACGTCGCTTGTGTCCGATGTGTCTGCTTTCATTTTGTAGTGGAAACACCAATGTGACTCTTGTCCACTTTAGGGACCTCCTACTCAACTGATGCCCCCTGCCTGAGCGGAAATACGTTAAAAGTGCATCACTGGCGTTCATGCAACTTTTATAGAAGCCTCATGAACGTTAGTTGCATCCGCCAGTATTGCAAATGACAAGCTTTCTGTCCTCTGGTTTCATTTCACTGCGTAAAACTGAAAACACGGAGAGCTGCAAGGCAACGACTTCCAGTTCTTATCCGCTTAAAAATAAAAGTCAACTCGCGTTTGGCTAGTAACAGGCTTTTAATGTGAAGGCGCACAGGAAATATTCTGTTCGCACGTAAAGTAACTTAACTGGATAAAGCCGTGTACTGATGGTGGTGACAAGAGTGTAGCAAACGTTAGAAAAGCCGCCCGGCAAACACACATCTTTCACCAGCCAAAGTGGCGTAATAACTTACTCGCCTAAGAGTTTTTACTTTTATTTACTATCTATGATATTTCCCGCCTTTGGCGAGTGTTAATGTAGAACCCTCTAAGCAGTGTTGTGCATCGCTCCTCCTTGTCTAAATGAGACAGTAGCCTATCTCTTCAACCTAGACTTGTAATTATCTTCGCATGTAATGCATTTTAACAGCAAATGCGATTAAAACTGTGGCACTGTACAGCCCTGTATGTTTACTTGTTTGAACCCCACCGGTTAAAAACAGCAATGCAAACGGAAATGATGTACGTGTTGATTTAAATACAGCGCGGGTAAATGGAATCGGATCACAAGTAGACAAAGAAGTCACATTTGAAAATACAAGTGGGAACACACGGACTGAGAGCTGTCCACTTGTAACCAGATTCAAAAAGTCAGATGTTAATCCCAGGTGGAAACAGGATCTCAGGTTATGCAGATTCTTTACCTTTTAAAAGTTTGAATTAGAGGATTTAGTAAAAGAAATAGGATAAAGATGATAGCAGTGCTCATTCTAACATGAAAACACAACAATATATTTTATACATTAGGTCTTTGCTGAGCATTTCCACCCATGTTTCTTTCTATACCTTATAGAATTCAGCTTGGTATAATTTAACAATAATAGTACTTATTATTAGAATATATGTCATTATAAGACCAGGGGGTTGGCCAAATCCTGCTTTGCTGTGAGTGAGTTAAGCATGACGCAAACATGTGGCACACAGACAAGACTGACATCAACACACAAACCTGCAGTTAGAAACGGCACGCGCACACACACACACACACACACACACACACACACACATTTATATATAGACACACAAAGAAAAGCTGTGTTTAAAGATGGAGGCTGGACAGACTGACGGACGGATGGAGAGTGAGATGGAGAGATGGAGTGACAGAAGAAGAGAGAGGAAGGGTAGATACCTCGGGAGAAGAAATAGCCAGGAGTGACTGTCACTGAGAGACACAAGAGACAGTGTGAAAAAACAGTGTGTCCATGGTGGGATGAAGAGAGTCACACACACACAAACACACACACACACACACACACACACACACACACACACACACACACACACACACACACACACACACACACACACACACACACACACACACACACACACACACACACACACACACACACACAGTCGACCGAGTGTCAGTGACCCCTAAAACGTTCATAAAAACAAACAGTACAGGATCTCAGAGCTTGCAGCCGGGTTGGGAGGGGAGAACAGTGGGGAGACATAACGTTAGTCAGGTGATCACAGTCAGCAAGGCACGGCAACAAGGCCAAACCAACGAAGAAGAAGAAGAGAATGAGAGGGAACAGCATATACAAACAAAAAGAAACCAGAAGAAGAAGTTCAAACCAACAGACAGGCCTAACGTTAGTACAGGGTGAAAGCATAAAGGGATAGAGTCCAACCTATACGAGATGAGATGGAGCTACTCGAGTCGGAGCGCAGAATCTTAAGTCCTGGATGTTGCACTGAGGAAAGAGAAGAAGTAGGAGGGAGGGATAAGAGGGAGAGAACTAAGGGTCATGCACCATGCCAAACTACTGATTTAAAGGTGCAGTCAGCCATTCTGGAGAACGCTTGTTGTCAAAATCACTTTTTGTCTAAATAAGTGAATATCTCCTCACCATGCGCTATCTGTCTGAACTATGTGTACTCTGAGTAGAAGAAAAAATCTGGTGTTGATACACAGCCTAGGCTCTGTAAACGGGCATAGCTACGGTGGGGACCCTTGGTTTACAGACCCTTCAGGTTGTGTATTAACACCAGATTTCTTTTCAGTGCACACACACAGTACGGAAAGATGGCAGATCGTGGGGAAAATATTCACTGATTTTGACAAGAAGTGATTTTGAAAACAAGCATTCTCCAGAAGTGTTGACTGCACCTTTAATAAGAAGAGAATGAGAGAGAGAGAGAGAGAGAGAGAGAGAGAGAGAGAGAGAGAGAGAGAGAGAGAGAGAGAGAGAGAGAGAGAGAGAGAGAGAGAGAGAGAGAATGGTCCGTGCATATACAGAAATAAAACCGGTGATGAGAGAAGATGGTGGATTCCTTCAGGACTGGATTGGGACAGAGGGACAGAGGGACTCGAAGGGAACAGAGAAATGGAGAGAGAGAAACAAAGACACCAACTGTAGAAACACTGGAGAGAGAAGTGAGAGTGTTTCACTGACGCTTCTGACAGACACGTTCCAGTCAGTTCTGTCTGTGTGAGATTCCTTCACTTTAGACCCTCTGTTAGACTCCATACATCAACACAAAACATCAGCCACTACAATCAATCATCGTCCGGGCTCTGGGGAAATTTCATGTGAATGTACGAAAGTGAGAAAGAGGACGAAGTGTTATTATGTGTGTGTGTGTGTGTGTGTGTGTGTGTGTGAGCCTGCTATGTGTGAGTGGTTGCGTGTGTGTGTGTGTGTGTGAGCCTGTGTATGTGTGTGTGTGTGTGTGTGTGTGTGTGTGTGTGTGTGTGTGTGTGTGTGTGTGTGTGTGCGTGTGTGTGTGTGAGCAAACACCCCTCACCTCTGCATGGATCATTCTTAACCAGGAACTCGTCCAGAGCCATCCAGCCTCCGCCCACTCTCACCATCACTGTGCTGCGAAGGATCCGCACCAGACGCAACTGCTGAGAGTCACCGAACTGAGGAGGGAGAGATATATAACAGAGAGAAAGAAGGGAGGAAGAGAAACGAGGAGAAAAGATAGACAAGGGAACGGAGGAGAAGAAAGAAGAATGGAGCAATAGAAAGGGAAGGAAAAGTTGATATGAGAAGAGAGAAGAGATCAGAAAAACGAGATGAAGTTAGTTAGCAGAAAATAAATAAATAATATATTTTAAATGATTGACAGCATCACACCGAGCAGCTCATTAACCCAAATCACAACAGCTGATCTCTCCATGCAACATTGGAAAAAACATGCACCAAGAAACTAAAAGAGTCGATTATCGGATGATTTTCAGCCCAGCCACCCGGATGTCAGCGTTGTCATTAACAGAGGAAAATCACTGGTTCAGTCAAAGATTTCAGACATTTTTCAGATTCAAACAGGGCAAGGCAGAACTCCAAAGCAATACCAGCACAAAATATATATTTATATATATATATTTTTTTTTCAAATCTCTCTCCAAGCAGCTTGATTTGCTTCCCAGCTCCCAAATCAAAAGCACAGATGGTATATATCACCTAACCACTAAATACCACTTCAGCCATGTCTCTGTCGACAGCCTCACAATGTGCAATTTGTCACTTTCAACACCAAACAAATCACAGCAACAACACAACTGGTGAAACCTGCTGACACCTCACAACGCCACAATGGAGTGCTTCGTCTTTTAAAGTAAATATAAAAAATTATGTACATTTTATAATTTAATGTAATTATAGCAACAACCAAAAATGTAACTTAATTATTTTTTTCTAGTAGAATACAATACAATATAATTTAAATGATTGATTTGATTTAATTTTATTCCAGACACAGAGAAAAACGGTCCATAATACAATACAAAAACAGTAAAAAGACAAACAACAATCATATATAAATGTTTTAATTTATTGTCTGTATTTTTATTTTAGTTTACATATTTTCTTGTCTTGTCATCAAAAGGTTGTATGTGCTATGTCTTGTCTTGTCTGTATTAATAATAAAAAAAAGGAATACAATTTTTTTTTGCTTTTTTTAATGTGTGTGGAAGCAGCAAATGACAGCACTCCATTGGTGGGTTGATCAGGAAGCAGGTTTCACACAGCCAATCACAGCAGCCGCAGACACTTTACCTGGTTTCCGAGGAAGAACTACAATAAATCCAGGAGACACGGAGCACGGGAACACAAGGGGAAAGAAACAGAGCAAGAGTGAAACAACACGTAACTGATAAACTGTGTATGATGGATTGATGTGTTAACGGATTCCAATTCATTCAAAAGCTGCTTCTTACAAACAGCCAGTGTTCACTGTGTGTTTATTGTTATTTGAGCTTTGAATTAGTAATGTCAGCAAAAAGATTGAGAGTGATGACGATGATGGTGAGATAGATGTCAAGACAGTGAATAGAAAAAGTGAAGCGACACACAAACAGACAAACACACACACAAACAGACAAACACACACACACACACACACACACACACACAAACAGACAAAACAAACGTGGTGTATTATTAGTTTTTTCCCCAGTGTCGTGCAGCCAGACACTGGATACCATTGCCCATTGGACAATGATGGAGTGAACACACACACGCGCACACACGCACACGCACACACACACACACACACACACACGCACGCACGCACTGTAGCGGTGGTAGTGATGGGCAATCCAGTAAAGTGCTACTGAAAGCTGTGAAAACTGAGTTTATAGCGGCTGTAAAATGCTGCATATACACACAGACTGCTGGGGGAACCATTAAAATCACTGGAGGTTTTAAACAACTTTCATAGTCCTACAAAATAAAAGCCTGAACCTTCTCTGGGCCGGATTTGTTTTGCCAAATAAGGTCTAAACGTCTAATTTTGTACTATTGTAGGTCTGAACATATGTTTACCACATTCTGTTTATTCAATTTAGTCTCTTTGTAATCAGGCCATAAGAGATTGAGGAACACTTATAACCTGACATTTTCTTTGTTCAAAAGCAAATAAAAACTTTACTTAGAGTAAAAAAAAAAAACATGAACGAACAACTGACTATGAGCTTCAATCCAGACTGAGAATGACCTCTGAGTGTCTTTCATTTGTTGTTACAAATTTCGTGCACAGTCAAGCTTAAATAAAACTTCCCTAAACCTATAGTTATAGTAAAACAGTAAACCAGCAAGAGTCCTTCCTCTCTCCCACCCAGCAGTGCAGTGTGTTGCTATGCCGTCACGTTCACAGTCTTATTAATGTTTTGATGATGAAACAGAAGGCTCAGCTGACACTCCTGCAGGGCTGTGAGGTGTTATTCAAATGATATTATCAAACGGACGATGAGAACACGTATTAATACACCATGAGGTCATGGTGTGAGATGGACACATGAGTTATGTTGACAAGTTAATCGCCTGCGGGACGAGTGAGTTAATAACAATACACTTTCCATTAAGCAGAACTGGGTCAAACAGGTTTTTGCAAAGTAACTCTGAGAAAGTTTCAAAGTCCAGAGTCAAAGTGTAACAGTTTATTCTGGGATGAAGTTTGTATTTGGCAACTGACTAATCACAAGTAAAGCAGAGCTAAATGTTAGCCACAATGAACCATCACTGATAGGTGAAAGGACGGTCTAAAGGAAAGAGGGGGCCGACCAGTAACCGACCCCCTCTGGAGTGTGCTGTCTTGAAAGAGGAGATATGCAAAAAAGCCAAATTTCAATGTAGCCGCCTTGTGTTAATTGACAATTAAAGCAACTTAACCTAAGTGTTAATCACATTAAACTGCACTACATTGAGCTGTTGTACACAGCAGTCCTTACATGTCTGCAAACAAGCTAAACATGGAGAAAAAAATAGTCAACAATTATTTGCTGTTCCACTTTGACCCAGGTCTGTTAACAATTATAAAAATATATATTAATTGCAATGAAAATGAACATGTCTTCCTTTACAGTGTCTTAAAGGTGCTACGAGGAACTTTCAGTTTGTGTTAATTCTTGCGCCCCCTTTGGACAAAAGCGGTAGTGTATTTACTACACCAGTTGTAGTTCCTTGTTAATAATAATAATAATAATTGCTTGGATTTATATAGCGCCTTTCATGATACTCAAAGCGCTTTACAGGGTTCCAGACAATTCGTTCACACACAGTCATACCGGTGGTGGTAAACTACCATAGTAGCCACAGCTGCCCTGGGGCAGACTGACAGAATTGTTGAGCGAATACCCATGACAAAGGCATAAAAAAAAACTATATAAAAATAGCATTCTTTGCACTGTGATGGTCTAGTTTGCTGTTACGTGTATTTTATGTTTATGATCATCGGAGGAAAAATTAGACTGTTTCATAAATATGTAAAAGTTCCTCGTAGCAGCTTTAACTAAACGAAGAACAGTTTGTAAAGGATTCTGTAGATACTGTTAAAGTGAACTTCAGACTGATTGAAGGAACTTACCCGGTATTTGTTCTCTCCTATCTGCTCCACTTGGAACCTCTTGGCACATTTACACTGAGCCACCTGCCGCGTCACCTGCAAAACAACAACAACACGCGACATGTCAGTGAATGGATTCAGACCACTAACATGCATCAGCCATCAACAGTATGAAGACTTTTGCAAGTTTTTTTTTAAATTTTTGCCTTTTCACATTTAAAGGAAAAGTTCAGTTCATTATAATAATAATGATAATAATGATAATAATGATAATAATAATAATAATAATAATAATAATAATAATAATAATAATAATAATAATAATAATAATAATACATTTTATTTGTAATGCACTTTATATTACTAGAATCTCAAAGTGCTACAGAGAAAAAAATTAAAATAAAACAAAAAAACAAATCAATGAGAATAAAAGCATTTAAAACAGTTAATTTGCCTATACAGCTCTGGATGTGAATATTGCACCATACACATCTTCATAACTTCATATTTGTTAATTTCCTTCCATGGACTTTTCTTAAGATCTTCCTCACCTCGTCTTCGATCTTGTCAGCGTCCGTTGTGGGCCTGTAGGCGTCTTTGTTGGGATGCAGCGCTGCCACAAACTCGTAGTAGTCGATGTAACCGTCTCCATCTCGGTCAAAGATGTCCGCCACGGCTGTCATCTCCAGTCTACTGGTGGGGAACTCTGTAGATACGGACAACAGGAATACGTTTATAAAATAATTTTTTTCTCAACCGTCAAAACATGTTGTGACGGCCCACAAACAAACACGTTTTCACTAGGGATGCACAGGACCTGTCGATTAAACATTTAAACGTCTGCTGCCTCTCTAGTCGGCATCAGAAATAATAGTCGGTTAGTAATGTGTGCAGTTAGCTGTTATAAGAGTGATGTGTGTAAATCCATCCGTTAGCTTACATGTGTCTGATGACGGGCCGTTAAATGAAACTGGCACTGCACATTACAACAACATTTACATTAACAGCTTTATAATTGTCTAAAAGGAAGTAAAGGCTGAAGGGCCCTAATATAATGCGTTTACAGTATGTTGTTCTTGTTTTTTTTTAATAGACAAGTCGACTAGTAGAAACTAAAACTTTACCGTTTAAACGTTAGCAAAATGAGTCGTTACGTGCATCCCTAGTTTTCACCATATACTCATTCTCTCCAATAAGTGATAACCTACTTGAGGCCAGGATGCCGTCTATAAACTCCTGTCTGGTGATCTTTCCGTCTTGGTCCTTGTCAATGCGTCTGAAGAAGTCCATGACTCGAGACTTCTTGTGGTTCATCCAGCGCATGTACTTCTTCCTCCACACGTCAAAGTCAAAGTTGGCGAATTCTTTGAGCTGGAAATAGATAGATAGATAGATAGATAGATAGATAGATAGATAGATAGATAGATAGATAGATAGATAGATAGATAGATAGATAGATAGATAGATAGATAGATAGATAGATAGATAGATAGATAGATAGATAGATAGAGATAGAGATAGAGATAGAGATAGAGATAGAGATAGAGATAGAGATAGAGATAGAGATATAGATAGATAGATAGATAGATAGATAGATAGATAGATAGATAGATAGATAGATAGATAGATAGATAGATAGAGATAGATAGATAGAGATAGATAGATAGATAGATAGATAGATAGATAGATAGAGATAGATAGATAGATAGATAGATAGATAGATAGATAGATAGATAGATAGATAGAGATAGATAGATAGATAGATAGATAGATAGATAGATAGATAGATAGATAGATAGATAGATAGATAGATAGATAGATAGATAGATAGATAGATAGATAGATAGATAGATAGATAGATGTTTATAGTATTGTGAGTCAGTGAGTCAAGTTGTTGCTAGCTGTTTTCTTTTAGAAAGTCAGAGATTTCATTGACCAGAAAACTACCTGGAATTTATCTTTATTAGGTAGATGTGTTAATGTTAGCACACTCATGTTTAGTAGGGCCAACCTAAAAAACATTTAACAGGCTTCGAGGACACTTTTATTTGGAATACTCTTTCTAAAAATAAAAAAAAAATAAAGGAAAAACTTAAAAACAACTATTTTAAACCCTAGAGCATACAGTAGTACAGTTTTTTTTTCTGCGGTTCCAAAAGGATCCAGCAAGTGGCAAAATTGTATAAATTCTCCTCTATTTAATTGTATACATTCTACTCCATACACACTGCCCATGAAAGCCTGGAGCCAAATGTCCAGCCTCCATATGCTGAATTGAGCCCCGAATACTAAAACCAACTAACAAAACGTAGAATATCCTATGTATTCAGACCAGCCCTAATAATGAGTTAACAGGGAACACACCTCTTCCGCTCTGTCCAGTCCATCGTTGAGTTTGCGTTGGCGGTCCAGCGCGAGCAGCCAGACCTGCTGCCAGCGCGCACACAGCTGGTTTAGTCTGGGGTTTCCCCCGGAGAGCTGCATGGCCGCATGATGCTGCTGCTGATGCTGCTGCTGCTGGCTTTTACCACCTGTAGAGAACGCAAATATTTAGAAGGTGCATTATGCAGTTTCAGAGGACAGGGAGGATTTGTTTACATTCAATGAGCCTGCAGTTGGTTTACAAAACATTTTTTTCTCTACATGTAATTCTTAGTATTGAATAATTCTGTCATCATAAATCAGTGGACTCAAATCAGAAAAGACAAATACACCCTGAATTTAAGTATTTGTTCATTTCTCCCAAGTGAAATCATCATTGCACTATTCTACTATGTTTCCGCATGTGGCATGTTTTCCTGATATGGTGCAGCCCTAGTTTCTAGCACATGAACTCAAACTGTCTTTAGAGTTTGGGAGATGATAATATATGAGCGTTTAGAGGTAAACAGCGGTGACTTACGGGCCCCTCTCCTCTCTGCCAAGCTGCTGGAAGCCTCGGCCGGTTTCCTCTTGTAGGTCTTTGTCACTTTGTCAACGTCTGGCTGCTTCCTCGTCATTTCCTCCATAAACATCTGACAACAACAAATATTTTAGTAAGCAAAGTTAAAGGCAACACATCTGGGCAGACAGTACACACACATATGCAGCTTTAATACCATGTAGGGATTTAGTAGAAGACCCAAAACTATGCCGGGGGTTTTATTTATTTGTGAGTGACCATAGCCATCCATTCTAATCTGTATGTTTAGGTCATATCTCCATGACAACACTGAGGGGGGTGATTTTTTTTCTAGCGGGCTAGTCTTTAATCTTTTGAAGGTTAAAATGTATGAATAATTAGGAGCGTGATCTCTTGATTGACAGCTATCCGCCCGTTGTCCCTCACTTCGCCTCAGAGGTACACGTCAGCTAGATGGGCGTATCTCCCTCCACCCCGACTTCTTTTTAATGCCCTTTTTCGGCAAGAGGAGTGAGGCGGAGGAGAAATCTCACAAGATGGTGACGAGCATGAGCCAGGAGAATTGGATGCAGTTGGAATAACTGAGGTCAGCCCGGATGCTACATCCACTTTACATACGATCTATGGAGTAAACGCACCTGGTGCTCTGTGATGAGGGTCTTGAGTTGGGGGATGTCCTGAGGGAGCGGCTCTGTGTCTCTCTGGACCAATGTGGTCTCTGCAAACTGTAGCCATGACAACAGCTCCTCCAATAGATTGGCGTTGTTCAGCACCTCGGTCAGAGCCGTCTCCAGACGCTGCTCGTGCTGTTTGGCCCACGTCAGCACCTGTACAGGGAAGGAGTTGAGATTAATATGGAAGTTTTCATTACTTTACTCTACATCTACTTTACCCTGCTCTATAACCTTTAAAAAATGACTTAGGCAATTATGCTATTAGGCTAACGAACAGTAGATGTAGAGTAGAGTAGATGTAGAGTAGAGTAGATGTAGAATAGATTAGATGTAGAGTAAAAGTAGAGTAAAGAGTAAATTTATGATTTAGGCAATTATGCTATGAGGCTAAGGATTTGATTTATCATATATTCCTACTGCCATAAAAATCTAAAATAAAAAGCTTATGATCCACAAATCCGGATAAACACAATTACACTTTGCACACAGTAGTATATTGTAATTTGTAATCTAAGATGTTTTTTTGTCATGACATAAAATAAAGTTTTCTGATTCTGAAAGTGTGTCCCTTATTAAAATAAACAGGTCAATGAATTTAGGTCCTCTAAAATCTCAAAAGACAACCATGCAAACAATATTCAACCTATGATGTTACACACTTATGTAATCATCTAATCAATACATAGCTTCAGCCAAAGTGTCCATCTTCAAACATACCAGACTAATCAAAGGAAGCTAATCTTTTTTTTTTGGGGGGGGGGCATTTTCAAGCTTTATTGGATAGTACAGACTTGAGATGGGGAGACAGGGAGAGAGAGAGAGAGGGGGGATGACTTGCAGTAAAGGTCCACGGGTCAGATTTGAACCCGCGACCACTACAACGGAGGCCAGAGCCAATATGGTACGTGTTCTATCCACTACACCACCGGAGTGCCCTGAAAGGAAGCTAATATTAACTCCTCACCTCCTCAAAGCGCGCCCTGATGATGGTGATCCAGTGTTTGATGGTGGTGATGGAGTCTGGGTGGCACACAGTCAGAATGGCCTCTCCCATGCCGGCGGCCTTGTTGACGTCCGTCCTCTTCTCCTCCACGGTGCCCATGAAGTCTCTGTGTGTGTGGAGCAGCGGCTGCAGTGACTCCGCCTCCTCAGGAAGGACGCCACGGAAACGCAGCGTCTGCTCCGCCTCCGACAGCCACTCCAGAAGAACCTGGATGTTGGTACGGAACTCCTCCGCCTGATGGAGACAGAGGGAGGGAGGGGGTTTAATAGGCATCAACTTGTATTAGTGTATTTGACAGACACAATGCCCAGCTCATTTGCAGGACCAAAGTTAACTATAAGCAATTTTCATCATCAACTCTTTTATACTTTTTTATTAGACTCTAGGTCCATTTGAATAGATATAGAACAAAAACAATAGACAACACACATACATTTAAAATAATGCATTGTGAATTATTTTATGACAAGGATTGAGGTTTAAAAGTGACTATGAGGAGATTCAATTATCCGGGCAAAGGCATTAATAATAACAAAGAAAATTATATTATTTTTGCTCATTCTCTCGTTTGCTTTTACAGGATATATTAATCATAAGAAGAAAAATTAGACTGTTTCATAAACATCCTAAAGTTCCTGGTAGTGTCTTTAAGGAGGGAAGGGTTATAGTAAACTAGAAGTGAGTGCAGCTCTCTCTCTGACCTGCTTCAGTGCTTCCTGGAGGCGTGTCTGCTTGGTGACGGACAGAGCGCAGACTGTGTCCCAGCGGTTGCTAAGCTCCTGAACCTGGACCTTGACCCAGGCCGTGTCATCGCGTCCCGTGTCCATAAGGTCCCGGGCTGAGCGCTTCAGAGCCTGCACACTGCTGGTTCTCTTCCCCAGCTCTTTCTGGAAAGCCTAAAGGTTCAAACATGAGATATAAAAGGTGTTAAAAAGGTACAGTGTGTAATATTTGTGTATTCAGCGGCATTTACTGGTGAGATTCTAGATTGCACCGCACCTCTTGCTAACAACCTTCTGTTCGGAAAATGCACAGAAGCTACAGTGGCCTTCAAGGACAAAAAGCTAGTTACTAAAGAGGGCATCATCCACCAATGCCTCAAGTGTTGAGGTGAAGATGTATTTAGTTATTTATTCTATAGTACTTTTTCTTCGTCTTCCAACAGGTGCATTTACCCAAGACACGTTAAGAGCATTAAGTCTGTACATTCTGTGCTTTTTTTTTTCAAGCAAGTATACACTATTTAAAACATTCTTATGAATATTGAGTATACATTTACCTACATTTCTACCAAGTCTGTTCAGAAAAATGTCCATAAATTCTACACACTGTACATTACAATGTTTTCTAAATAATTTTCTCATACATATCTACTGGGTACAGACAGTTCAGTTTGGCGCACAGACCTTATGTGTGTCCATGAGGTTGGACACCAGATCCAGGTCTCCATGTACGGGCTGGTCCTCAGCCAGCTGGGGCTCCACACGGTACAGCCAGTCCACCAGGGCCTGAAGAGCCTCCGCAAACTGACCTGAGAACAGCAAGGCCTCTTCCAGCTTGTGTTGTCTGGGGGGAGGAGAACACACACATGGCTTTTTAATAGGGTTATGTTATATTTCATAATTTAATTTCATGTCCAATAGGAAAATTATCATCTTTTTTGTTTTGTTTTTCTCTCTCTATTCGATTGTGTTGAATTCTTTTTTTAAGATTCTTTTTTTTTTTGGCATTTTTATGCTTTATTAGCCAGAGATGAAATGGGGCAGAGAGGGTGGAATGACATGCAGAGAACAACTAAACTAAAGTGTAAAGCCAGAGTCATTGTCCTCCTCACCTCTCCACGCTCTTTCCACAGACGGTGTCCCACTTGTCTCGTACTTCCCCCACCAGATGGTCTAGTTTCTGGGTGTCTGCGGGCAGCTGGGCCTTGTCCCTCATGGCTCTACCAGACCGAACCGTTGTGTCGTAAACTGGCTGCTTGGAGCCCAGAGCTTTCTGAAACTCCTGCAAAAGGAAAACAAAGACCTTTGAATCAGAATCTCTTTGTGAAAGAGGCTCTCAAATGAAGTGCATTGTTTTAAACAAAAACTAATTAAAAATAGGTAAAAACTTATTTTCTTTTAAAACAAATACATACATCTAAATATTGTCAGCCAATTGTAGAGGTCAGATTGGTATGATATTGCATGAATTTATAAATGGGATTTGTAGATGGGAACAACAAAACCTCACAGATGTTTCTATATATTTGCATAGAAGAGGTTTTGCATAATGTTTTGCCCCACAGTACCTTGTGTTTGGCGAGTTGTATCTTGATCTTGTCCGGCTCGTTGGAGATCTCCAGCTCTGAGTCCAGTCTCTTCTCGGCTTCTTCCAGCCAGTCCGTCAGCTTCCGCCAGGCCTCGTGGAACTGAAGAGACAGAGAGTTACAGAGCTCAATATCAATGCAGTTCTTTCTTAAACACATGAAATTGAAAGGTAACAATTTGGATTTATGATCATTTAAGTTCCAAAAAGGTCTCAACAAAATGTATTTAATTTAGCACAGACTATCACCAAGGATGATTTAGATAATCAATGCACACACAGTGTATTCTTGCTATTTTTAAATGTTAAAAATGGTAAATGGACTCCGCTTAAGTAGCGCTTTTCAATCATTTTCTTAGTCTAATTTTTTTTATTTCAGAATTCAATGTCTCTGGAATTACAGTCTACAGCCAAATTACACATACAGACATACATTTGTGAAGTAAATGTAACTATTTCCATCCTGTCAGTGTATTCACAATGTTCCCTTTGTCTGTATTGGCCAATATAAGCATGTAAATCAAAAGCCCTTCTGACAAATAAACAATCTTGAATCTCCGTCCTACTCTCAGCTGTGTACCTGTTTGGCTCGTTTGCGGGCCTCGTCCAGGTGTCGTCCCCTGTCCAGTGACCTCTGAACCAGTTTGTCCCATCGAGCCTGCACGCTGAGCAGCAGGTTTTTGATCAGAACCACGTCCTGCTTCAGGCTGGCGAAGCGCAGCTGAGAGCCGGCCTTCTCCAGAGCCAACACCTGCTCTCTGTGGGTGTTCACCTCATTCACAAACACCTGGACACACACAAACAAACACACACACACACACACACACACACACACACACACACACACACACACACACAGACAGGCAGACAGACAGACACACAAACACACACACACACACAGACGGACAAGGACAGAACTAGTTAGGGGACAGTGCAACAAGAGAATGTATTGCTTCAGTATTGATTAATCCTTTACCATTTTAAATTGTATTAAACATTTTACTGGTTGCAAACTGTATGTGCAATAGCCTGTACAGAACAGCATGCTTACACATTGATTTGTTTTCAATAAAAATCATAAAAATTTAAACATATTTGTTACCATTACGAATAGCTCCTTCAACCATTTTAACAACATTTGGAAGCAAAAAAATCATACTGACTTAAGTGAAATGTTTACCTAACACACTATAGGCATTTTAACCAGGTTTTGACTACCAGTACCTTGTGCTCGTCTATCTGGAACAGCACAGTGTCCAGCAGCAGGCTGGGGGGCTGGGCCATGTTGAGGGTCTGCTCAGCCTGGGTCAGCCAGTTGATGGTGTCCTGCAGAGACGTCTGGAAGCCTGTCGCCAAGGAAACAGCCTCATCCAACTTGGCCTGGAAAGTTCAGAGATCAAAGTTATCAACAAACCGATAAGAATATTAAAGTATCTCAGTGAGAGTGAGCACTCAGACGAAAACTAAAAGCGATCCATTGCTAATAATCACCATTAAGACATATTAAAGGTTGGAGTTAACTTGTTGTCCAAATCCAAATTAATAATATTCTGTATTCACAAAACCAAATAGAATGTTTTTCGAGGCAATAAAGATAATGTAAGTCAAGAAAACTTTCCCTGTGTGTTCCAGTGAGTCTTACCCTGCGGTCGTCCATCTTGGTATTGAGGCTGGCCCACTTGTTCTGCAGCATGGCCAGGTTCTGTTGTGTCTGTGTGGTCCCCGGCCCGGCCTCCTCTCCTCCACGGGACAGTAACATGGACTCTCCCTGGTCCAACAGCCGGTGGTACTGCTCCGCTCGCTGGGTCAGCTGGGCCGTCAGCTCCTACACACAATATTGATAAAATCGATTAGAATTTATTGTACATTGTAATTAACATTACAGGCTTTATTTTGTTGCATGCACATCTATGAATGTTGCTGTAGTTACCACATGTTGCTGTAGCTGCTCCCGGGCCGTCTCAGGCAGACCGCCCGTTGGCTTGGCAGCCGACAGCGCGCTCTCTGTTCTCCTCAGCCATTGGAGGAACTCCTCCAACTCGCCATGGAAACCTTCAGCCTACAACCAATCAGGTGAGAGGGGCAGGGACAGGTAGAAATGAATTACTCAGTTGCACATTGAGCTAGAAAATAAATGTTACCACTATAGCTGCTATTTATCCTGCTGTTGTTAATTTGGTTTAATGCTACTCATGCTGTTTTCAGAATTTGCCTAGGGATAAGTAAAGTATCTGTCTGTCTGTCTGTCTGTCTGTCTCTGTCTGTCTATCCATCCATCCATCCATCGCTGCTGTAAGTCAAAAGCATAATTTTCACGCACAAAGGGTGTTTCTTTGTCCACTATAACACAGACTGGGTTGTATTGTAACTGGTGCCTAGATCAAGCATCTAATCTCCGCTTAACAGTATATTGCCTTTAGTAGAAACAGTATAATTCCCTTCCTCTCCCTATCTTTCCTCCACTCTACCTGGTGCAGTGCGGCCTCCAGTAGCTTCTGTCTGTCTTTGGTTTTGAGCAGCAGACTCTCCCAGCCCGTGTTCAGATGTTCCAGTTGGTCTCTAAGGTGACTGGCCTCGTCGCCCGGAGACGACTCAAGCAGCTCCGCGCCCGCTCCGTTAACATTCTCCACTGTTGCATGATGGGAAAGCACGTCGTTACGCAACACCTGGGAAACAGAGGAGGGATATATGAATTAATTACAAAAAAAAAATATATAAAAAATTTGATATAAACAAAAGGGGGTCCATGGATATAATATAAAATATATTGGTTTCTGAGTTGTTCTTTTCTGTAATTTCATGAGTTAAGATTAAAGGTTGACTTTTTTTCTTATATATTTTATTAACAACAATACGATGCATAACTTAATTGGAATTCTGGTAAATATGATTTCCTATGTAATTGTAAAGATTTAGGCCTGCATATATGTGTGTTATTATTTCAATGTCAAAAATGTATTACACATGTAACAAGTAGAACACTACATGCAGGAGCACAGCTGAACAAAAACATTTTCAAGATTGAAAGTAGGATGCCAATTTAGCAGATGCTGTGACTGGCTCTCCAAGGAAAATAAACCATGAGACTACACAGGGCAGCCAAACAGAATGAGCCACAAGATAACCAAACAGATGAGAAGAAGTTTATTGTTTTTGTTCTAGTGTGTGTGGAAGCCAGACGTACGTGGTGTTTGGCCAGCTCGATCTCGATGGCCTTGGGGTCGGAGCTGACTGGCCGCTGTGTGTCCAGGGTGGTGTGTGTGTGGTTGAGCCAGGACTGCAGCTCAGACAGGGCGTGCTGGAACTGACCCAGGGCCAGCAGAGCAGCCTCTAGTTTGTGCTGTGGGGGAACAAAGACAGAGAGAGAGGGTTTGGGTTAAGAAATAGGAACATGTACAGTTTGCGGTTAGATAGTCCTTAATCCTGCTTTTGTAATTGTTCATGGTGATTAGGGATTCCAGTTCAAGGTTGTTCTCGTAGCTTACACCATGATGAGGGGGCAAAAGATTTAAAGGCACTTTCACCAAATGTAGTGCGAGTCCGAGGAACGTTATACATAATAAAAGTCGTGATTATTTGGACTGTCATGAGAAGCAGAATGCCAACATAGACCAACATGATTAACTTCAGTGGAAGTCAGCTACAGAATAATGTCTCTCTGAAATAGTTTTTCAATTCAATTTAATTTAAAAAGCTTTATTGGAATGACTGTTGTAGTAAACAGTTCTGCCAAAGCATTTCAGATATAAAAAATATTAACAAATGATAACAATTAGAAACCTCCCCCCGCCCTCCATATCTCAGGATAAGAAAATGAACATATAATGTATAAAATAATTAAAACAATAATTTAGATAAAATAGCACACTTGAATAATAACAAGTAACACATTTATAATAAAATTAAATAATATTTATGCAAATAATAAGAAATAGAGTAAATAATATTAAAATAGAGATAGTTCATATAAAGGAAAGCTACATTTTATATGGGGTAGGATTAAATAAATTCATACTTCTTCCTACTCCCTTTCAGCATATCATATCAATATATGTAAATTGTTATGTTTTTTCTTTTTTGTAAAATAATTGAAACATAATTTTTGTTTATTGTATTTTCATGCTTTTCATTTGATGTATTTTTCATATGTCTGAAATAAATTGAATCAATCAATCAATCAAAATTAAATTATATTTTTTTTCTCCCATTACCTGTCTCTGGGTGATCTTGTCTCCCAGGTTTTCCCAGAGGTGCCTGAGTTCTATGAGCGGCTCCTGGATCATGTCTCTGTCCGTCTGGTCTGAAACCTTCTTGAGCAGCAGCTCCCCCTGGTGGCAAAGCTTCTCCATGTCGATCTGCTGCTGGTACACGTCCACCTTATACTGCTGCTCAGGGGGATGGAGGGATGAGAGAGAGAGGGGGGGAGGGAGGGAGGTGGAGAGAGAGGGGGAGAGAGGGGGGGATGGAGGGATGGGGAGAGGGGGAGAGAGAGAGAGGGTGGAGGGGGGAGGGAGGGAGGGAGAGGGGGGAGAAAGAGAGGGGGGAGGGAGAGAGAGAGGGGAGAGAGAGAGAGAGGGGGGAGAGGGTGAGAGAGGGAGGGGGAGAGAGAGAGGGGGGGGAGAGGGGATGCAAACAGATTTAGATTATGTTAAAAAGGGATTTTGAAAGCTGGTGTGTTCATGAAAGATTTATGACTTATTCAACATTAAGGAGTGAAAAATAAGACAACCAACCTTGAGCTCTTCAATCTGCTGTTTGACTGTTCCCAGATCAGTTCCCACAGTCGACATGTCGCACAGCTTGATCACTGCGTTGTCCAGGTAGTCGAACATAGACTGGAAATGATGCAAAGACAAAAAGCATAATCAGGATCCTCCTTTAAAATGTTTAAAACGCCCGCTGTTGTTCCTAGGTGAGCGCATACGCATGACAAAGGCATTAAGAAAAACTATATAAAAATAGAAAACACAAAAACATTCTTTGCACTGACGGTCTTGTTTGCTGTTACATGTCATTTATTACATCAGAAGGAACATTTGACTGTTTCAGAAATATTTAAAGGTTCATCGTAGCACCTTCAAAGTAGTTTGTGATATTGTTGCAACGTTACACATTGGTTTATCCATTATATTTTCTCTATAAAAAGTGTAAATGGATTAAAAGGTAATAATGTAACATAGTCGAAATATAAAGGAAACTCCGATGCACAGACCTGCAGTGCGTCCTGATACTGTACAGACGCTGTCATGGCCTCTTCCAGTCTCTCCATCCTCTCTCTCCACGTCCGGTCCAGGCTGTCCCACGCTCCATTCATCTGGGAGGGAAGACAGAATCACAGCATGTTAGTGAGTCCACGTGAACAACACAAAAGGATAGTCATACATGATTCTTTATTGTCTTTGTTGTATAAGCCTGTTTTTGGTTTGTACATAATAAAGTGATGCTAAAAAAAAAAGGTATTGTATGCATAAAAGGAAATTAAGTACAATCTGTGCAAACATTTTTAAATAAAAAAACACAAGGGCCCACAGAACACAATACGAGTAAAAAAAAAATTATATAATTTAATTTATTAATAATCAAAATATTTCTCACTTCATCAATGGTCTTCTTGACTTCAGGTTTCTCTGTTTCTCCACAGGCAAAGATGAGGTCAGCTCCGAGGGTCCTGACAAACTCCAGCTCCTCCCTCAGCCCGTCCGTCTCTGCCTTGATGGCCTGGGGGAAGGAGAGAGAGAGGAACGTTATGTTGAGATGTATCATGTTTGGAAGACCAACACTACACTACTCTGTTACATTTTATTTTAATCATTTACTGCACATGAGAAAATACATAATCGGGGAATTAATAATATGAACGGTGGATAAAATTAAGACAGAGAATGACTATGATCTACTGCTTAACTCGGCCAACAAAAAACATCTGGTTTGCTTCTTGAATGAATTTAGTCTAATGCAGTTTCCAATAAATTGTTCTAACAATTTTTATAAATTTAAAGAATGACTTAGTTTGTGTTCTTAAGATGTAGTTAAAATAACAAAAATAAAATAAAAATGTTGTGTAAAAAAAAAAAAAATTCTAACAATCCTCGGAATCTAGTGAATTTTTTTTTAGAATCTATTGGTAAAATTCCCTCCCTCCCTCCCTCCCTCCCTCCCTCCCTCCCTCCCTCCCTCCCTCCCTCCTTTCCTCCCCCTCCCTCCCTCCTTCATACCTCAGCAGCTTCTATCTGTTGTTTGATGAGTGAGGGGTCGACTCCGGGGTCTTCCAGCTCCTTCACGATGTCCTGGGAGTCTCTTAGCGTGCTCAGCAGCGCTGCCACGTCCGCCCAGAACTTCCCCGACAGATCCAACACATCGTTCAGCTTCCCCTCCCGCTCCTCGGCCCGCTGACGGATCTCATCCCACAGAGAACGCAGACGCAGCAGGCGAGAACGCACCGCTAGAGAGGGGGCAAAGTAGTTTAAATATGGGGGTGTAGAACTGTGTGTAACTGTTGTACTTACTTTTGCTAGACAGATATTATACTGTAAATATATTTATACATGCATGTTGCTCAAAATGATGTTTGCACTCCGGTTAGATCCACCTACATGTCGTTGCATTGTAACCTGTTACTTTGCAATGACAATAAAGTGAATCTAATCTAATCTAGAAAGGATATTTATGTTTGTTATTCATGGATATCCACTCGTGTCCTTAAACAAATCTAACCATAATCTTAATCACAATGTGTTACACTCTACACAGTCACTGGTTAATACTGGTTCAGAAGTTTTAGTCACACAAAGTTAATCTTATGCATAACAGCAGCACCATCAAATATTTCATTTGATAAGGTTTCAACAAAAAGTGGATTTAAAAAAAAAAAAAAAAAAAATACACTACCCCTCACTGAACATGCTGGGACATACTGAACATGCTGGGACATACTGAACATGCTGGGACATACTGAACATGCTGGGACATACTGAACATGCTGGGACATACGTCTAAAATTAGATTAGATTTTCAGATCATTTCAAGAAGATATGTGATGTTTTCTTTGTTTGAATATTGCCCTCTAGTGTCCTACGCTGAGGGAAGTCTCTCAGTTCACTCCCACTATCGCAGCACAGTCCTCCTTTATTTCCTATGAAGCGTGGAGTAATGGAGTCTATCAAAGAGTTCTTCAGAGAGCAATATAACAAAGACCCTGTGTGTGTGTGTGTGTGTGTGTGTGTGTGTGTGTGTGTGTGTGTGTGTGTGTGTTTTGTGACAGCGTTGGAGGAAATATGCAGAACTGCACTGTTGAATCTGTTGTATTTCATGCTTTGACAGGGTCTGACCACCACTGGCTTTGTGCCAGTAAAACAGTGACTTACAGTTTATTATTCAGACCGTGAACTAGTTGGACTGGAGCCCAAGATAAGATTTTTATAGTTTCCATCCAAATGACAGACCTCTGTTATGTTTTGGCTCTCTGCTTTCTGATTCGCTTACATTGTTTTATTTTACTATGTAATGTGTTGTTCCATTTATAGCCATTTTAAATGAAAATCAACTATCCGAGCTACACACTGAATGCCTACAATGACAGTTAGTAACTCTGTTGTAGCCGTTTGGTTGGTTTGCCATTTTGTGCGTTGTACACTGCACCTTTAAGCCCAAATAGTATCTTAATGTATGTTTAACTGCTGGCTACATGCACTGCAGTTCATCAATTAATGGAGCAACCGTCTGCCTGTGTGTCAGTATGAACGTTATGCGGTCGTCACACATCCATCCATCCGTCCATCCATCCATCCATCCATCCATCCATCCATCCACCCCCCCTCACCCTGAGCTGCAGGATCGTCGTGAGCTGCCCGCCCGATGAGCTCCTCTCCTCGGGCACAGAGAGCAGAGAAGCTGGGCAGCAGCTTGTCCAGCTCCAGGCCCTGGGCTCGGTGCTCCGCCAGCTGCTCCCGGATCTTATCCACCTCCGCTGCCACCGAGGGGGGGCTACGCAGGCGCTGCACTGCCCCCTCAAGGGTCTCCAACAGGGGGTCCATCTTGTCATGGAACTAGGGACGGAAGTTGGAAGAAATTATTATTATTATGATGAAGAGGAGAGAGTGTGTGTGTTGAGGGGGCTGGGTTTTTTGATAGCTGGATCGATGACATTTTGAAGATGGGAAAATACTGAGACACTGTGTGGGTGGGCAGCCATCTGTGACACACTGAATTTACTTTTAGGATTTTCTTTATTATAATGTTATTACAGTTCTTCTTCTAAATGATTTAAAAATCTCAGTATTGCACCTTCAGCATGTCATCAAGTTTGTGTAACATTGACAAAATTAGACTGGATCTACCACACAAGGAAGGACAAGTTTGGTCCACTCTTAAGGACTCATTATAGACAAATAAAATAGCTAGTTGATCACTACATAACATAAACAATCTCAGCTAGACATGAAGGGAAAGATGTTTGTCACACAAAAGGGTAGAAAGCTAATATTGGTTTCAAGGACCTAAATCAAGCACTTTTGACCAGGCTTAATTTAAGTCTCCAAAACCTACACACAGGGAACATTTCTCAACAGATTAATTGCAGTTTTATTGTCACTCAGGGTTAGCAGACACATGGTTTGGACCATAATGTAGATCAGTTGATACACCTTGAAATATAAAGCTGTGGTCAAGCACAGGGATTTCTAATTATTATTATTAGTTATTACCTTAAAGCTATCGTGCGTAACTTTTTCATAGAAGTGAATGTTGGTTACAATCAAGCCATTGCCGAATGAGTTGATACAAAGTTGATTAAGCTTTATCAGCTCTACAGAACTCTCACTGTATTTCTCAGTATGGCAGCGTTTACAAACTGGTGTTGCCACCAAACACTGGTGCAGGAGCTCAAGAAGCTGATGCGATGCGCTGACAGTGTTGTTGCAATTACTCAGTATTCCTCACGGGGGCAACAGAGGTTACGCACTATAGCTTTAAATCATTTGAAATAAACTAAATGCATGAATTATTACTTTAAAATTCTGGAAAGATTAGTACAAAGTTAGTGATGGAACAGTACAAAATGAGTGCCTCAGTACTGATTCATATTGGACTATTGGATCAAATCATGTGTTATAACCCCCGGCCTGAGTACCAGTTTGATGTTGTTCTCATTCAGTGTCTTACCTCTACCAGCTGGGTGATTGCAGTGAGCAGTGATGATGGAGAAGGATGGGGGGGAGGGAGCAACACACACAGCAAATCCACAATGAACGAGGGATGAGGGACGGAGGTTTAGGTTTGAGTTAAAGGACAAGGATGGAGAGACAAAGAGGAGGAGTGGGTGGGTGGTTCAAGATGAGAGGAAAGTGTGGAAGTGGAGGTGAAGAACGAGAATATGAGTTGGTTTGGAAGAGGGTGGAGAAATAATACAACGAGTTAAATCAGAGACATGCACATGTACAGTACACACTCACAAGCAGCAATACAGTCGTGATACAATGATTTCTCATGAGATGAAGTGCAAAGAGAAAATGTAAAATATCCGTGGATAAAACTAGCACTACAAAGATGCTGATGTTGATGTTTGATTGTTGTGGTTAGTTATATATGTATTAATTTTATTTACATGGACTGGAAAGACTGGAAAAAATGAATATGAATGAAAAAAGTATTCTGAATCTGAATGTCCAAAAGATACGTTTAATTGTAGGTGCATTTTTCCTGAGCAAAAGTCTACTGTGAAGCAAGACTTAACACTGTTAGACCACGTGTGTGTGTTAGCTCAAGCTCCAAAGATATATTATAAACTTGTTAAAATGTAATAATATACAAAACACAAAATAAAGAAATTAGTCAAGAGAACAGCACATTTAACTTAGCTTCAACTGAAGTCATGGCTGTGCACAATAAATCATTGTTAACGTTTAGATTAGTTTGCAAAAAGCAGACACAGACGCAAACACACGCAGACCCCATGCTGCTTATTAATCACACCAGGCTGTCTGGCTGCACGTATAACAAGCTATAAACAGACCCGGGCCAAACAGATCATTATAATTTACTTCACTCTGCACTGAGAGGCATATGGGGGGTGTAGTTTAATAAAATAGGTCAATGAATACTGAAAATGTAATATAAGGGAACTGAACTGACTTCTTCCCAACTCGCCTGCTGATTCTCTAGGGCCAAATTAGACAGAAGAAAAACACATCAGACCCAGGTCTTCATTTAAAGGAGAAGTCATAGAGAACTTTTACTGTCAAAATCAGTGAATATCTCCTCACAAACCAGTCCGTAATGTTTGTGTGCACTGAGAAAAAAAATCTTGTGCAAATACATAGCCGAGGCTCTGTGAACAGGCATGTTTTGGTTACATACCCTTTGTCTTCGTACCAGTTTACAGAGCTTACAGGTAGCGGATCGTGAGGAGATATCGACTGATTTTGAGCAAGAGTGATTTTGAAAACAAGCGTTCTCCAGAATCACTGACTCTACCTTTAAAACACATTTCCCAAATCAAACAATGAACCCTCCATTAAACACACAACATCCTCTGTGACTTTAGACGTACCTGTGCGGATTGGGACACTGCCTCGTCCAGGTTGGTGGCGCGGCCCTTGACGCCCTCCTTGATGGCCAGGTAACGCCTCTCTGCCTGGGTGTAGCGCTGCGTCACAGTGGCCCCCTCCTGGAGGCTCAGCTCCGCTAGCTGAGGACCGATCTTCAGCAGCTTGTCAATGTGAGGCTTGTGCTCTGCAATGGACTCTCGCAGCAGCTGGAGAGAGGGAGGGGGAGAGAGGACATTAAAAACATGGAGAAAACAAAACTATAACGAAGCTGTAACAGAAAAGATTTTATACTGTTATATTAGTAGGTAAGAGATTCATTATTTATATGAAAAAAAAGGACGAATAAGATTGCCTTGGTTTTTTTATTTCGTTTTAAAAAATCACTTCAAGTTAGAACAAATTGTGCAAATAGACAGGGAACTACAAAGGAGTATGAAAGAATATAATGGACTATATAACAGCCAAGCTCAGAAGAACCATGAAATTAGGATCATAATCATTATTTTGTTGTGTTATGTTGATTGCTTAGTTTGTGGTGAAATGTTTTCTATAGTGTGTCAATGTATAAAAAGAAAGTATTTTAGTTTCCTGTCCTGTCTTACCCTCATCTGGTCCTGTTGCAGTCTGAGAGTGTCTGTGTCGATAGCGGCCGGTGGCAGCTGTGTGATGAGGGTTTCAGTCTCACCCAGCCAGGGCTCCAGTTCCTCGTACGTCTCCCAGAAGCGAGCCACCAGAACCTGGGCTTGTTCCAGAGCCGAGAACCGCTCACTGTGACTCTGGCTCACTGCGTCATAACGGGCGCTCAGAGAATCAGTCTTTACCTGAAGTAAAGGGAGAAAGATGAAGGTATTAGGTCCTCAGAAGCAGCAGACCACGGGTTCAAATCCGGCCCGTGATCGTTTTCTGCATGTCATTCCCCTCTCTGGCCAATTTAATCTTTGTCTCTCTTAACGGTCTAAAAAGAAGCATAAAAGGCCCTGCAAAAAACTTCTAAATTCAGCCTCTTCCTCTTAGTTTTCCTCATTAAGCACTTTGTGTTACATTTACTTGTATGAAAAGTGCTCTATAAATAAAGTTTGATTGATTGATTGATGACCAGTGACTCACTATGAGCGCGTCCTTCTGTGCGTCGCTGCATGTGTCCAGTATCTCCTCTCTGGATCCGAGCAGCTGGTCCACGGTGTCTTTGTGTCGGATGATGTCGATGTTGAAGGCCCTCTGCACCTGCATCTGGGCCACCGTCTGGTCGGGCTCCAGGCTGAGAGGGCCCAGAGACGCCAGCTTACGCTCTGTCTCCTTCACCCAGGCCAGCTCCGCATCCACTGCCTCCTCATACTGAAGGGAATAAGTGAGTTTGTGTTAGCAAGGTTTAGGTTCTAGCCTTTCCTTGACTATATGAGATTACTGAAGGGGGACCTACATGACACCTCAATTACTTTTTATTTTCAGTTTAACATTTGCCTCAAACAGGCCCACAGTTTTAGTTAACGAACACATTCTAGTCTCACGTTTGGTTGTGGGTGCCCAAAAAAGTTTTGATTTACGATGATAAAATGACTCTATACTAAGAAATTGTCGTGTAAATATGTTTCGTCCAGTACCTTTAGACTCTGCGAATGTTAAAATAATCCCCCTCCCCTGAAACTGGCATGGTGCACCTTTAAGAAGATAAAGAACACAGTACTCAGGTTGAATGTCTTGCAGTACCTGTTGTGACCTCTGGATGGCGGCTTGCACCAGCTTCACGCGCTGAGTGATGGTTTCGTCGGCCTGGCGATAGCGCTGGTTGGCGTCGGCGACAAGGCGGTCCAGGCCTTCGCGGGCTCTCCACGGCACCAGGTCCAACAGAGCGCTGCCAACCTCGTTCACTGTGTCCAGCACAAGACGCTTCTCCGCAGACACCTTCTTCAGCTCCTGGGAAAGGATGGGCAAGGATTGTTTTTTTTCTCCATTTTTTAAAATCCCGATAAAGGGTTTTTACTGGGAGTTTTTTCTCAGCCGAGGTAAGGGTCTAAGGGCAGGGTGTCATACTGTATGGAATGTAAAGCCCACTGAGGCAAATGTCTATTTGTGATATTGGGCGATACAAATAAAACTGATTTGATTTGAGTTGTATTCATTCAACCTTTATTTATACTCTAGAGATCATTGATGGGTCCCTCATGGCAAAAGCTGCATTCAAGTGGAAAAAAATGACATCATCGCCAACTCTCATCTTCACTCGAATTTGGCGAAAGAGACTTCAGTCCGAACAGACACGGATGTGATCAGCCTGCATGATGTCTAATGTAGGCCAAGACTGAATCTGGACGTATTTTTTTGAATTTTTCTTTTTTTTTTTATATTAATCCTCATGATTCTAACCGAAATGTTAAATGTAAATGTCCTTTACAGAGACAACTCCAATCTCTTCGCATTACTGCATAAATGAATGGATATTTCTAAATAGGTATTGATCTGTATATATGTCAAATTTTGTTAGTCCAAAGGGTAACATCCAAACACCAAAAGGCCACCACCAGCCATTACTGCATTACTCATTACCTGGATCCCTGTAAAGTTGACCAGTTTGATACGTTGCTGAAGACTCACTTTTGTTGCATTGGCCTTTTACACAAGTTGAGACTTTGACACTCCTAACTTTCCTCATGTATCTTACATGTTGTTTTGTATTGTATCTTCTTCAGCACTTTGGTGAACTGATGCTGTTCTTAAAATGTGCTACAGAAATAATCATGACTTTGACTTATTCCTCCACCCACCTTCTGTCTTTCCTGGTAGGCCGGTGTGGCGTCGGGTTCCACGTTGTTAAGCTCCGCCTCCATGCCGTCCAGCCATTGGTTGACGTCCTCGTGTGCGCTGGCGAATCGCGTGGCCAGCTGCAGCGCCTGCTCTAGGGTGCGCAGGGCTTTGCTGCTGCCCGCCGTCATCTCAGCGTAGCGAGACTTGATGCCGTCAAGTTTCTCTTGGATCAGAAGAACTTCCTCACCTAGAAGGAGGACACAGACACACACAAACACACACGCACACACACACACACACACACACACACACACACACACACACACACACACACACCTCGGGTCATGGACTGTTTCCCGTGCTTTCAGAAATCATATCCATGTCATGGATATTTTGTTATTGTTATATTATTATTATGTCATATCATAAAATTCACCCCGTCAAACATGGTCCATAAAATCTCCCAATTGCCTCAGTTTGACAGCTGCATATTCCTATCACGGCCACAACATTTGTCTAACCATCTGAATATGACAGTCTCTTGAGTGTATTCATGGTGTAGACCCACAATCAAGCTGCTAATAGTGCTAACAGTCAGCACGGCTAATATCATGAGAAGAGAGAAACCAGATGTCCCACTTTGGTTCACCGCTGATGTAAAAATGTGTGGTTTGGATGTGAACAGCTACATGGAAATAGTTTTTAAGTTCCTTTTTCGTGTGATTCTCTCACCAAACTCCATAATAATATACAGAGAACATTGACTTCTTTATTCATTTTAGTCGCCAAATAATCAGACTGTAAAATAGATGGTTAGACCAGTCGGACACTTTCCAGCCACTAGTGGAAAATGACCAAGGATAACACTTGCGAGAGGGGATATGCGAAAAGTCAAATTTTAATGTGCCTTGTGTGAATTGACTAATAATAAAAATAACTTAACTTGCATTGCATTTAATATCTTGTTGGGAGGAGAGAGAATGCGCGCTTAGGTTAGAAAAAGATGAGTCGTAGCAATCTGACATTACCTGTTGTCTGTTTGAGTAAGGCCTGTCCATTCTTGATGGCCTGGTCCACCGTCTTCTTCCTGCTCAGAATCTCTTCATTTAGAGACTGAGAGGAGACAGAGAGAATGTTAACCTCAAGAACAGAATTCACACTTTATTTAATCAATCATTTGATTGTGTGTATGCTTCATATCTCTTACTTATTTTAGTGATATAATAACCAATAGAAAATTGGTTCTGAAGGACATTTTTTTGTAATCCTCTCGCAGTCCATTGTGTGTAAACAGTTAAACAGTCTGTTCTCCTGATTCACAGACAATATATAAAGTCATACGTTGATATTCTAGTCATCTTTCTCATCTCAATCTCAAACTTATTAAATTTATTTAATTAAAAATACTATGTTATCAAATTCTACATGTATACTGTGAACCTTTCCCAAAATGTTCAGCTAACTACTGTTAACTACTGTGTTACTGTCATTGTTTTGAAAGGAATTATATTATTATTATAATGTTTTTAAATGCCTGCGTTGGCCTTCAGTGTGTGTCCCTGAGGTCGTACCAGAGTGTGTTTGTGCGTCTCTGCCAGCTGCTGTGGCTGGTAGCTCTGGACGGAGACTTGAGCTAGCCTCTGAGCTACCTCGGCTAGCCAGTTCAGCACCTCTACCTCGTCCTCCCCAAACAGCTGAGCGTTGGCCAGCGCCTGCTCCAACATGGCCGCCCGGCGCGAGCACCAATCAGAGAGCTCGGAATGACCCGACCTCACCGTGCCAACGCGCTCGCTCAACCAATCACGGTCGGCCACGCAGCTGAGCGGCGTCAGCGATTGGCTGAGGGACTCGAGGTGGTCAAGCTCAGCTCCTCGTGAGGAAACGTCCTCTTGGAACGCCTGGGAGGTGTGTGTGTAGGTGTGTGTTTAAGTGTGTGTGTGTGTGTGTGTGTGTGTGTGTGTGTGTGTGTGTGTGTGTGTGTGTGTGTGTGTGTGTGTGATGTGTGTGAGAGAGTTTGAGGGGGGAGGTGAAGTGTGAAAAGAATAGCAAAAACAACAGAAAAACAGATAAAAAAAAAGCTCAAAGTGAGAGCATGAAAATGGCAAATCATAGATTGACAAGAAATCATAACCATCAATAAATGAATGAATGAATGGATGAGTGAATGAATGGATGAATGGATGAGTGAATGAGTGAATGAATGGATGAGTGAATGAATGGATGGATGGATGAGTTAAATCATGTAAAAAGAACGTAACAAACTTGACAAAATATAAACAACAAAAACCTCATTTCATTTTGAACCAAGGAATGAACTTGTAAAGGAGTTTTGTGTGTGTGTGTGTGTGTGTGTGTGTGTAACTGATTGTATTGTGGACCTAACAAGGGATTCTGTCTCCTGTTCTCATAGTGACCTTTCCACTAGTACAGGACAGTGTCTCCGTGGCGACGGGGCCAAACAGTACCTTGTGCTTGGTGATCTGCTGCGTGATCTTGGCCGTCTGCGTTCCCATTGGCTCGGCCGAGCTGAGGCGTCGCTCGGTGGCACTCAGCCATTCGCCCAGCGGCTCCAGGGATTCATGGAACTGAAGAGCCAACACCTGCAGCTCCTCTAACTGCCTCTGCCTATGGGACGGGAGGGAGGGGGTGTGTGTGTGAGTGTGAAGGGGGGTGACAGCAATACAGAGGAATTTTGAATATTGGTATTTTATTGCTTTCACAGATTAAAAAAAAATAATATGTTTGCTAGATCGCTCAACCTGATTTTAACTCGCAGAGCAGTCATCCTTTTTTCTTCTTCATAAATATAGTTTTATTAAATGTTCATGAAATGCTTCATCAAATGTATCAAATTACATTTTTAAGAATTTCATAAACAGATCAAATTCATTATAGTCGTGCCTCTGTGTTTGAGGCGGACCTAGACAGGACACATAGACGTTAGCCAGAGCTTATACTCAGACCCTCCCCATCTTCTACTGAAGAGGAGACTTGGAGAACGGGTGGAATCCAAAAAATTTACACAACTTCTTCCCACCCCTTTTCAGCGTATGTAATCAAAATGATCAAGTGTTTGACAATTTAGGATTGCATTGTGATTTCTATTGTGTTTTCTGTAATAATATATCACCACCCACCCACCCCCCCCCCCCCACCCCCCCACACACACACACACACACACACACACACACACACACACACACACACACACACACACACACACACACAGTATGACCTTTTTGCTTCATTTGCTTTTATGGCAAATCAAATGAGCTCAGCCTTACCTGGCGCCGGCCTTGTCCAGCAGGTCTGTCCACCTCTCTGCCAGACTCTGGAGTTGTGTCTGGATCTTCTCTCTGTCCTGACTGTCTGCTGTGACGGCGATCCTCGCTCCCTCGCCACGGATCATCTCCACTGTCGGCCGCCGGTCGTCTAGCAACCTCTGGAGCAGCTGGAGAAGAGAGAGAGAAACACACACAAGTTATTCACACAAATCCTTTTTTTTTTTTTTTTTTTTATCTATGTCAAAATTATTATTTTTTCTTTATTGGTCAATTTACACAATATCCCCCTCAAGTTACCACACTTCAGAGGGGGTCAGAGCACCGTAGATGTAATACCAGCCACCACTAGTTTTACTACTAACACCCTCCTGTCCGGTGCTAGGGATCGAACCAGAGACCTCATGGTTACTGGTCGACCCCCTTTCCTCAAGGACATCCTAATATCCTGAATGAATGAATTTAATCAGCTCTGTTTGATACAAATAATTTCTAAGAAGTGACCTTTAAGAAGTGATAATGGGCAGCTGCTGCTTTTCAAGCTAACCGTTCATCACTTCACTACGGATCAACAAACAACAACCATGGCAGTCCTTCCATCCTGCCTAGATAGCAGCCGCTCTGCTTTGACCAGCTCAGTTCATCCCCTGGAAGGAAGTCCCCTACAGTTAACTTTCTTTCTTTTGTGTCCAAACAGCGAAACAACTCTTTGTTTGGGACGTAAACACATGGGACTGATCGCTGGCCGGGACCGCCGCGCTCTCATATGCACAAACACAGGAAGTGTATGTCGGATAAACAGGGAAAAGTGTGTGTGAGAGAGCCGCTCTGGGAACAATACAAATCCTCCAAGCGTGTGTCCGCGTCTGTTTTCATGCCAGTCTGACTGGCAGACTGTCAACTGGGCGGCATGGATGCCAGGCAGACGGATCATGCACTGTGTGGGTGTGTGGGTGTGTGTGTGTGTGTGTGTGTGTGTGTGTGTGTGTGTGTGTGTGTGTGTGTGTGTGCTTGTCATTCAAATATCTATTGGTTGTGGTTGAAGACATCCCATCATGAATACTGTCTCAGTTCTACCTGCTTTATAATCAGAAGCATCGCTTTTTCCCAACAATGTTTCACAATTATTATTTTTAATTTAAAGTGAAAATGTAAAATGCACTTTGATATAAAGCCCTTCCCATGCTGCATCCCTCCGTTCAGTGGTGACATAGTTTCTGTAAAAACAAAGAGAGTGTGTGTGACCTTCCCCTTTACCTTTTGTTCCTGGATCTGGGCCTTGACCACGCGGTACTCGGCAGACGGAGGCTTCTGATTGGCCACTAGCTCCTCCGTGTCGCTCAGCCAGCTCAGCAGAGGCTCCAGAGCGTCCTGGAACTTCCCACAATGCAACAGGGCCTCCTGCAGCTGGGCAATGCGCTCTGCCACCTGAACAGCAGCACACGGTGAGTTGGTGAGTTGAGAATAAAAATCTAGATCATTTACTGTATATATATATATATATATATATTAGGGCTGTCAAATTAACGCGTTAATTTCGATTAATTAATCACAGAAAAATTAACGCGATTAAAAAAATTAACGCAGATTAATCGCACTTCTATAATGCCCTTTGACCCGGTGCAAAAGTGGTGCGAGCTGCACCGAGCTGCACCTGAAGCAGACACAGCCCGCGGGTGAAAGGGAGAAAAGTAAAGAGAGAAACAGGGCGCCGAGGGCTCTATAGACGGTTTAATAAGCATGAAGGTAGGAAGACATCTTACTTTATTCTCCGCAGCCAGTGTCTGTGCATTATTGATTGAGTGGGTGCAACAATGTAGGCTAGGTTCAAAACAGTATCTCTTATAGGCCTTTCACACCAAAATGAACCAAGAGTCAGTTCCAGGCTGGTGTTGGGGTCAGTTCAAAACTGGTTACAGCCTTATCCCAATTATGAACCGGTTGGTTTCACATCGACCGGAGACAGCCATGGAGCCGGCAAGAGAGCAACGTCATGACGTAACTGTAAACGTGTGTGACGTCGCCCGACCTGCTGCTCTTGTGGCTAACGCTAAAGCTACCGCTAGCTTTAAGCACAACAACAGCGGCGAATACGTCTTATTTTTACACGTGTTAGCTCTCGCTTTGCTTTCTTAACCAAACAGGACCCATACAGCGTATTCTCGCCCGTCAATTTCATCGTTACGTTCGGTAATTATGTTATGTTTACGTCTCGTAGTAGCGGTGTTTTTAAACATGGCGGGCATGAGGTTTTAGTTGGTCTGGTTGGTCAGGATAATCCCTCCTCCGGCCGCTGGCGCAAGAGGTTCACTTCAAACCCTGCTCAATCCTGGGGTATGAGTTGAACCGGTTTTTACGGCCCGGAGCAGGCTTTCTGGCGGTGTGAAACCAAAACACTGGCTCTAACTCCGAACTAGCCCAGAACTAGCACCGATTTTGCGGCGGTGTGAAAGGCCTATCAATCGTTCTCCCCGTGTCTCAATTTTGTTTGCTAGCTGTCTCGTCGTCCGTGTAAACGTGTGTGTGTGTGTGTGTGTGCGCGTGTGTGTGTGTGTCTCTCAATATTTTTGCCAATGAGTACGACGATGGTGAATGAATCGGCATAAGCATCTGTGGCAGTGCAGCGCTGTCTGTTGTGGAAACAGAAGTTACGAGAGATGGAGAGCGAGAGAGAGAGAGTGAGAGAGCGAGAGAGAGAGAGAGACTAGCAGGCTATACAGCTGTTTATAAACAGGTATAAAAGTGTCATAAAAGTATGCGATTAATTTAGATTAATTAATCACAGAGCCTGTAATTAATTAGATTAATTTTTTTAATCGCTTGACAGCCCTAATATATATATATAGGTCTATAGAGTAGTATATAAGTCTATAGAAGCCCCAGAAACAAACATACAAGAAAGCTTGAAAGAGAAACAATTAGTTTCTCCTTCTCAACATCAGTGCATCTTCCTGATTTCTCAAACTAGCACGAGAATGCGCCCACACACACACACACTCACACAGACACACAGACACAAAGACACACACACACACACACTCCTACCTGCTTGTTGAGTGAATTCCATCTCAGGTTGGTTGTCTCCAGGTCATGCTCCAGTGCCTGTGTGTCAGTGTGTTTGGCAGCGCTCTGGATCAGACCCTGGCCCACTGCGTTGACGTGTTGAAGCTTGGGCTGGATGCTGTCTGTCTGCTGTCTCTCTAAAGCCTGGGAGAGGAAGAGGGGAAAAGGCTTTGGATTAATTGATTTATTCGTACATTAATGGCTGAAAGAAAGAACATAAAAAAGGCATGTAAGCATCTATACGCATGCAAGTGTAAGGATTTAAATGTTGTAGTAATGTATTTTTTCGTTTTTCTCTCTATTTTACATTGTGTTTATTTAAAAATGTTTATGTCACTTTAAGAAGTATGTAGGCTGAAACCTTTTGGTTAGGGGGGTGGGGGGTGGGGGGTGGGGTGGCAAGGGCTGTGTTTTTTGCAACAGACTTGTTTCTGTATGTTATGTTGTATGATTGTCTATAAGAAAATTAATAAAAAATTGCAAGTCAAAACAAAAAAGGAAAAAAAAGCATGTAAGCACAAAAAGATGGTGATAGAATGAGTTTCAAAAATACACCGCACATTCCATATGTGCGACTACAAATGCAAGTCCACTTTACAACATGATGTATATATAGACAGACATGAGGGGATGTTCTGCAGAGATAAGTGAGGAGTGGGAGACAGGAAGGAGGAACGAGGGAGGAGAAAAAAGAGGAGGGGGAGAGAGGGGGATTACGGAGGATTAGACGAGTAAGGGGCTGACTGCAAAAGGCTGAGTCGGCAACACACACACTTTGTTGAGTACACTCAGACACACACGCACACACACACACACACACACACACACACACACACACACACACACACACACACACACACACACACACACACACACACACACACGTTACGTTGTAGGGTACACTCACACACTCGCATGGGTGCACACAACCTTCGCTTATTAACAAACCAAAAATGCACACACACACACATTTATATCAAACACACATGCAACTTCGCCTGTCTGGCCGCATTACTCACACACACACACATCACAGTGGAGGGGCTGGAGCCATCTTGTGATGACAATAGAGGCAGCCACCCGACACTAAAGACAACCAGACTTGACTTTCCCGGCCTAAAGAGACTGAGCAACCCGCCAATGCAGATGCTTTGTCATATTAAATCTGTGCCACTGCTGTACCCAAATCATATTCACACAGCGGTGTTTCTCAAAGTGTGGTCCGGGGTCCGCATTTCGGTCGTTGGAGAGCTTGCGGAGGTACCGAACAATGAGGAGTACTAGTATTTTTACAACGTGCAAACATGTTAACCTGGAAGAAAATAAACAATTTTAACAAGCAATACATGATGCAATTACAATGCAAAACTGCCGCACATGGCTACAGTTTATTTTAAGGCTCATAGTAGTTGTAATTTGTGAATTCCCCCCCACCCCAAAAATTCTAAAGACTGAAAGATTTAGTGATCAATAAAGGAATTAATCAATAAAGTTATTACAAAATACATAGAAATACTTCTACTTAATATCTCAAAGGCCCCACCAGTACAAATCAGATAACTTCTGAATGACTTTTCATAATTTGGAGTATATCCTCCCTGACCTATACATTGAAGTTCCTGCCTGGTTTGTTAATGGTGTTTTTGGAAAGGGGTCTGGCTTTCCCTCCACTTGTTCTTACTGTGTAGAAAAATAACCCAAAACCAGAAGCTAAACACATGAACGTGAGAAAAAGAAATAGTGCTAAATTCCTGCTAACCCTCCTCCTGCGATATCCAACAAATCCACAAAGCAACTTTCACAATTTCATGGTGTTCCATCAAATCCATAAGTACTGGAAACACTGTAAGCCTCCACCAATGATTTTCCTATAATACAGTCGTCTCTGGGACAAAATTGGGGGTCTGAGGCAGTAATATGAGGAGGGGATGGGTGGTCGCAATCTTCAACATTTTTGGTAAGTCCTGACAGTCAGAACAGGAAGAGTTAAAGCCTGGTGGTTTATAATGCTGTCGCAGCCAAACCCCAATGCCCACACAAAGAGACGAAGACGAAGACAGACACACACACACACACACACACACACACACACACACACACACACACACACACACACACACACACACACACACACACACAACCAGATGTGCACATCCAGACACACACACAGCAGATTTTTGGTCAATCCAAAGCCTGGGGGGAAATATGTTGTGACAATACTGAAGGGGGTTTGCAGTTAAAGTGAGGGGAGGGGGATCAGTTAGTTGTAGGTCTGGGTTTCAGGGAAATACCACAACGGCCTGGAAGAAGCTACAACAGTGGTGGGTGTTCAACAGTCAAGTAGCCAACCGCTGCACACTGCCGGACATAATACAGCTGAAATAAAAACATCTCAACAACAAATTGTTCATTCCACGTTTTCAACATAAAAAAGCCATTTGTATCGCTGCCTTCCTTTAACTTCCATTTATATCAGGCCTCTGACACCCAGTGATCAGCTAACGGGCCAGCTGTGGATCTGAACCAACTTCAGAGAGATAAACAGAATCCTTGTTCATTTTCACCACGGACATAGTATGGTAGAACCCAAATATCAAATATGCACAAGTAAAACAGTACTTACTATGAGTTCATCTTTGAGGTTATATTCAAACACACACTGGGAAACAATGAGTTTCCTCTGTGATGATTATTGGATTGGTTTCAGATGAAAAATGCAAAATGAAAAGGCAGACAGTCAATCTATTCGAAAAAAATTTAAATCATACTGCCTTTCATTCATCACTATCCGGAACATATTCACCTGTATGTGAAAGTTCCTAAAGCCTTATATTTGGATTTAGGAGGTATTGACGTGTGTTTCCAGACCTGCAGACATAACAGTGAGTTGGTATCTACACACACACACACACACACACACACACACACACACACACACACACACACACACACACACACACACACACACACACACACACACACACACACACACACACACACACACGCGTATATATATATTTCCTGAAGTAGTCAACCTGGGATGTGTTTTGGAGTCTGTGCAGTGGCTCATGATCAAAGGGTTCCCAGGTTTCTGCTCATCTGGTTTAAATATGGAATCAAACTACAGGTTCTCCATGCCAGGGCTTTGTGCATGTGTGTGTATATAATATATGTGTTAATGTGTCTGTGTGTGTGTGTGTGTGTGTGTGTGTGTGTGTGTGTGTGTGTGCTTGTGTGGGCAGACAGTTCCTAATCCATGCATGTGATTGCGTGAGTGTTGATTGTGCACAAGCATCATTTCAAGTGTGTAATTATGTGTTCCAAAGGTATGAATCTGTGTGCACGTTTAAATATGAATGAGCAGTGTGTGTGTGTGTGTGTGTGTGTGTGTGTGTGTGTGTGTGTGTGTGTGTGTGTGTGTGTGTGTGTGTGTGTGTGTGTGTGTCGGTGTGTGTGTCTGCGTGTATGTGAGTGTTCCTGTGCACTTTGGATGCAGCTGTGTTGTGGTGATGGGCGTCACAGCCTGCCTGGAACAGGAAGTCTGTCGGCCAGAACAACAATGAATGTAGCCGTGACCCGCTCCACCCTACGCCTTGTCCCGGTGTGTGTGTGTGTGTGTGTGTGTGTGTGTGTGTGTGTGTGTGTGTGTGTGTGTGTGTGTGTGTGAGAGAGAGTGTGTGTGTCTGTCTGTCTGTCAGAGATAGAGGGGAACAGAAAAGGAAAAAACAAGGAAAGTACACCCATTTATCATCTAAACATACACCGGGCTGTACAGCAACGTGTTATCGGTTGTGTGTCTATTCCTACTTTTTCTACCTCGTATTCCTCTTCTCTCTCTCTGTCTCTCTCTCTCTGTTTCTCCCTCTCTCTCCCCTTCTCTCTCCCTCTCCCCTTCTCTCTCTCTCCTTCCTCTCCTTCTCTCTCTCTCTCTCCCTCTCTTCTGTGGCCTCCTCTGCTCTTTCTCCTCAACGCGCCCACTCAGAGTGTTTGACTTCACTAAACCAGAGCTCTGGAAACTGTCCCACATACTTGTCATTCTTCCCCACCTCAGGCAGCACGCAGCAACACACACACACACACACACACACACACACACACACACACACACACACACACACACACACACACACACACACACACACACACACACACACACACACACACACACACACACTGAGCAAACTGATTTTATCAACATCACACTTGTCCTCCTCCTCTTCCGCCCATCATTTCATCATCTCTCTCTACCTCTTTTCCTCCCATCCTCCTCTTTGTCCTTCCCAATCCCTCCATCTGGAGCGCACTGACGGAGCGGACATCAAAAGGCTGATCCTGGCTAATCATTGTTAGCATTGACTCTCTCTCTCTCTCTCTCTCTCTACATAAAGACATGGGTTTGGGAGGTTGCTGAAATAGCTAGCGAAGATGAAAGAATTGACGAATACTTTCATGTTTAACTGCAGCAATTTTCAAGAAGACAGATTTTCGTTTACTTTGCAGTTGTTTGCGTCTGAATCGATGGATCAAAGTATAAACTCGGCTTAAAAATCCAAAATCTAGAGGATGAACCAAGAGTGAAAACCTCTAACTTCTAATAAATATAATCAATTTCTTAAGGGGGGACAAATAAGGAACATGTTGCTCTTAGCACACACACAAGGAAATGCTAATAACAGCACATAGAAACATGTCAGCTTTCCATTCACTGTCACTGCTGTAAACATTTCAAGAAATATTAAAAGTTTGCTTCGGAAAATTGAGCTCATGCAGGAAGTAACACTCGTCCACACAGAGTTCTGAGGAATCAAGGCTTTAAAGTTGTTCTCTGAACCGTGTGCTTTCATCTCCCTTCTTCCCTTCATGACTGATTTACATAACCACTTGATCCGGCCACTTCATGAAAGGAGCAAGTGGTTGTCATATCAAAAACCTGTGTGTGTGTGTGTGTGTGTGTGTGTGTGTGTGTGTGTGTGTGTGAGAGTGAGTGAGCGACTGCCTGTACAGCTAGAGTACAGCTGGACCCAACGGGAGGTAAAAATAAAACTGGTATGCAATTAAAAACAGACAAGGAGAGGAGGGACATGAGCGGTGATCCTCTATTAAAAGATTAGGAGGCTACTAAAAGCAATATGGCTGCCAGTAACAGCACACTGGCATCGCTGGCTTTTCCTTTCACACTTCCTTCCTCTCTTCCTGTCTTTCAACCCTCCCCCCATCCCTCAGTCTCCCCCCCCTCCCACCTTTTCCCTTTTAATGGAACCATTAGTGACAGGGGGAAGGAAAGAGAAGAAATCTGTTTCCAAACTGACCTCATTGGGAGAGAGGCTTTTGCTTTAACTCACTGACTGACCGATCTCAGACACAGGGATGAAGGGGTTAATGGGTTATCCCATATCCCATTTGGAAAGAGTGTTTCCGTCAACAAATCCATCCAAATCTCATGCCAACGTGGCCTGAATTCAGAGCTTGTCACCCCAAAGTTAAACATTACGCTCCTCTTTTCCTGCCCTTTACTTGTCCCACCCAACTATTTTAGTGAATTTCTTTGTAATTAATTAATTATGTCACTTTGTTGCTCATAAGCTCCTTGAGAGAATGACAGATGTAATACTGTATGTGATTACATTCTCTTTGTGAATTTGAGGATGTTCTTCCAACAGGAGATGTACGGCTAGTTTGTGTTGCTGGTTTCACATTGAGAGTGACATCGAGGTATGGAAAAAATATATGCCAAATCATTGAAAAACCCTCCAAATATTTGTTCAGCTTTTTGAAATGTAAAGCACATCTGTGTTCTGCTTCCAGAGGGGATCTATGTGCTCTGATTTTGGCTTTCATGCTTTTTTCCTTTTCTCTCAGTGTGTACCAGGTTTATCCCGGAGGCGCTTGTTCAGAAGCAGAATTATCACATCAATCACAAACACTAATGTCTGAGCAACAGATCTGAAGCCACCTGCTTTTCTCTGCGAATGTCTCTCTCTCTCTAACTCTCTCTCTCTCTCTCTTTCAAAATCTGTCTTTCAATGCCTCATCTTTTGCAATTGCTCATACCATTCCATCTTATGTTGAAAATGATTTGGAGAAAAAACAGGGATAAGCAGATTTCACAAGAAGCATTTTTCCCCCCGCAAACTACTAAAAAAATGTTTGGACATACATTTAAGGATTTTTCAGGAACCTTTACAGCTTGTATCTGACCACATTAACTTCAAACAACAAAGGCTGATAGGATTTGAATGAAACGTGCTTCTTCAGAAGTGAATGCCTTTGAATCTGTGCATAAGCCACCATTGGTCAATCAGCCTCTAGTATACTGTGCTGTACCTCGTCCCAGTTCATCAAACAGCCTGCAGAGCAAGCCCATCTGTCTGTCTGTCTGTGGGGCAAACATATATACACTCTGCCTTAAAATTAGCTCCATATTATTCCAAAGAGCGGTGTCTGCCTGCCAACGTATCTCTCTTGTGTACCAAAGCTCTGTGTAGTGCTAACATGTGCTGCTCCGAGCAAACAATAGCTTCCACTACCCACCCTGTCGCCTGTCATAACTATGTGTGTCTTTCTGTCTGTGTTTTCATAAACTCAGTGTTTCTATCCATCCTCCTCATGGCCTCACACCATCTCTGTCCAACGAAATGCAAATGTGAGCAAATCCCCGTCCCAAGAAACTGCATAGTGAGCAAACAGAATAGAGAAGTCGGTTGGGAGATCAAGAAAACAACCACATTAGAACAGCAAGACAAACATGTAAGAAAGACAGAAACAAAACTGTTAGTGAGAGAGACAGGACCGTCAACCGGCAACAGAGTCCAGACCACAGTTCCAGTGTTAGCGCTGGCACATTGTTATCTGATATGTAGGTTTATATTCCCCCAAACAACTTCACACACTGTTTGTGTAGCCATGTTGGCACAGGCAGCCCCCCCCCCCCCCCCCACAGAGAGCCAGAGTATTTACCCCTCACCTCCTTATCTCAGCAAAAACACATCCAAGCGTGGAGGAGAAGAGGGAGATAATGAGAGTCAGTTTAGGAGAGGGAGCGTGACTCTGGGTGAAGGGGATTTCATAATGCAACAAAAGTGCATGTGTCACCTTTCAGAAACGTGAACAAAAAGTTATTAAAATGTTCATTCATCAGTCATTCATTAATACTACAAATAAAAGGACCCTGTGTTTCTGTGGTAGGGCAGTATCATTGATATGCATACAGCGCTTGCAAAACCTCACAGTGAATTTTAAATAATTTTTTCTTGGAGAAATTCTGCATTATTAAATGCTACTTGTCCCCTTTTTGGGAATAAAACTTTTAATTGGACCCAAGTATCGTGTCTGGCCATCAGTGCGACGGAAGGAGCTTTGTAGCCTTTGAGCTTGTTCATTTGCTTTGCTGTGTTAAAAAGACTTCAAAGTTTTTTGTGTCTGAAATGTAAATTCAACTATTAGTAGCTGGAGTTAAAATATGCCACAAAATCCAAACATATCACACAATACAGCCACACAAACTACAGTATATACAGTATGCAGAGTTAGTGTTCTTTTGATGCAAGGCCACTAGTTCTTGTTGTTTACATGGTTGTGTCAAGTGCGGTGAGCCTCTTTTCTCAAAATCAATGCTGATGTTATTACAGATCTAAACTGCAGCTCTCTGAGTTGGACCTACGACTGATTACATTAAACTGAAGCCAGAGAGGCTGTGACTCCGGAGAGAGCAAACAGACCTTCACTGATAACACATAGAGACACACAAATGAGTTACTCACCCAAACACACACAGACACAGACACACACACAGACACAGACACAGACACACACAAAGACACACACATAGACACACACACACACACACATACATACATACACACACACACACACACACACACACACACACACACACAGACACAGACACACACACACACACACACACAGACACACACACACACACACACACACACACACACACACACACACAGACACACACAAATAGTCAAATATACTCTGAGAAACCAACACAGTGTAGAGTAAATGAGTTGTGAGCGACCAATCAGAGTATGCAACTTGTGCCCGATGGAAACTATAATGTAATAAAAAAGACCAGAAGTTTGCATCATCAGCATGGGATCAATGGCCACACAAATCACACACTGACTCTTCATTATATGCCACAATAAGAAATGATTTCTCTGTCTAACATCAAACCCCTGCCAAGTGTGTGGGCCACAATATAGTTCATGTTAAAAACCGTTATGACTTCAATTTGGTAATATGACACTCATCAAAAGATCATTTGGTTAGATTGTGTTAGTGAAAGCCACAACAAAGCCTCATTCCGTCTCCCTGTATAATTAATTGATGGACTGCGCAACAACCAGGGTTTAGATCAGGTAAATCTGATCCAGACAATGAGTCATAACTTTTAGAGAGAAAAAAAGACAGCCTCTCCCACTGAGATACACTCTACAAACACACACACCTTTACATGCAGCCCGCGCGCGCACACACACACACACACACACACACACACACACACACACACACACACACACACACACACACACACACACACACACACACACACACACACACACACACACACACACACACACACACACACACACACACACCTTTACATGCAGCCCGCACAGTCAAACACAACACAGGTAGATAGGAGAGAAGAGGAGAGAAGTGACCGAACAAAAACAAAACCAGTGTCGACTGAATGCAGATGAATGCAGAGAGACACATAGACAGCCCTCTGTGTCACTGCCATGCCGAGCTTGTCTTGCAGCATTTATAGAATATCCATGTCAGTGTACAACAGCAGTAACACTGTGTATATATACTGTGACACCGATTACATTCTCAGAAACTAAAATCAGCCCAGTTTATCCAGAAGTCTCACTCATAATACAAACACACTGCCTCTCCAAACACTGACCTTTCTCATAAACTATTTGAAGACTTTGGCCTGTATTACTCTATGGACATTAGTACATACACAGCTGGGAGACAACCAGCACATGACTGTGTATGGAAACATAGCATTCTTTCTTCTGCACCATACACAAACATCATAAACAAAACAATGGCTTGAGCTTGAGATACATGTTGTTAACTGCGCACTTTAAGATCAATATGATAAGTAGGTTATATCCATACACTGTGACTATCTTAACGTCACACAAACAAACATGTGATCAATCTCAAATATGTGCATGTGCTGTAGATTAGCACGGACCCCCATCCCAGTGTGCACACACTGACTGAGCCTTAGGGTAGTTTCCCATAAGCAGCAAAACCCCCCTCTGCGCATCATATTGCAATCATTTAAAGCCCCACTACTCTAACACAACTGGCTAATTATGGCGTCTACATAACTTCACCCCCCTCCCCCCATATATATATTTTCCATGCTATGTCTACAGTTATACTCAATGCTCAGCCACCTGACCCACTTCTTTAGCCATGCTATGCCTCTGTGTCCACATGGCCACGTCGGATGAATTTATTGCTAATATCAGATATTTAGCTAGAAGTAAACCACCTCCCTGATGCAAACATTTTCTTTTGTCTTTTTCCATGTCACTATATAACACTCATGTACTCTACCAACAGCACAATAGTCTATACTAGTAGTTGTCAAACTTTTTCACCTAAAGGTCCCTTAAACTGTCACATATGAGACCACAGACCTCCATTTGATAAGATTATTTTTTGCTTTCATATGAGTTATTACAGAAAGGGTTAGAAAGCTGTGACCGATTCTGTCACTGTGTTACTTATGAATGGAATATCAGTGAAGATAAAACACTCTGGGGACCTCCTGGAAACCCCTAAAGGACCCCTGGGTGTTGCCTGACCACACTTTGAGAACCACTACATACATCTACATCTTTAGAATCAAATATTTAAATGAGAGCATACCTCGGCCTCTATGTTAGCGTCGGAACTTTGTAATATAGTTGTCGATTCATTCTCTTCATCAGATGTCTTTCCCAATTCCATGATGGAGTCCGAGTGACAAGCTGTGGCCCCTGTATTGGGCTCGTCCTCCTGGGGCACACAGGCCTGTGTCTGGCTTGTCTCTGTCTGTGTAAATAAGCTTTGTAGAAGTCCTGGTTCAAGTTGGTCCCAGATGTTGTCTGTGGACATGAGTGAAGGAAAGTCCAGAGCAGAACCGTCTGACTCCCAGTCGCTGTCCCCCGTCATAGAGCCGTGAACAAACTCTACCCCATCCATCCCGGACTGGGTTCCTTCAGAGTACGAGTCCATGTCCAGCTCCTGAGTGTCCTCACAGGCTGAAGAGACTTCTGATGGGCCGGGTTGGGGCCGTTCAGGTGCTGCCATGTAAACAAAGCTGTCAGGGGAAAGAAAGGCCACCTCCTCCTCCTCTGGTTCGGGGCAGAGGGGAGCTTTGGGCACGGGACTCGGGGGAATAGAATCCTCAAGTGGTGATGGGGGACAGTCGTTGGGGTCCTGGGGAGGCGCAGACACAGCCAGGTAAACAAAACTATCTGATATCACAAAGGCCTCGGAGTCTTTAGTGTCCGACACAGCACCACAAGAATCTGATTTAGAAGGTGACTGAGGTAAAGAGGGTGAAAGGGGTGCCGAGTCTGTATGTTGAGGGTGTATGAGAGGAACAGAGTCTGATTTCGGGGTGCTAGTTGTCACCTCTGCTGTTGTTTCCAGATGTGGGTCTTGATCAGGCGTGTCAAGTCGTGAGGCTACATCTGTGGGGTCAACAACAGTCTCTGAAGGGAAGCATGTCCCTTCTGTGTCTGCAGGCTTGCTAAATTCTACGAGGACTGGATCTTCACAGGAAGTTTGGACGTCAGCATCCTGTCTACATTCAACGTCGATTTCATTTTCCGCCGTGTGCAGAGGCTCAAGGGACTGGTCCATGAGAACTCCCTCGCTAGTGTCCAAACTTGGCTCAGATTGGTCAAACACATCCCACTCTGTTCCCAAATCCTCCTCCTCTTTCTGTTCTCCCTCAGACTGCTCCATCGCCTCCTCCACTTGCTCCTCCTCCTCAGCATAAGGGTTCAGAAGGCTACAAGATGGAGAGGATGCTCTCGCTACAGAATCATCGCCACCACACTCTGATGATGCCCCACTATCCGGGTCTGTTTCAGTTGGTACAGGTCTCCCCAGTTCACAGTCTGTCTGAGTGAGGTCACTACCAACAGTTCTGTCCGGTTGGGACATGTGGACCCCACTGGAGTCCGACTCCAGTTGTTGACAAAGAGCAGAGTCAGTTGGGTAACTCATCTCTTCTCCCTCTATCTCTGCCTCCTCCACATTAAAGTCAACATCACACTCTTCATCAATAAAACCATGTTCCTTTTCACAGTCTCGTGCTCGCACCAAGTCAAAGTTTGTAATCTCTTCTATGTGCCCAGAGTGTTTTAAATCAGAGTCTTTTGTAATATTCTCCAAGCTTGACGCAACACTATCAGGCTCTACAGAGTAAACTGCATCTAGCGGAAGAGTTCCTTCAAAATCCACCCAGGCAGTTTGATTTTCCTCCTCTCTCCCCTCTTCCTCTTCAGCTAAACAGGGCAGTGTGTAGGGATCAAAAGGCTCGGGGTCTACACTCATCTCCACTCCCTCCTCTCCTTCTAGATCCTCTTGACATTGCCTCTCCAGCTCTAGGAAGAGGTCATCCGACTCAGCCTCTGAACTGGGGCAGGGTGAAGCACTGGGGGCCCCAGGGCCACCGAACCCTGTAGGGGGAGTCAATACAGGCCAGTGTCCAGAAGTATCTGTTACACCCCATCCCTCTGATTCCAGTGTTTCCATATCCCAAGACTGGTCAATTATCTCCCTATTCTCCAATTTAAGAACGGCCTCCCACTCTCTTTCCTCTCTCTGAGCTCTCTCCTCCTCTGCTTTGTCCCTTCCTGTTTTCCACTCTTCCTCCTGCTCCTCTTCCTCACTGATTTTGCTGCAGTCTTCAGGCTCATCTTCACCGAGCTCCTCTAGTATCCTGCGCTCGTCCTCCTCAAATTTGAGTTCAGAGGCTGTGCGTTCTAGCTCGCTGCCTGAAGCCCCCCAGCCAAGAAGCCCTTCCTCACCTCCCTCCTGACTGATACAGGGGGATAGAGGCAGACCCCCGTATACTAACCCCTCCTCGTCCCTTAGGAATGGAGAGGGGGGGTCTAGTAGATAAAGTGACTCCTCATCTGTGTGGCAATCATCTCCCAATAGGGGAGGCAAAGGAGGGAGTACAGGAAAGTTGTGTCTCAAGCCAATCTGGGCTCTTTTCCCTGTTGTTAAACTGCGGGGCCATGTGCGGGCCTTTGTAGGAGGGCAGAAGACTGGTTTTGGTGGGATAAGAGGGGCATTATCGTCCTGGTCCAAAAGAGGAGAGTCCCTTTCTGAATCTGAGGTCTTAACTGACTCAACAGGCTCCTCTGGGATCTGCCTAATTGCAGCTTTCGAAGAGCTGGTAGTCCGTCTGTGCCCCTCCCTTTTCCCCTCTACCTGTCTAGATATACCCGGGCTATTTTGTGGTGTATTTCCAGAAACCTGGGGGGCGGCCTGAGACTGGCCAAAGGCAAGTAATTGTTCTTTGGAAGGCGACTGCACCACGTGAGTCTGTTTGTGTTGCTTCTGCAGCAAAGGATGGACCTGCTTTAGCCTGCTGAGAGGATGCTGCTGAAGAGGAGGCACGGGGCTCACAGTGGGAGTCAGAGAGGGAGTGTGTGGAGCCGATGAAAGGGGGGAGGGTGTGTACGGAGGTAAGGAAGGAGTGGACGAGGTAGGGGTGGATGGGGGGAGGTGGGAAGGAATGGGTGGTAGGATCCCTGCCCCAGACGAACGCTTTTCGGCTCCTTCACAAGATGAGAACTCAAGTCTTTCAGCAAACTCTGGATAAGTAGGGGGCATAAACGCTTTCCAAGAGCGACGGTTCAGATTGTCTCTCTTGTCACCACCTTGATGCCGCCTCTTGGCCACCGCAGCGACCCCACCAGAGCCACAGGAGGACGGGGCAATAGGCAAACCTGGACCCACGATGCCAACTGGTGGTGACATTATCTGAGGATCACCAGTTAGCTTTAAGGCATCAAAGATCACTCTCTCATCTAGTCTCCTCATTCCACCAGCATTGTCTGAATTCCTGGAGACAAACACAGCACCTAAGTCAGCTCCAATGGTGCCATTGCTGGAAAGTGTACTTCCTTCGCCTCTCATCTCCCCACCAGAGCCTAGAGTGCTCCTGGAAGGTTGACACAGTTTGGTCCCTTGGTCAATTTGTTCATTGATGCGCATAGTATCATATATGGATCGCTGGGGGACGTAGCAATCCTCTATGTATGCCTCATCCTCGTCACCTTTACCAAGGCAGCGAGGGTTCTGCCTTAGGCAGTCCGGACGGCTCAGGGGCTTCCCCATTCTGTCCTGCTTCTCTTCTTTTGGGCTTCCACAGAAACACTATTTTTTAAGGTGCAGGTGTGACACGGCACTGAGCAAAATTTAATGAAAAAAAAACAATACAAAAAAGGAGAATTAATTCCTTTTCCTTAAATGTTTCACAGTCCAGTAATCCACAAAAGCATACAGTCCATTTGGCTTCGTTTAACAAATCCTTCAAGTTTCACATTCTAAAAAAACATTCCAAATTGTCATCCACAGTATCAGTCTAATGATGTCTGATGCATTCTCGCCTATGTCACTTCAACAGTAGTGAATTTCCTTGGTCTTTCTGAGATGCTGAGTGACATCAGTGAGGGAGTGAGAGAGACAGCCCTCCCCCTCGGCACCATATTAATCACCAGCTCTGTTTGTGTGAAAGACTGTTAGGAATGAGGGAGAGGTGGAGGGATGAACAGAGAGAGGAAGGGAACGAAACAGTCATCGTCTCCCTCTCTGAGAAGTACAAAGTCCAAGGTGAGGTGAGGACCATGCAGATTACAGCGCTTTGTTTTGCTGTCAGATCCCTCCCCCATATTTATGCACAGAAACTCATTCCTTGACCCCTTTTCTAGTCTTATTAAGCGCCTGCCTCTTTCCTCTACGGTCTCCTCTCTGCGTTACAACAGGAAAAAGGCAGAGAGGGCTTGGACAACTCCAACAGTCTCAGCGAGAGCCTGGCAGGGACGTGTAAAAGTCTCCTTTTAAGGTGAGAAAAACCCACTCTCTGTTATATAAAAGAAAGGCTGCGTGGGGTGCAATACTCCATGGAGTTGTTTCACTTCTATCTTCTTTTGTTAAAAAAAAAACATTCCTTGTAGTAAAAATTTATTAAATCCAGTAAATTACAGAAACACAAATGTAGAAAGTGTCCATCCTTTAGAGCTTTTTAAGGCTTGAAAAACAAGAAAAATAGGAAAATATAAATCCCTTTACCAAGTCGTTCGCTGTGTGTTCAAGCAGTCCACAGCTTTACTTTCCATCACAAAGAATCAGGGCTTTGTGCATGCAGTGCAAACCATCATTTTGTCTAAGGCATCTCCTCACCATCATGACAGTCATTATGAGTGAACAGAATCAACCCCATCATCCATACAACAGTCTAGCATTTGAAAAAAGAAAAATCCTTAAATCCAGAACAAAGAGAAAAGCAGTCCGCTTTTTGCTTGAAGAAATCCCTGTCAATGTTTCAACTGTTTTCTTTTATCTTGCTTTCTCTCTCATACACAGCTCCAGGGGAAGGTGGTACAGTAGATAGAAAGCAGGCAGGATCTCCGAGTGAATGAGGGCATCTGGGGGTAGAGAGAAAGAAAAGGGGGGGCTGGGGGCTGGCTCCTGGACCAGCCAGGCAGGCAGTAAGGCAGGCGAGCGGGGTAGAGCAGAGAGTCGTGGGACTCTATCCAGAGGGCAAAGAACCAGACAGCCCTCCCAGCTATAGTCCAAGCCTTGCTTTGCTTTGCTTCTTTCCCCCTCTCTAACCAGCAGCAGACAATCCCAGGACACGCTCCCTTTTCCTCTGCCGTTCTCTTTTCCTCCTGCTCCCTCCCGACTCCGTAGTGAGAATCAAACAAAGTGCCACGCAATCCCAGTTCCTCTTTTTTCTTTTCTTTGAGTGGTGTGGGCTCCCGAGCCCTCCCAGTCTCTGTTCTCAAGCCACTACACAGCTGAAATGGTTTGCAGCTGCTAAAAAAATCTCCCTATTTTCCTCTCACTCTCGCTCTCTCTCTAGCTGCTGCTCCCCCTCCTCTCTTCTCTCTCTTACTCACTCACTCACATGTCGCCTCTCTCTCGCTCGCTCCCTCTCTCTCTCTTGCTGTTTGTGTTTGAATTCAGCTCCGTTTGTTCTGTTTCCTGCACTGGTATTAAAACACAGGAAGTGCTCCAATCATGCTGGTTTCCTCTCCCCGCAAAAAAGAGTGGGGGAGAACAGAGAAAGAGAGAGAGACAGAGACACAGAGAGAGAGAGAGAGAGAGAGAGAAGAGAGAGAGAGAGAATGACTTAAGTAGCGATATAGTGAAGCAGGGTGCTAAGAAGGGGGTGTGGAGCCAGAAAGAAAGAGTTTTGCAGAGGAGGTTTTTGCTTTTTAACAAAAGAAATATCAGTTGAAAAATGGTATGCAGTCGATTATCCCATGCTGAGTATAGTGTAAAAAAAAAAAATCTTAAAATGCTTTAATATAATGTAACATAACCTAGCAAGCAGAAAGCAAATACTATACAGTAGCTCATTCTCTCTGCCACTGTGGCCAGATTTGGTGCGGTGAGAGACAGACAGAAAGGGGTCTAGCGATGTGAGATGGCCACATTCATCACAGCTTTGTAATCAACTCTTAATTCTCCCAGGGCAAACGGCCTCCCCCCTTTTTTCGAGCACAAAAACACTGTCCTCAGAGGGTGAAATGATACAGAGTCACAGAAAAGAAAAGAAAGGAGGAGAAAAGGGGGGAGGAATGGAGGTAGGGAGAGAGAGAGGGGTGGGACTGTGAGAGAGAAGCTTATCAGTAATGAGCTGTCTCTCTCTCTCTTTTTCTCTCAAAGCAATTGTCCAGGCTGTGGGCAGACGAGGAAGTGACATCAGTCCGTTTTTATTAGCTCCTTTATTTCCTCTTTTGAGTTTTCACAGGTTACCAGTTAAAGACTCAATCCCCCTAAAGTACAGTGGTGAAGTACTGTAGAGTTGGTGGGAGCAACATTAGGCAGCCGGTGTAAATAAAATGAAATATGGAAAAGATATAGACGCACACAAAAGTCTGTGATATTCACGGGCTCCACTTGTGCATTCCCGTCTGCGCATTCACTGAAACCCAATCCGGCTTGGGTGTGTGTGTGTGTGTGTGTGTGTGTGTGTGTGTGTGAGAGAGAGAGCGAGGGGCCACGAGGAAAAGGGGCAGTGCACAAAAAAACAAGGAGAGAAGGGGTTGGGGGGAAGCTGTCTGTTTCTCCAGGATGCCACACAAAAAGCCCTTGAACAGCCACCCAGTCTGTCAGGAAGTGGACACCAAGAAATAGGAACCCCAGATATATCAGCAGGGAACTTTAAGCCACTTTGGGTTTTGTTGTTATCCAAAGTTACAGGCATATGTTCTCCTCCTCCTCCCTTTTCTCTTATTCTCTTCTCTCTCTCTCTCTCTCTCTCTCTCTCTCTCTCTCTCTTCTATCCCTCGCTAGTCTGTTTGTTTAAAGCCGTCTGGCAGAGCTTGGCTGATCTCAACCAAAGCACGCCTGCTTTCTTTCTCTCTTTCTTGCTTCCTTTGCCTCAAAACACATTTCCAATACTCACAAACCAAAGCTCTCTCTTTCTCAACTGTTGCACAGATACGCCCCGTGGCCTGCATGTCAAATATGCTAAATACACCACTCTTTCTTTTTAACTCCCTCCCCCCTCTCCAACCATCCACCCCTCCTCTGTCAGTTGCACTGCAGCTGTCATTGCCGCATCCAAGGCAAACGTCTTCATAGAAACAAAAGGGGTTTGTCACTGCTTTGCTACGCACACCCACACACACAACACACACACACACACACACACACACACACACACACACACACACATGCAGAGCTTCCAAACTCTCACGTGACCCACAGCTAACTGACAATCCCCTCTACACAGACCACAACAAGATTTAAATCCAAACATTAGCAGATGTGGGCCAGCTACCAGGAGAGAAGGGAGGACAAGCGCTGGGGGGAAAAATACCCGAAAAATGACAAATTAAAGAGTAAAAGAGGCATAAAGGACAAAAAGGGGACAGATAAACAGATTAAGCACATTTAAATGCCACCCCCCCCCCCCCCCCCTCCCAAGCCATTTCTTCCTCTGCCTCATTGACTATTGACACGGGCTATAAGTCTATGCCTTCACCCATGACCCCCCATGATCTGGTTAAGATTAAACTTGATTAGTCAATTCCTCTGCACATCTACCCCCCTCCCAAATTCCCATTCATTCGCTTGTCGTCACGGCCGGTTAAAGAGTCACAGAACTGGGAGGCTGTTGAGAGAGGTGTGAAGAGACCAGAGGATTAGGGATGTTTTAATTTTCCCTAGGGGCTGTACCGCAGGGCCACAACTTTACTGCAGTGGTTGGGTGTAGCACTATGGATGACCGGGTCCGCTAAATGGCCTTTTATTATATTTACCCATAATACTGTTGTGGTTTCTGCTTATACTGTTGTGGTTTCTGCTTAGACAAAAGGCTCATACACACACACTCGTACTTTGTCTGTGTCTTGAGGCTTGAAAGCACTTAGTGGAAGCTAAGTGACCAACATCAACACAGGTGGAGGCCACAGAGCGAGTACATTATTGACTTTTCTGGGTCGTTTGTTTGCTCATGGGGAAACACCTGTCGACGGGAAAATACACTTTTCTCCGTCTCTCTCCTTTCATTTTCTTCCCCCTTTCCCAAGCCAGAGTTAAAACATAATCCATCTATTCAAAACAGTGCCATTCAAATGTCATTTTATTCATTAACATCTTATGTTTAAATCTCTCTCCATTCGTCCTCTATGTCTGCTGTAACCTGGCAGCAGGAGAATATAACTGTCATTTCGCTTTCGCTATGTGGTTTTTTACTCTTCCAACAAACCCTCTTTCTTTCCAACTCTCCAGGGTAGTTGTATATTAACTAGCTGAGCATTTCACCTGCCTGTGTGTGTGTGTGTGTGTGTGTGTGTGTGTGTGTGTGTGTGTGTGTGAAAGCATGTATTGTTCTCAATCTTACTCAGAGAGGCAAACAAAGAGAGTCCTAGGTCCAGCACACATACAGTACACACACATTCACATAAAGTTGTTAAAACACACACACACACACACACACACACACACACACACACACACACACACACACACACACACACACACACACACACACACACACACACACACACACACACACACACACAGCTAAGCAAATAAGTAGTCATGCACTGCCAATAAACACGCCTGCCAATCATCTACACACATCACTGCTGGTCATAATGGCAGTTCCAGACTTTGCAGATTTTGTGGCTGATTTGGTGAGTGTGTGTGCGGGTGGGCAACTTGTTCTGTGCTTTTTGAATTAATGATGAACACACACACACACACACACACACACACACACACACACACACACTCCTTCAGACAAATAAAATCTTCACACTTGGCCCAGCTTCAGTGTGTGTTTTCATTTAGCTGGCAGACAGCAGTCTATGTTACAGATGTAGTTTAATGTCCATGTGCGATTAATGGAGGAAGGACTTTCCACATTATAAACACTTCGGGGGGTCAAAGCTCTGTAGTTTACACCTTTTGGGGACTTTTTTACTGTGTGTTTTTTACACACACACACACACACACACACACACACACACACACACACACACACACACACACACACACACACACACACACACACACACACACACACACACACACACACACACACACACACACACACACACACACACACACACACACACACACACTGGGGGAGTCATGCGCCAGTTACTGACACTGTATATGGTTTGCCTTTTATCAGATATCTACTTCTTTCTATGACGTTCAGTAATAACATAAAGCAAAGCAGTTCTTCTTAACTATAATTCATAAAGGATAAATATGTTGAAACGGACAGTGTGTGTATCTTCAATATGACTTACAACATCAGTTTGTCGAACTCTTGTCTCTGTTTCCTGTTCTCAGTCTTATAACCTAAACTTATAAGACATTTATGAGTCAGTTTATCTTTTGTAACATTCATACAACTGCTTGAGATGTATGGGAATAATACATTTCTGAAATTACTCCAAAAATAAAATGTATTGAGAGAATCATAAAATATGACCTACACAACAACATTTCATTTGAGGTAAAATAATGCACTTATCGTCATTTAAAAAATGATTGTATGAAGTCTTTTTGGACTTATCCTATTAATATTTTTCCCGAACGCATCTCGGGGGAGTGTATTGGATTCCACTTAACGGAGAGAAGGAAAGAGGAAAAAGAGTGAGAGTGAGAAAAGCAAGGCCGAGTCATGGCGTGCCTTTCTAATTCACAACAGCTGAAACAATACAGGACCTGAGAGTGGAGAGGCTAAGAAGACACACACACACACACACACACACACACACACACACACACACACACACACACACACACACACACACACACACACACACACACACACACACACACACACACACACACACACACACACACACACACACACAGACATATTTAGATCATACAAACCCAGGTCAAAACAATTATTCCCTTTCTCGATCAGTCATACACACACAAATCGAGGTGAGAGATGTGTGTGTGTGTGTGTGTGTGTGTGTGTGTGTGGCCGGCAGGTTACAGGAAAGTGCGGCCGGATGAATTAGGTTATATGATTAATACAGAAATGATGTTAGCGTGATCCAATCAGCCCCTTAGAGAGAACACAGACAAGAGTAAGAGTCGTGCACTGAATCACACATAAACAAAACGGGGAAACACACACACACACACACACACACACACACACACACACACACACACACACACACACACACACACACACACACACACACACACACACACACACCAAATGAGAGTCACATACACATAGAGTGACATATAGAGAGACACAGACAGAAAGAAAACATAAAGTAGTCCAGGAAAAACCAAAACCCCAGTAAAAAAAAAAGCTTTGTCAAAATGATGTACAACCTGGATGAGCTGAGGGAGTCATGTGCCGGTTACTGGGTCTGAAACAGTGAACTGACTGATGCTAGGCAACATGCTAACAGCTAATAGACTGTCGTAACTCTCCCTGCATTCCAATCCCCATACTTCCCTACAATTTAGTATGACAGAAAGAGCTTTAGGATGTCCCAATAAATGCACGTCAATTGCAGTATGCTGAAAATACACAAATGCCCCACTAACTCCAGTAGCATTTTTTTTCTCTCCTGTGGCCCTAAAACTCTTCTGTTCTTTAGTATGCAGTATAGTTAAAAGAAAGAGCATGTCATTTGGAGCGCAGGGCCTGTGTCATTAGGTACAGTCTGAGAGGACGGTGTAAACATTTGGATATAACTTAACTCCAACAGTTTTTAATTTTTATCTGGTTCTTTCATACTTTATTTCAAATAGTTTCTAGTTGTCAGTTTCATATTCCAGGCATTGCAAGTTAGCATTAGCCTGGCTCCGCCCGCCCGCCTACTTCCGGCCAAATTTTATTTTCCCTTCAGTAGTCAGTCTGGGTGTACAGCCCATTTCCCAGTTTTGCTGGAGATTCGACAGCCGGTCCAATCAGCGAACAGAGCGAGTGGCTGAGAACGATGACGTCGAAGTCTCGCTCCAGTTTCAGTTGCCAGAAGCTGGCTCATGACACACGTGACGACCAAACGTTATGCGATTGGTTGGCTAATCCAGAGTGGCACTGGGCAGATCCAATAGTTTTAAACTTTAACAGACACCCGCCTCCATGAGTGAACGTTTGCCAATTACAGCACTGCCAGACCTTCTGTACAAATGAAATGAAGTACGATGGTCTGGTAGCGCCAGGCTAAGTTAGCATATGGCCCAGGTTCTAAATGATGTGGTGTGTGGTGAATGCTACACACTTGTCCCTATGTAAATAAACATTAAAATAAAAAATATAATGTATATACACGCATGTTCATTATGATTAATGGAGAGCTTACTGTTAAGCAGAAAGTTGGATCTTTCACCACGGCAAATTAAAAATACTGATGTGTTTTCACCAACATATGACATGCAGCTTTACTCCATTACACTAATGTCTTATGCTTTCCAGACCTGAGCAGAAATGTTGCTGAGAGGCCTCTGACTCATCCATTGGAAGTACAGGCTCCTTACAACACATCATGGTTCTACATGGCACGGCTTCGTTTCAACAATACGGTTATCTTTCATTCAGGTGAGTAATGGAACAAAAATTATTTTACTAGCAACATACTGGCATTTTGGAAGGAGCTCTGAAGTCAAAATGTCTATTTTTAAACATACTAATAAATGCTAATTACTTAATTCGAAACATTTGAATGTGTAAGCAGCTTCATGGTTTGAAAGTAGGACACGTTCCAGTTTCACAGCATGGGCCCAAAGACATCCACTGAGCTGCTAACCCACTTTGACTTGACTACTACTCCCTTCATTAAATAGCTGCTGACACAGTCTTTTTCGGGGGAAGGACGGGGAGTCATAGATTCTCCATGGAGTAAACCGTACAGGATGGAAAGGTGGAGGAGAGACGATAGGAGGATGAAATAATAGAAAGAAGGAGGAGAAGAAGAAAGAGATGGAGAAGGTGAAGACAGGAGAGGCGTGCGGCCGTGATTTAAGACAGAGGGGATTTTCACAAACACATGTGCACAAAGACCGACACGTCTCCTGTTCTGCTGTCACCCAGTCTAACCAGCCCTGCCCAGGAATGTCCATCTGCAGCTACGGCTTAAGGGCCTCATAACGCCCCTCCGCTAAAACACCACTGTGTGTGTGTGTGTGTGTGTGTTTGTGTGTTTGTTTGTGTGTGTGTGTGTGTGTGTGTGTGTGTGTGTGTGTGTGTGTGTGTGTGTGTGTGTGTGTGTGTGTGTGTGTGTGTGTGTGTGTGTGTGTGTGTGTGTGTTCACTCTCATCCCACCCAGAGACTATGTCAGCTGCTTAGGGACAGAGGGAGCCGGGGGCAAGCTGAGAGATGTTGGGGCCACACCCTAATGTGTGTGTGTTTGTATTTGAGGGTGTCTGTGTGTATTTGTGTGTGAGGGTGCGGTGGGGAGACAGCTGAGATTCCAGATTGCACCCCGAAAAAGACTGGAATTAGAAGCATCCTTATGCAGAGTGCAAGCGCACACGCACGCACGCACACACGCACACGCACACACACACACACACACACACACACACACACACACACACACACACACACACACACACACACACACACTTCTCACCGGCCCACAGAGCAACCCCTAAATACAAACACAGATTCCACAGTAGCACATATGTGCAGACAGGATGGCCATGTATAAACATGTACATGGTAAATAGCAACAGGCTGGCACACAGACGGAAACTTTTTGATCTAGTTTCTCACACAAATATATTTTCCAAAATCCCTCCGTTGTTCAGTCATTCTCTGCTCCTTAGATAAGAGACACTAAGTAGTTCACTGTCTTAATGAGCAGTAAACGAGATTTCACATCGTCTTGCAATAGTTTAGAACATGCCACGGACACCACTTCATTGGTTGCATCGTGGGAATATCTCAGGCCAGTTTATACAGGATTATATTTAGAGTTTGGAAACTCAAGCAAAGTGTCAGACAGTTCATAGTAAACAGGGAGCTTACGCCGTGTCTACACCAGAGGCGATTCAGACATCACGTGTCTTAATACAGTCATCAACAGAATCTGTTTAAAAAGGGAAGTATCAATTCAAATTTAGTACCGAAACAATAGCCTTCATTTACATGGTACAGCCGATACAAAAACAGACAGTCAAAGTCTAAAAAGTGACAAACGTTTTATTCAATTCAGGAATAATGTGACCATAGAATAAGTAAACAAAACCAAGAATATAGCCAGGTCGGATTTCACTGCATCATTATGCATTATTTGGAATGCTGATAAAGAAGAAGCGGACAGAGGACATTGTCTCACTTCTCCCAATAGTGATCTCACTATTGGGAAGTTGAAAAAAAATTATCTGACATCACCTCCAACCCCATGACCCCATATCCCCCTCAATAAACACACACACACTCGTCTTTCTAAGCACTGGCATGACATCATCCCTCTGAATTTGAAACGGGGTGGGGGAAGGGAAGGAGCAGGATTTTGGAAAGGGGAGAGAGGGGTGGCCCGGTCCGGTTTGGGAGCCAGACAGACATGTCTAGGTTTGAAATGAGCCGGGCTGGATGAGTTACAGAGAGAGAGAGAGAAAGATAGATAAAGTGAGGGAGAGGGGGAGAGAGAGAGGGTGGAGAGATAGACGGGGCAGGACTGGAGGGGGTTGGGCTTCAAAAAGTGGACGAAAGAAATTGTCACTTTTTTTCCCTCAATCTCTCCCTCTTCAGACTATTTTAATGGGAAAGAGGCGATATAGAATATAGGCTACTGCCTTTGCCACAATACAGAGAGAAGATTGAAATTAACTAAGAGTCCAAAATTGGTCAGGCAGAGGACAAAGGCAATATGTGGAGAAGAAGCTGCTCACTGTATCACTATCCATCCATCCCATTCTTTCCTTATCTCTCTCTGTTCATCTGTAAGCCTCGTGATCCTTCTCTCCATCTTTATTTCTGTTTATTTTTCTCTATTTTCGACAATACCCCCCCCCCCATCCCCCCTTGGTTAACCCCCCCTCCCCCTATAAATATCCCACTGCCTCCAGATAGAGTGACAGACCATTTCTCCTCATGCTCTAAATAAATATAATGCAGAAGCTAATATACATTATACATATACAATCACATTCTGCACCTCAATCCATCAGTGCACTAATAACATGATTAACACAGATACATTTCGGCTTATTTTCTATATCTGGGATTAGCATCGCTTTGAAAAGTTCACTTCTTTAATTTGCATATACAGTCATGTCCGAAATTATTCATACCCCTGGCAAATTTAGACTTAAAGTTACTTTTATTCAACCAGCAAGTTTTTTCTTGATTGTAAATGACACAGGCTTCTCCCAGAAGATAATAAGACATATTTTGTTTTAAAGGTGCTGTAAGCGGAATGGTTCTTTTAGCTAACTTCCTGTCAGATACTGCAGTTAGCAGTCCCCTCCCTCGTCCCTACGTCACCACATTAATGCACTGCGGTCTTCAAGCAGCGAGTTATCTAGCATCATCTCAGATCGATAAGTGTGATAAAACATGATAAAAACCATCAAAACAGACATTGTGAAGGATTTTTACCTGCTCCGCTATTGTAGGCGCATAAACATTCACTCATGTGTCGCTCTGGCGTGCACCGGCAGTGAGACCATGAGTGAGACGGGTGTGGGTTTGTAGCGTTCTCTCTTGTGATTGGATATTAATTTCAGGATCCTCCGAAAGGTTTATTTGCCGATTACATGCAGAGCAGCTGACTGAGAGATCGGATTTATGAAACGCGCACATTATGTAAGTGATCACTGTATGAATAAAGAGTGATTTAACACTTATATTAACATAAATAAACCGCTTACTTCACCTTTAAAGATGCACAAAAAAATGGGTAAAACTAAGTTAACATTTTCATCAACACTTCAGTATATATTACTGTAGGTATATTTGTATGTAGATATGTATTGTTTAGGACTTTTTAATTCAAGCCCCTTATGGAATATGCAGAAAGTATTCATCCTATAACCTCTAGCTTGCTCTGGGACAGTTATTAAAAGTCTTAACATTATTCAAAAGACTGTTTCCAAGATCTACTGATTTAATCTTTTATTCTACTGCTGGTTCTTAATTAGTTTGATTCAAATGTTCAATTCAAAAAGATTTATTTGCGTGAATTTAATAAAACAATATTGCCGCAGCCTCATAATAAAAGTATTAGACTGATTGAAAAAGGAAGAAATGAGGATAGAAGAGAAACAGAGGAGAAGAAAGTTCCTCTGATCCGCCCACTGGGCTTAACAACAGAGCAGCCAGTATCTCTCTCTCAGGGGGAACCAACATTCTTCAAATGCATGAAAGTGATTAGTGCCGATATCACGTGAATCAATTTCAAAAAGCATGGTCTTTGTCAAGGAAATTGCGGTCAGAAAACCTTCAACAAGTGTCCTGTTGTGCTATTTGGGATTTGTGCACGCATACTTCTTCTCCTGAGCGCTCACATACTTATATTACATAGTTGTCTTAAGTGGACAGGATATGACATCATGGCAAGAAAAATGTGCTCTTAAATGATAGTATAGTGGGACTGAGAGAGCCAGTCTGTACCCATAAAACCAGCCGGGGAGTAAAAGCAGTAAAATACAATGGAGGTGCCAGGGAAAGCACATTCCTGAGGTCAGTTTTCTATATGCCATTTCTAGACTGTAAAAAGGGATTTCTCTTTAAATGCAGAAACAAGCTGCAGTCGTTTAGGACGTAATGCCAAAATATCACAAGAAGGAAACAGCATACTATGATGACCTAATCCTAAGTCAAGCTGCTTTATTTCAGACAAACTTTGAACTTTTCTACTTTCACTCCTCGTTCAGAAAGAATACACCCAACGTATAAACATAATCACATTAGGAATAAATAACTCTGTTAACTTTGACTTTCTAGTGTTGACGTGCTTGGCCCACTTGATGTGCGAAGACGACAAACTTCATGAACTGGTAATGGTCATTTTAAAACAATAACCTAACCAACTATACTAAATATCTTTGTAGATCGAGGGCTGGTGTCATTTGAATACGTAACCTTGGGTTCTGGGAAAGTTACTAATCTACAGTGCAGCCTTGGTTTGCGTATTCATTTTTACATACTTTAAATAGTAAATTTTTGTGTGTGTGTGTGTGTGTGTGTGTGTGTGTGTGTGTGTGTGTGTGTGTGTGTGTGTGGGAAAGAAAGAACATCACTGTCCTTGCTATGATTCAGGCCTTTCAAACATGTGTGTGTGACTCAACTTATCATCATTCCTGTCTCCTAACACACCACAGGAGTCACACACACACACAAACAAACACACACGCACACACACACTTACCACATGGTCTCTAGAGGAATGAGCAAAAAGGAATAAATGGATACAGACCTCCTCAGAGGCTCTACAAATATTGCATGTCACTATTCATCACGCACACGCATGTGCACACGCGCGCACACACACACACACACACACACACACACACCCTTAACCAAAGCAATCGTTACGCTGAAGGTTTTCTGTTTATCTGTGCAAATGAGTTTCAATGGCGTGATGGGAAAGGGACCACAGACCTATATGACCTTTTCACCCAGAGTTAAGACAGACTTTTGCTGAATGTCTGTAAACCACACAATCAAGCAAATATTATGATAATCAACTAAAACCAATGACAACTGACAAATACATACAGTATGTACTCACACACACTACCCAAGTTTGTATCGTAGTACAAGCCAACAAAAAAACTGAACCAAATCAATAAGAATTTTGACAGAACTACTACAAAATCAGATTCCCGACCAAGCTCAACACACATACAGTGACAGGCTTAGCCAGTGGATGTCAATGACACACTGCCCCTTCACATACACACTTCAAATGCACTCACATCCACAACCACACACACACACACACACACACACACACACACACACACACACACACACACACACACACACACACACACACACACACACACACACACACACACACACACACACACACACACACACACACACACACACACACACACACCACATCCATGTTAGTAACCAGCAAAGTGAAGTGCAGCCTACCTTGAACTCTAGTAGCTGTTGTTTGATCATGTCCACCTCTGAGCCGACCGCGCCCTGTGCGTTCAGCCCGTCTTCGGCCTTACCCAGAAGGCCTTGCAGCTCCGCCACCTGCCTGTAGAACTCCTGGACCTTATCTGCAGCGTTCTCTATCTGGTCCAACCGGGCCTGGCCGCGCTCGTTCAGCTGGAGAAGAAGGAATAATAAAATTAAAGATTAAAATCAATATTTTATTCAGATATGTAGTTTTTTTTATAACACCGCATCAATGAATCCTTTCATATTGTTCCATTTTGTATGTATATTTTTATGTAATTATTATTTATTTATTTTTCAATTTAACAAAGAAGAAACAGGTCATTTGCTTTGTTCTGATCCGTAAAACTTATTTTAAACAATAAATAATATATATTTATTTTTAAATCAAGATGCATTATCAAAGGCATGGTAGAACAAAAAGGACGCAGGCCAGCTTCTCAAAGTTCAATTAGATGAAAGTGACACTTTGTTAATTAATATCAAAACCACTGTGACCGGATGAAACAAATCAACTTTTACATGACATGAATAGAATCAATAACTTCAAACTATGTCATCCACCACACAGCCCTCACCAACACCATCACAAAACATTTTTTTTTCCAACCTTTATTTATACAGGTAAATCCCATTGAGACCAGATGCTCTTTTGCAAGGGAGACCTGTTTCCATTTAAAACACATCTCTTTAGACTGCACTTCTACAACAAAAAAAGAAGCCATGTAGCACTTTCATGTGGCCCTTTGTAGTTTGGTTTATTTGAAGCTATAGTTCTTGCGAGATTCTTGTTGTTCTGAGTTTGTACCTTCATGGTTGAATGCACTTAATGGAAGTCGCTTTGGATAAAAGCGTCAGCTAAATAAAATGTAATGTAATGTAATTTACACGTTACCCTTTACACACACACCACACACACACATTCATACACCGATAGCAGGCTAACTATGGACATGCCCTCACCTTGCCGGCCTGGCGGTTGAGTGCCTCTGTCTCCCTCCTGAGTGCCAGCAGGTCGGGGGAGGAACCTTCTCTCTTCAGCATGGTGGAGCATTCTGCAGCGTGCTCCTCCAGCTCCAGCCGGAGGTCTCCCAGTCGGGACAGGAAGCCCTTCAGAGAGTCCGTCTGTGAGGCCAGAGAGTCAGCGTCCCGCCCCACCGGGCTCAGGGAGTCCAGCTCATCATCCAGGTCAGCCAGACGAGAGAACACGTCCCGGACATGAGACTGGACCTCACCCACGCCCTGTAGACGGGACTCCAGCGTGGAACAACACTGCTCAATCTGAGGGTTGGAGGAGAGAGTAGACGGTCAAATTATTATTTCGTCATCAAGTGCATTCCAATGAAAACATAGGTGGCAGGGTAACTTGGGGAGTTGAGTTTACCGGTTGGGCATGTTGCTATGTTTTCTAATTGGATCTAACACTTTTTTTCTTAATCTATATAATTGTGTGTTCTGTTATCGTGGTTTTTGGCTTCTTGACTGATTTGTCTCAACTCTGTTGTTTTTGAATGGTTTTTATAGATAAAGTTGGATTGGTTTGTAATTTAATATAAATATGTATATAGTGTATACTGTCTGTAAAATGTTTTGAACATTGTTTAATAAAGATATTTAAAAGAAAAATATACATAATTGAATGTCTACATTGCATTTTTGGAGTGCAGTCGGGATTTGTTGCAAAGCGGCCGACAAAAGCAGAATTTTGCTCTGCGGAAAGGACAGCGATGATATTTGTGTGAAATAAAATCAAACTACAAATGAATCGGACAAGAGGAAGCCTGTGTGAAAATATTTTACATGTCAAAAATGGTCATTCACAACAGAAGATCTTATAACCAAACCAGAAAGATGATGCAACACATCAGCAAAAAAAAAATAGATTTGGATTGTGTAGGTGTGAGACAGAGACAGTAGAAGCAATATCTAAGAGAAGGCTAATCTGGAAAAGCATTGCACATCTTTTTCTAATCAAATTACATCACAACAGAATTTTAGAAAGAGGAATTAAACATGACAGTGAATGACCATGATGTCCAATGGTTTAATACATGGCTAGAGTTCCTGTGACAGCTGTAGCCTTAAATGGAGCATTTGCGAACTGGATATCAGAAAATAATATACTGTCTGTGTGTGCTGAATCCTCCGGTTTACACTTCAAACTATGATTAAGCGTAAAATGTTCGGGATGACCATATACGACTACGGTAAGTTAAATAGCTCAAATAACTCGTGTGACAGAGATAGTTGTTCTGCTCTCTCTCAGCTCAGTGACACTTGTCTCCTTAGCTCCCACGCACGCACGCACGCACGCACGCACACACGCACACACACACACACACACACACACACACACACACACACACACACACACACAGTACATAAAGGAACACACACACAGTCCATAAAGGAACACACACTCACACAGCGACCCTTGATATAAAACATTCTTCTGGTTGTTCCACTACTTTTTCACTCCTGACAGCATTAATAGTCGAGGTTACATTTTAATTCATAATTGTTATGACTTTTTCATCACTCTCTTCTCCTAATGTTCCTACTGTGTTTCTCCCTGCTGAGGGGACCACTATGCACTACTTTAACTTATACCATAGTCTGTGTGAATACTCTATTCTGATTGGCAGGAGAACACTCCATAGGTGTGGATTAACCCCTGATGTATGGACACCTAGATGGAACTGTTATATTCTGTCCAATGCGTCGTCGCCGCTGATTAAACAGTGTTGATAAGTGATTCTTAAGCTTCATGAAGGCAACAGTTCTCGCCTCCACGTCGTCCATTAATTCCTGATAACTGGACACCTCGTCGGGCATTAACCCTTACATGTAGCTCAAGTCCATTCTGGATATTCACTGGCTTTCATTGGTGATCTCTCAGTTCAACAAGAGCACTAAGAGGATGATTAATGTCACAATGACATTTTCTTCACCTTAATTTGTTGTTAAGCCACATGTACATGTGTTAACCTTCCTTGCATTTTATCTTTCGTTTTATTGTTATTTCTACTTGTGCTTTTGGCTTTAATGTTGTACTTATTTGATAGTTTGAAGCACAGAGTTGAGATGGGGAGAGAAGAGAGAGGGATGACACTGGCAGTAAAGGTCAAGTGAGGAGAACTTATAATGTGTTAGTATTTTAATAGATGTGATTGTTTTTGGCATGTTTGATGTGACATCACAACTTGGCAAACTGTAGGGTTAGACAGTGAGACCATAAAACACTCTTTCTGCCTTTTCTCAGGCTAGGATGAACCGATATCCAAAATGTTTGCACATCTATACTACATAGGGTCTCAGAGTTCAATACACCTTCATATTCCCACCGGTGAAGAAGGCCTTTGAGCAACTGGAACAAAAACAAACAAGACATTTGACCCCGTGCTCCTTACCTTGTCAGTGACTCCATCATACTCCTCCATTGTCCCTCTGGCCTGCTGCTGGAGCCTCTCTGCCCCCTGTGTGCTGCCTCCCGGGGTCTGTGGTGAGTCCTGGACCAGCCCCTGAGCCAGGTCTCTCAGGTAGACCACCTGGGGCTGCAGCGACCGCAGGCTCTCCTGCTGACTCCGAAGACGCTCCAGACTCTTAGCGCTACACGCCTGAGCGGGAGAGAGAAAAGTCAATCGTCAATTGCAATTTTAACCTGTAATTTTTATTTTATTTAAATGTTCTATTTCTATTCATTCGCTTTAGTAATGTGTTTTGTGTATTTTAATCTTGCCCCTGTAAAGCACTTTGAATGGCCTTGTGTCTGAATTGTGCTATAGAAATAAACTTGCCTTGCCTTGCCAAAGCCTAAATTATGTCTTTATAGAATAACAACGATGTCCTTTTCGTATTTCACTTTTTAAAAAGGTGCACTATGCAGTTTCAGATGAGGGGGATTTCTTTACATTTGCTAGACCTTGTAGTTAGTTTACAAAACATATTAGCTCTACATGCACTTATTTGACGTATTTGAATAATTCTTTCATCATAAATCAAAAGTAAATTATTTTGAGGCACCTGCAACCAAACGTAAGACTAAAATATTGGTGTAATATATATTGTGAAACAGGTCCTTTTCAGGTAGCTTTTTAACCTCTAACAGTTTTCCTGGGATCCAATGTTAATGTGACAAAAGCATGTTTATTAAGTTATGACAATAAAGCTTAGAAAACATTCACTTCTCCGACACACCAAAAGCTACACAGTGCACCTTTAAAGAACTCAAAGACAGCGACGTAATGTTTTGTTTTCAGTACCTGTGGCCCCAGAGCCTCCTGGACTTCTATCTGGTGCTTGGCGGCCTCCAGCTTCCTCTCCACAGACTGTCTTCCCTCTTCAAACTCCTTCAGACGTCCTGCCAGCTCTTCCAGCTGAGAGGTGTGTGTGTGGAGCCTCTCACCCAGCCTGTCCACACCGCGGTTCAGCTGGGCCTTCTCATCTCGCACCTACACAACATTTAGTTCACATGAGTCATGACATCATTTTAGTTTTTCTAAATGTATTACATGTATGACCTTTATTTGTTGACACAGTGAAACATGCCCCAAATGAGCGAGAAAAAAAGAAAACCCAACAAAATCTCTCAAGTGGCTATGAAGAACAGATGAACAGATGAAGCTAGCTGGATGCATATGCTAGAACACCAGTCACAGAAGTACCCACCTCCTCCTCCCCGATGCAGCACTGCTCCAGCAGCTGATCTGCGGCGGTGTTGAAGGCCTCCAGGAGAGGTTGTCTTCTCTCCAGGTCCAGGGAAAGACCTCTGGCTTTCTGCAGAGCTTCATCCAGAGCCGAGGTGTCTAGAGACGGCTGGATCTCTCCATCCTTCTGCTCACACTCTGCTAACCACGGGGTGAGCTCTGCCTTGTGCTGCTGGTACGTCTCTGCTTTGCTCAGAGTAGCTTTCAGTTTGCTCTCCCGTTCTGATATGGTCTGGTTCATTTTCTCCCAGTCCTGTTTGAGGGAGGCCAGGCGAGACTGTAAGCCCGACCGCTCCTCACCTCCGGCGGGCAGCGTGGCGAGCAGCGACGCTCCCTCCGCCTGGAGCAGTTCATAGGAGCCGCGCTGACTAGCTATTCCACGCTGGAGCTCATCTGTCTGGGCCAGTAAGGTGCGTATGGCCGCGGGTTGACAGGGCAGGGCATCCGTGGATGAGTCTATGGGATGGGACTGTTTATCCAGCCAAGAGCGCAACTCCTCAAACATCTGCTGGAACTGCTGAGTGGAAGACAGGGCTGTCTGCAGCTGGGATAGACCGTCAGCTAGAGGAGAGAAAAGCACAAGGGATTAAGTCAAAATCAAATCAAATCAGTTTTAAATATACTGTATACATAGCCCAATATCACAAAAAAGCCATTTGCCTCACTGGGCTTCACAGTCCGTACACAGTATGACACCCTCTGCCATTAAACACTTAGCAAGAAATAGATTTGAGCAACCCAGGGGATTACAAACGTAAACACTGAAAAACTATTTCAAACAAAGAAAATGACTAATAGGATTTGTGGAGATTTTGTTGTATTTATATCAGTGGATTTGTTAGTAGTGTTTTCTTGTCATCTAAACGAAATTCCCATTACAGTTTGAAAAGTGAATATTGTTTTGACTGCGTCTAAATATTGCGGATAAATTCATAAAAGTGGACCATTATCTCTGTATAAAAAATCACTTAACACAAAATAAACACACCAGAACTCTGACAGAACACTGGGTCAGTTGAGCACAATGTTAGTCGAGTGGTTAGCGCACTTGTCATGTGACCAAATGATGCAGGATGCCCCCCCCCTCTACCGAAAAAAATACAAAAAAATAAATAAAAATAATAAAAATTAAATATAAAATATAAATATTTTTTTTTTCAAAATAAGAAAAATTAAATATTAAATTAATAAAATAAAATTCTTGGTCACAAAAAGCAGCTACTACATCAACCACATAAACTGCACCAACCTGCGCGCTCCTCTAAGCTCTTGAGTGGCGCGCTGACCCCCTCCAGGCGTTTCTTCAGCTCGTCCTTGAGGTACGGCTCGGCCACGATGGCGCTGAGCTCCTGGCAGAGCCTCTCCGCCTCGCCCAGCTCCGTGCGTCTCCTCTCCAGCTCAGAGCGGATCTCTCCCGTCTCCTGCAGCCGGAGCTTCAGCGCCTCGGGCTGCGCGCTGAGGGAAGCCTGGCCGTCTAGACGCTCACCCAGAGCAGACACACTGGAGGACAGCTCTCTGAGAAGGGCCTGGGACAGGAGGGAAGAGGAGAGGAGAGGGGAGGAGAGGAGAGGAGAGGAGAGGAGAGGAGAGGAGAGGAGAGGAGAGGAGAGGAGAGGAGAGGAGAGGAGAGGAGAGGAGAGGAGAGGAGAGGAGAGGAGAGGAGAGGAGAGGAGAGGAGAGGAGAGGAGAGGAGAGGAGAGGACAGGACAGGACAGGAGGGGAGAGGTGAGGAAGGGGGTTAGAGAATCAAACCTCAAACATACTCAATCATTATTGGATCCATTCTGTTAGCGGTGAGCTAATGCCATGACACTTTGAAAAAAATTAGGATCTAACCTCCGAACCAATCATGATTAAAAACACTTGTACAGCCAAACTTATTTAGTAAAATTAAGCCACACCCCCAAAACACACACCTTAACCCAAAACAAATATTACCTTCAGCTTCCCTTTTTCATCGGTTATGTGATGTTGAGCTTTGCTGACTTTTGGTTTTTGCTTTCTGTACTACTATATACTTGTTGTAATGCATACACCAACAATGATAAAAACTGTTTAAACCTCAGGGGTAAGGAATAACATGAACACACAGCACCATGACATAGCTCTTCATACCTGGTAGCGTTCGCTGGTTCCTTGAGCCTGGTCGATGTTGTTGGACCTCTGAGTCAGTCGGTCTGTTAGCCCCTCCCACTGCTGGGACACGGAGCCCAGTTCAGCCCGGACCTCTGCCAGGTCTTTGGGGTCCTGGGAGGAGTCCCCGGTTTGGGACAGGATCCCCTCTGCAGCCTGGGTCAGCTGCTCGTACTGCGGACGGCGCGTCTCAAACTCACGCAGCATGAACTGGAGAAGAAAGAACAGAGAGACATTATTCAGTGATCTGATCATGATGTTGTATGTCTTCTTAAACGTACTCTACTAAATGAAAATAGCATTCTTTGCACTGATGGTCTGATTTACTGTTACATTCCATTTATGATCATCGGAAGAAAAATTAGACTGTTTCAGAAATATTGAAAAGTTTCTCATAGTACCTTGAAGTTGGCAAAATTAAGTTGATTACTTAAATTAAAACGATTATTATTTAACTTTTTTAAACGTTTGAAGAAGAAAATAATCAGATTTTGGATTCAGCCCTTTTCTATTTTTTAGAAATCAAAAGATATTATGTACAGGTCTTTAAATGCATTTTGCATGTGCTAGTTTTTATGAAAAAATGTAGGTAGGCCTATCATAAATCAGACAATTAACAACATATGAACAAATTCTTCTGTAATAACCTCCATAGTGCTAACATCATGATTATGGAAAGTTTAGTTGATGTACAGTAGGGGTAGGCTTAGAACTTGATTTTTGGTTGAAAGTAGTGAAAACAGTCTCAGTGACTGTGTCTTCCATCACCCACCTGTACTTGCTGTTTCTGTGTGTTGAGCATGTTGGGGTCGATGCTGAGCGGACCCAACACACTCATCATCAGCTCCTTCTCCCTGAGCCACGGGCCGAGCTGATTGGCTGCTGAGGCAAAGCTGCCCAGCCTATCAGCACAGGTCTCCAGCTCTGCCTGCCTCTCTGACGCAGTCTGAGTGGCAGTCTGCCATCGCGACTCTGGAGGGGAATAACAAGATAACATAGAACATCAACACCTAATAATATGCAATAATTGAGCTGGTTTATACATTTAAACCTGAAACTGACAAACAAAGGAGTAGTTTAACAATTACTGTACATTCATGTTTTCTGTCTACTTTCCTTATTTGGGAATCACTTTTTTTATTTAGTCGTTTAGCATTTAGAGTGCTAATATAGTACAGTGTACAAATCCAATTATTTTCAGTGATGGGGATTAAATCAAACGAACAATAAGACTGTCTTTTCTCCCGCTCTGACTCATGTTCTGGGCAGGCTGCAGAGTGAGCATTCAGTCCAAATGGCTTTGAAAAAGGCAATCATGAAATATAAAACATAAAAGGCCTCCTTCTTGGATGTCACCTAAAATATTTCTGTCTTGATTAACTCATAGCAGCAGGCACTGGTAAAAATATCAAGTATGCAAGTGAACAAATAGCTTTGACAGGAACACTACCCACTCTCTCCCTGGATAATACTGATCTCAGTTCCTTAGAAAAAATATTACAAATTCTGGAGGCACCAGGCCACTTTTTTAAACCAGTTTTCACACCACAGTAACACAAAATCTAAGCCCCCCCTCCCCCTCCCTGTATTATTCTCATGTTTTGTTGTTAACATGAGCAACATGACACTTACTATACATAAGAAAATATATATTACATTTGTTCCACATACAGCACAGTACCATATATCCCGCAGCAGTTATCTTGTGACCATTATCTATTAACACATAGTTACAAACCTAATTCTAGTTCTTGTTTTTGACTTTGAAAATGTGCGTTAGCTGAAACCGACAAGCTCTTATCCATCATATTCTGTAAAATCGCTGACCTATCATCTAGTCATATTTTTTCATGTATTTTTCATCATCTGCGTGTGCTCACCTATCTCTTGCAGCTGCTGCCGCCAGCTGTCGGCTTCAGGAGAGTCAGGATTGTCAGCGATGAGTTTCCTCAGCGTGTTCTTCAGTTCCTCCACTTTCCCAGAATGCTCAGCGAGCTCCGACAGCAGGGCCTGGAGAAGACAGACCAGACCACCAGGATATAGGACTTTAATAATAGGGCTTTTCATCAACACAAGTAGACAGTGAATTAGATAAATCAAATATGAAAATTCTGATATTTGAATTTAGCTGAATATGAGCAGATAAGACATTTACACACACACAACATATTCCAATTAAGACCCATACTCCAAGACAATAATCCAAATAAGGTGTTTGGATCACGCAGCAGCTGTGAGGATATTCCTGTTTACATGTCAATCAGCATATTCTGAATAAATAAGCTAGGGAGCGTCGCTTGATGACACCCATTGGATACAACATTCTAGTTAAAAGGGTCACAGTAGAACATGCACCAATACATGAGCCCCAGTACTTTACCTTGTTCTCCTGTGCCTGGGCCCTGACAGCCTCAGGTCTGGATGGGGAGGCGGTCTGTCCCTGCTTCAGGCTCTGCTCTCTGTCAGTCAGCCAGCTCTTCAGCTCCTCCGTGCTCTGTCTGGCCGTCTGCCGGAGCTCCAGTGAAGCCTGCTGCCCCCCCAGATGCTCCCTCAGCTCCCCGCCCAAGGCCTCATAGCAACCGTTCACATCAGACACGGCAACCTGGAGCTCTGTCAGGTCTGACGGCCAACACAACAACAGACAGGAGAAGAAAAAAGCCTTTGAATTTTGCAAGATGGATAAGAGATAACAGAGAGACTATAGGGGGAAAAAGAAACGAGAGAGGGAGGGAGAGAGAGAGAGAGAGAGAGAAGGAGAGAGCTCACCTTTACAGGTGTGAATGCCATTGACACTGCCGGGAGCTGCGGAGCCATTGATTTGAGGTGCACCTGGGAGAGAGACACACACAGCTGACTGAGATGCTGGTACTGCAACACACACTCATGTAAGCACGGTCACAAACACGCCAGAGGTCCAGTGATGATGAATCAACATTTAGATTTGTTGTTGACACAATTAAAGTCCTGATACAAGTTCCAAAAACAGCACAAGAAAGTCTCAGCACCAACTCACAAATACTTGAGCGCACACGGAGCTCGGCAGGAGAGGACGTTACACAAAGAGCAGGAGAGGACGTGGAAACAGACGACGGAAATGAGAGAGATATGGAGGATAATATATACCCATGGTTTTCACATAACAAAGACGTTTAATGGATGTGTCAAAGAAGAGAAATAAATACTCATTTGTGTTGTATGTAAAATGTCAATCATTGCTATGGTTTGCTTTCTGATTAAATCCTAGCAACCCACAAGTATGTTATGAACTTTGATGAAGTTTGTATATAAGAATGACTCATTCTGGAGTCAAAATACTTTGATCAGAGTGGGTCCATCGTTAGAGAAAACTGAAGACAGATGTTCATCCAATGATGTAATACCTCTTAGGATTCTTAGTTTGTGGTAATTTTCTGGTATTTTATTGTAAGATCTCCCCTCTTTCTGACCCCTGGAACATTTTACTACACGCAGGTTAACAAGACTGTTTTGTATGTCTGATGCACATCCTAATCTATGTGACATTATGTAAACTGCCATCAAAGGGGAGCTGCACCAAAACAAATGACTTCAACAGAATTGATTACAAAAGCTAATTTATGTATTGTGTTCTGTTCTGCACCGTTAAGCCTCCTTCCATGGCCATTTTATTTACTGCCTCCGATTTATAGAAATGCTGTAATAAGGGAAAACAAGTCATATAAACGGAAGAATATTTGATATGTTTGGTATTTGTGTCTCTACTCTTATTCTTACCAGTTTTGGTGGTTGGCGTGGTGATGTCGATGATGAGGGACTCCAGCTCTGAGCCCGTCTTGTTCAGCTCCTGAACTCTGGATCCCTGAGACTCCCAGTCAGTCACCAAGTCCTGGAGGAAAAATTCAATAAAAATAGAATAGAATAGAATAGAATAGAATAGAATAGAATAGAATAGAATAAAATAAAATATGCATGTTTACTGAGTCATTGAGCTTTAAGAGTACATGACGATGTCGTCACCTGATAGAAAAAGCATGCTCTCCAAATTTCTTTCATCTGATTTACATAAAAACTGTTGCGTCAGAGTCTGCATATGCACACAGACACAGTCACACACACACACACAGTCACACACACACACACACACACACACACACACACACACACACACACACACACACACACACACACACACACACCTTGAGCTGCTGTACTCTTCTCTGCAGGCCCTCTGTGTTGAGGTTTGCCTCTTTGGCGGGCAGTTGGTCCTGCGCTGTCTGCAGCCATCGGAGCAGAGAACCAGAGAGACCGCGGAACTGGAGCAACCGCTGCTCACAGGCCGCGATGGCACTGAACCTGAGAAACAGACAAGGGGGTTTATTTTATTTTATTTTTTTTTGGCATTTTCAAGCTTTATTAGATAGTACAGAGTTGAGGTGGGGAGACAGAGAGTGCCCGGAGGAGAGGTTTTATAAAGGAAGGAACAAAGATAGAGAGAGAGAGAGACGAAAGAGAGAAAGAAGACTTAAAGGTGGAGTCAGCCATTCTGGCCAACGCTTATTCAGAATAATTTTTGTCAAGATCAGTGAATATCTCCTCACGACTCCTAGGCTTTGCAAAGGGGTATGTAAACAAAGTGGCCCACCGTTTAGCCAGCAACAACATCCCCGTTTACAGAGCCTAGGCTGTGGTTTAACACTGGATTTTTTGTCAGCACACACACAAACTTTGTTTACATACAGTACGTAGCGGATTGTGAGGAGATATTCACTGATTTTGACAACAAATATTCTCCAGAATCACTATAAGCTGTATTTACACTAAAGCCTACTGTCTAAATCAAGGCTCTATTGACAGGGATTATTCACACTAGTCCACATTAACAAAGCCTTTCCGTCTCTGTGTATGTGATGTGCCTCTAGCCATGGCTGATAGCAGGAAAAGTGCTGAGTGGCCGTAGACAAAACAAGCTCTGAGAATCTGTCTGGCATGGAGCAGTATCATTATCAAACTGCTATTTTCTCCCCCTGGGGACGCGGGCCCGGGAGTCCGAGAGGGACGTTTATAGGACGGACAATGAGCCGTGTCCACTCTCTGCTTATATTAGCACACTGAGGCCCACTCGTCAGCTCAGAGTGGCCAGCCACACACACACACACACACACACACACACACACACACACACACACACACACACACACACACACACACACACACACACACACACACACACACACACACACACACACACACACACACACACACACACACAATAACTGCTTTGAAACATTGTGTGACAAAGTAAATAAACCCCTACATCATGTGCAGTGTATGTTTTCTCAGCAACAGGGTCATGTAAAGAACAACCTTACACATCCATGTTTAAATCAAAAATATATTATCCTGGACAAATTTAAAAATATGTTTCTTTCATAACACAGCTGATGTTTTATGTGACAGGCACTAAACCGTATAATCCAATACATCTGCACCAAACTGATGAGTATTTTTAAATTCCTCAGCCCCCTTTCTGACAAGGCGTCAAGTGTGGCCCGCTCAATGATACCACGTCAGACAGGGTCGGCATAGCAACTGGTGATCCATGAAGGCTACAGATTTAGAAAGCAAATTTTGGAAACGCCAGAAGCATAGTGTGTTCTGTAGAGCCAGTCACTGTAGGTTCTATCACATCTAATCAGATCACAAATCCTCCGTCTATCTTTGAAGGTTATAGGGAATGTTGTCAGGGCCAACTCGCACCCGGCCATCGTCAGAAAACATTGAACGTTATCAGCTAAACGACTGACAGATTCCTGATCTTTGTATTTGGTTCCTCCCTTGTGTAACTGGTGGTAAACTGTGCAGTTGACATGATGATGAAAATTTCTAAGATGATGATTCACATTACTCCCATTTTAACACTTTTTTTAATATAACATTAGCCTCATAGCACAATTGCCTAAATCATATTTACTCTGCTCTACTTTTACTCTACATCTACTCTACATTCACTTTTCGTTAGCCTAATAACATAAATGTCTAAGTCATATTTAAGGGTTATAGAGTAGGGTAAAGTAGATGTAGAGTAGAGTAGAGTAGATGTAGAATAGAGTAGATGTAGAGTAAAAGTAGAGTAAATATGATTTAGGCAAGTATGCTATGAGGCTAACGATAAGTGAGTTTAAGACTAATTGCTAACGCTTCATATTAAAGTCTGTGTAACTTAAAAAGAAAGCACTTCTAACGTGTTATCTGTTAACATTTTTACCTTTGGTTGACATTTGCTTCCAGTTGGGTGAACTCATCGGACACTCCTTTGACGTTATCCAATAAGCTTTGAGTGTTATTGAAAGCTTTTGATTGGCTGAGCCCGCTGCCGAGGTTGCAGAAAGATTTCAGCTGGCCGGCTTCCTGCTCCAGCTCGGACCGGACCTCCTGAGAAAAAAAAAACAGGACAAAAGTGTTGAAGGGACCAACAGTATAACTATCGGTAACACAGATATCCTTAAAGGTCAACTATGGTTTTAGACCATTAATATGGACAAGAGTCACTAGAGACTCCAAAAGTATGAGAAAAAACAATACTCCCTTTTTCTCCACATCCACTTTTCTAGAACCTGTGTTCTAAACCTCCAGACAGATTTCTCTCCCTTTATGTCATCATAAGGGGAGAAGACACGCCCCCTCATTACCAACCTAACTTAGCATTACCTCCACCTGTGATGCAGTTGGTGTTCATGAATATAATAATATAACTACTATGAAATGTGTGAACGTGTCCTGACCTCGATAGTCTGCCTGTAGTCGTCCACGCTGCGGTCGGGCTGTCCCACGGGGCTGAGGGCCTTCAGTCTGCTCTGGGAGAAGACTTTCAGGTCCACCCCTAAACGCTCGTAGCTCTCCAGCCGAGGTAACAGTCCTTTAAACTCGGCCTCCCTCTCTGTCTGGCTGGCCTGGGCCGCTGTGTAGCGCTGCGTCAGCTGGTCTAAAGCACCCTGTAGGCCAGAAGCTGTGGAGGCCTCAGAGCTCTGGAGCAGTTTGGAGACAGAATCCCTCGTTGCTTCTACACTGCCCTGTCGGGACAGCAGCTCCTGACGAAGTTTCTGGTGAAAAGAAGAAGAGGAGAAGTTGGGTTTGAAAACATTGTGACTCAGAATATAATCTTCTGTAATGTTTTGATTCTTAAGGCGAGACACGACAGGTAACAAATTTAATTTTTTCTCAAACACTGGACAATGTTCAGATTTTTTGGCCATTTCGCTTTCATAACATGTCTTTTCCTACTAGTATAAATCAATGGTCCAAAATGTACATTCAATTGTTTATTTGACTAAACTTTGTCTGTTTGCGTCTGTATATTTCTCCTACCCAACCGTCTTTTAACGGCCATTATCTCAACATTAGTTTTTTTTCCAAAACTCTGAAAAACAAATTTCAACTCCCAAAGCACTTACAGTATATCAACTAAACCGGTTTCGCTTTGTTCTCTGGCATGTTCAAAACATTTTTTTTTTTTAAAGATCTTCACACTTTGTAAAGAGATCCTCTGGGTGTTACCGACCTGGTTCTGTGTCAGTGCGTCCTGTATAGCCTGTGCAGTGGGCTCTACCGGTGCAGGGTGGAGCACCAGTTTGTCCAGCCAGCTGAGCAGACCCTTCAGACCCTCCTGAACACTGACCGACTGAGCCACCGCCGTCTGCAGCTGCTCGGCCCGCTCACTCACACACGCAGAGAGGGAACCAAACCTCTTCTCCAAGCCATCTGAACAGAAGAAGAGGGGACAATTAAAGCTGGGGTATATGATTTCTGATTGGTCAAAGTTAACAGTATAGCAGTAACTACTCTTTTTGAAACAGTAGCTACTCTTTTTTGTGTACCTTATTGTAAAGTGTTACCATTGTTTTTTTTTGACACAGGAAGGTGATTAAGACTGAGAGCGGACAGATGGAGTGGGTTTAGTTTTACCTGCAGCACAGAGGATGTCCACAGCTTTGAGTGAAGGAGCCTCGTCAGTGGAGACCAGGTCTCTGCCGGCTCTCTTCACCTTCTCCAGCTGCACAGAGCGCTCTGCCAGCTCGTCCTGCAGTAGCTGAGGACAGAGAGACACACCAACGCTCAAATCATTGATTCTATTTTTTTTAATTATTTTTTTGGGGCATTTTCAAGCTGTATTAGACAGTACAGAGCTGACATGGGGAGACAGAGAGAGAGGGGGGATGACCTGCAGTAAAGGTCCACGGGTCGGATTTGAACCCGCAACCACTGCAACAAAGGCCGGAGCTAATATGGTACGCGCTCTATCCACTACGCCACCGGAACGCCCCAAATAATCCATTCTAAAGCTGTCGGAGGAAAACTAAGCCAAGGTTCCCACTTAATTTCCATTTTAGTATTCTAATCCTCTTCCAAGAATTCATTTCTTGACTGAATTGATAAAAGCTTTTGGCCGCCACTCAACATGATGAAAATATGACTTCTGACTTTGACAGGTTTATATTTAAGGCACACGGCAAACTACAAGGTAGTACAAAATATTAATCCTACTTTGGTTTTTTCCATTTTAAAACCTCTTAACTTGAGATTTCATTAAACTCTAAAGATCTTCGGAGGATGATGAGAATAACATAAACATTTAAATCATATTTCCTCTTAATTAAGAAAAGGAAAATCAGGTTTTGAATTTCACTCAAACACTTTTACTGAGCTTGTTTCAATCTGACCGACAATAGTTTTCTAAACTCTTCCAATGCTCCTTATCTGCACTTCACTTCAAATGTTTTTATGTTGTCTGTGGTTCTTTAGTGTGTATCTAAACCTTTATATTTTGATAACTGTGTGCACTTTGAAGGAGCTGCTCTTTGAATCTCATTGTACTACTGTGTATAACGACAATTAAATCTTTCTATTCTATTCTATTCTATTCTATTCTATTCTATTCTATTCTATTCTATTCTATTCTACTGTGTTTATGTTAGGTTTATATACTGTGCTTCACCTGTGCTTGTCTTAGTGAGTCCTGCAGGTTGTGTGTGTCTGTCTCCCCGCTGGGCTTGGCTGTGCTCTGGTTCTGTTCCTGAGTGCTGAGCCAGGAGTGGAGCGACACCACCTCATCCTGGTACTGCTGGTATCGCTCCAACAGGCCCGACAGGCGGCCGCCCAACTCGCTCGACTGCACACAATAACCAAATAACGTCAATGCATTTGGAGTTTCAACGGTGGAGTTAGCGATTATAGAGAAATGCTTGTTGTCAAAATCCCTTTTTGGTCAAAATCAGTGAATCTGTCCATAGCTGAAAAATCTAGTGTTAATACACAACCTAGGCTCTGTAAACTGGTCTGTAAACAAAGGCCCATCGTAGCTAGCAATATGCCCGTTTACAGAGCCTAGGCTGTGTATCAACACTGCATACAGTATTTTCTCTTCAGTGCACACAAATAGTACAGCGGTAGGGGATCAAAAGGAACTATTCATTGATTTAGACAAAAAGTGATTTTGACAACAAGCATTCTCCAGAATCGCTGACTGCACCTTTAACTGTAGATCACAGTACTGATAAATTGATAGACATGTTTAGGCTGTATTGCAGTATGTCTCACCTTGGTGTGTAGTGTTGTGTATCGGTGGTTAGCATCCTGCAGTTGATCAGTTACCATCTGCTTGGTGCTGTTCATAGCCGGGTCAGACCCTCCGACCTGCTCCAGGGCGCCTTGAACTGAGTCCAGAACCTTCTGACCGGAGATGGACACGAAGCGCAGGTCCGCCTTGTGACAAATGACATCCTCTGCCAGCTGGAAATACACAGACAGTTACAGGTCAGCTGTGGGGAACATACAGATATTCACATATGTACAATATGTTAATCGGAATGAAAGAAAATTCAGATGTATTTTTTTTATTATTATTTTTTTTACAAAAACGTTGTGTGAGAGTGGTTATGGAAAGCTTGATCATGAACATGAGGTCGCTAGTTCAAGAATCCAGAATGGTTGGGAAAAAATGTATGAGAGAGAAGCATTGGAAATGTGACATCAAAGGACTCTTAACAAGAAAATGATCCCAAACTTCAGTGGTAGATGAGAATGTGTGAGTGTGTAAATAGGGGCATGTCAGGGCATATGGCTGGATGGAAACTAAGCTTGGAGAATCAGTCTCCCATGGATAATTACAAGGTTTTAAAAAAAAACGGAGTTGGGCAGTATGTGTTCTGTTTCAGCTTGAATGAGCCAAGATTCACCGAGTGATATTTCTAAAGGAAAAAATTACTTGAAAGCGACTGACTCCAGACTCAGCCAATACAATCCTACAGAAGAGCCACAAAATCCAAACGAGGAGTTACAGTGCAACCTGCCAACACGCAAGTAAAGTGCAAACAAAGAAAGTCCTTTTTTTTTTTTTGCATCTTTTTATTTTATTAATTTTTTTATGTGAGACAACACAAGGAACCACAAAGTGACACAGACATGTAGACCACAAGACACAAACAGACAGTCACAAAAAGAAATAAAATTAACATAAACTAAAATATAACATGTTGATGCAGTGCCAAATCAAATATCTCGTGTGGCTCTCCAGTCTCTCCTCAAATGCATACCCCTATACACATCACTCTAGACCATTCCTCCCCCAGGTACAATTCCAATGGGGACCATTCTCCTACAAATACATCAAGCGTATTTCGCACCACATGTGACAGTCTCTCCAATGGCAAGATGGACATACATTTTTTATACCACATTGTAATATTAGGAGGATCTTCATCTAACCATTTATGTAGTATTGTGAGGCGTGCAGCATACAGTCCTTTTTAAATGTTGTGAAGTTTCCAAACCGGCATATTTTGATCATGTTCGTGGTTTTTCAGCAACATTTTAAACTTTGAAGAAGGGGTGTGCTCCAAATTTCTTTGGATTTTGTAACCAGACTTTATTTCTTTGTCTGTTGGTGGCAATATCTAGCCTGGTGCTACCAGACCATCTTACTTCATTTCATTTGTACAGAGGGTCTGGCAGTGCTGTAATTGGCAAACGTTCACTCATGGAGGCGGGTGTCTGCTAAAGTTTAAAACTATTGGATCTGCCCAGTGCCACTCTGGATTAGCCAACCAATCGCATAACGTTTGGTGGTCACGTGTGTCATGAGCCGGCTTCTGGCAACTGAAACTGGAGCGCGACTTCGACGTTATAGTTCTCAGCCACTCGCTCTGTTCGCTGATTGGACCGGCTATCGAATCTCCGGCAAAACTGGGAAATGGGCTGTACACCCAGACTGACTACTTAAGGGAAAATAAAATTTGGCCGGAAGTAGGCGGGCGGGCGGAGCCAGGCTAGGCAATATCAACATATACATATGTATCTGCTGCTCTCACTTTCAGATAACTATCTTAGGTTTTGTGAAATACTTGGTGAACAGCTCCCTCTTGTGGAGAATATGCAATATGCCTGTTATATGGGAAAATTAAACTGGCACACAAATGTTTGTAATTGTCTTGAGTTTGTGAGTTAATGGACAGAAGCCACATTTAAACATATATAAAAAATTAAAATAAAAATTGCATAAAAAGATTTCAATGATGTCATTAAGGTTTATTTATTGTACCTTTCTGTGCTATTGGAAAATTAAACTCGCACACAAATGTTTGCGATTGTCTTGAGTTTGTGAATAAATTAACAGAAGCCTGGTTTAAATATAAGTAAAAAAAAAAATTATAATAATTGCATAAAGAGATTTAAATTTTGTACAAGGTGTGTATTTATTGTACCTTTCTGTGCTCGTCCAGCCGGCCCTTCAGCCCCTGTGCGTCGGTCTCTCCCTCCCCCAGACAGCGAAGCTCCTGTTCACTCTGCTCCAGCCAGGACACCAGACCTCCATGCTCCTGGAGGAACTTGGTCAACTCATCCTTCAGAGCCTCAGACTTCCTCAGACGGTCCTACAAGAAATAGTTACAGCAGTAGTAATGAGTTAACAATAAATACAAAATATACTGCATGTGTCTGTTTTTGTGTTGTTGTCTCCATTTCTTGTCTATGTCTTGTATCACTTTGTGGTTCCTTGTATTAAATCACCTTAAAATTAAAATTAAAAGTTATAGGCTACTAATTTACTCCAACACAATAATGTAAAGCTGTCTGGGCCAGGGCTGAGTGTCATTCCTAACATGCCATTACTGTAGATAAAGGGGCTGTATTACGTATTGCCCTGTTGTAGATGTAAAACACACAACATATATGGGCGCTCCGGTGGTGTAGTGGATAGAGCGTGTACCATGTTGGCTCAGGCCTCGTTGCAGTGGTCACAGGTTTAAATCCGACCTGTGGACCTTTACTGCAGGTCATCCCCCCTCTCTCCCTGTCTCCCCATTTCAACTCTGTACTATCAAATAAAGCTTGAAAAAGCCCCCCAAAAAAGAGTATATATGTTGCTGAGTACCTGGCAGCTCTGCAGCTTGTCCTGGTGCTGGGCCTGCAGCTGGTCCAGAGCGGCCCGTAGACGCTGCTTCTCCTCGGGGGGAACGGTGGAGTCGGGCTGGTCCAGCAGCGAGCGACTAGACCCGCTGATCTGAAGAAGCTGAGCCTGCTGAGCCTGAAGCTGCTGGAGCTCAGCCTAGCAGAGAGGGCAAAGGTTACACGTTACAACTTGGTCATATGCACTATGTAAAGGTCTTTAAGGAAGCCTTTTTCCTCATGTTTTTGGGTAGAAGATGTCTCATAAATATACACTTGTTCCTTTTGTTTGTTCTTGTTAAAAAATGAAATGAAAAAGAAAAAAGGTAATATTGGAAGTTGTTTAGATCAAAATGAGCTACATATAAAATTGTAGAAATAATGTATTTTTCTTCTTTTTATATTTATATAATACACTGGTGACCAATGCATGTATTGTTCCGTTTTGGGTTCAAACACTGGGTGACGCATTGGTGCAGGAAATGCATGTAGTGGCCAGATGTATTAGCTTCAGATTGTAAGACTATATACACATAATAGATTAGAGATTCCTACCTGCAGCATCTCTGTGTGTGACATGACAGCGCCCTCTGGTGCATCAGTGACGTCACTGCCCACAGACACGGCTCCTCTAACAGCTGGTTGGTTCAGAGAAGACAAGTCATTCAGCAGAGAGTCGATCTGACCCTTGGTTTCCTGAAGCTCCTCCTCTGCCTTTGCCTGGAGAGAGAGAGAGAGAGAGAAAAGGGGAAAAGTGAAAAAAGGATGAATACAAAAAACCTACATGTTAAATGCCCTGGCAACCCAAATCCACTAAATCCTTGTAACTATGTTATTTGGGGGGTTAACTCAATGCTAATATGTATATGAAAGGTTTTAGGAATATCTATCAAACCCCCGCAAAAATACTGTCATGTCAGTTGGTCGACCAATAAAACATATGTTGTGCAATATGTGCATCTAAACATGTGTGTATCTATTCAGACTGTACAACCAGAACTGTTCCTAGTGAACACACAAACCGAATCTAACAGTTCACCATTTGAAAAATCACTGTAAACCTCCTGTACAACATCACTGTTCAACGTTCACCGAGTGCAATACTCCTGTGTTTTTTATATTGATTAATCATCTCATATCATTGGTGTTACATACTTTTGTACACCTGTTACTTGTTTTTTTAATGAATTGTTACTTTGTTTACTATTTTAGAATGCCTTTTACTCTGCTGCATTGTCCCTTTTGTTGTCGTAACAATGTAAATCTCCCTAAATATCACACACACACACACGCCATTGCCTTACCCTTTGTGTGTTTTGTTGTACAGTGGCGTTGATGGCCGTGTCCACCTCTGACAGTGATGTGTTAGCTGAGTCTGTGAGGGCGCTGTACTGCTCCTTCAGTGTGGTGAGCGCCCCCTGGAGTTTCTGCCTCTCCTCTGGACTCAGACTGTCTCCTCTCTCGGCTAGCAGCTCCTCCACAGAGCGGATGGCCTCAGCTATGCCCTCACGCTTGGTCTGCAGCTCCTTCTGGACTTCCTGAAGAGTTAAAAAAAAAAGGAAAACAGGTTTGATTTGGTCAAAGAAGTATGTTGAAGACATGTTCATCAAAATAATATATTATAATATCTTAAACTCTAGATTGCCTTGGTGACCAGTGACCACGGCTTCAGGTGGACAAATTAAATCTTATAAGCCATCAACTAAATATAGTCAGTTAAAATGGTAATATGAGTTGATACAAATAATAGTAGTGTCCTGAATGTACACGTACATACTGTATGAACACACAAAATGTAGACATTCATTTATGTGTTATTCCTATTATTCAGTGTATGTAGTTATCAGCTTCAAGATGGAGTGCAGATCTCTGTTCTATACCTTTAGCTTTTTCTGCTTCTCTTGCAGCACGTCCACGTCACCTGACTCTGCTCCGGCTTTCTGATTGGCTAACAGGCTGGCAGCTCCGGCCAACCACATTGAAAGGCCTTCTAGTTTCTGAGAGCATTCCACCTTCTGCTGTTGAACAACCTGAGACAAAAGAATGTGGCGAGAAGGAAGAAAAAAAGAGCAAAGACCACACAAAGAAAGAAAATGTGAGCAAAACGGACACAGAAATGAATTTGTGGACAAGATTCTATCATGAACAATTTAACTGGATCATGATAGAACCATTTTGGTTACCATTTTTTTATTTAACCACCAGTTTTTATACTTTTTATATAAGGAGCACACTAAATGCACATATGCCCCTTCACAGAATTTTTCTGTAGTGTACACTTTGCAAAGCTTTGAGCAGATTGTGTCCAGAGATCACATTAACACACACAGGCAGACATACAGACACACACACACACAGATAGTATCTTCACACCATCATGTTGGTCAAGCAATAACGAACAACACAGAGAAATCAAATGTTTGTTTATAAGCTGTTTTCCCCCCTTCTCCTCTGTATTTAGACGAGACAAGAGGGAAAACAGTTAAGCATTGTAGCCAGCGAGGCTTTTCTCCGCTATCATTCAAATCTCTAGCCGTTACCGCCGTGACACAAGCGATTTCCTTCAGTGGCAATCTGGAACAGCAAGGCAAACAGGTTAATAAAACACATGTTATAGAGACGTGCAGAGTAGCAAACACACTTGCATAAAAGGCAAAAATAGTTTGTAGTGAGTGTGAGGGTGGTGGTGATACTGTCCATGTCAAGTGGCAAGGCTTTAGCAGCAGTGGGTGGCTAGTAAAGTATGAAATGATGACAATTGATTTGAGATGCTTTAAATTGGCACTAGATGTTGTGGTGAATGTTAGCTAGTTTACATCAAGCTTTTAGTGTACTGTATATGATTTTTATAGAATTTCTATAGATTTTGTATAGAGTGCTTATCATTTGAATACTAAAATGTGTGAAGGAAAGCATGGCAATGACTTACAGCGTGACAAATAAAGCTGTGAAATATACTATGTGAAGGCCAGTTTCATTTAAAATGTATTAGTGAGAAATAGCACAGCGTTTCAAACCAATTCGGCGCGATGGTCATTTTCCAAACCTCTCTCTCCCTCGCCCTCTGCCTCTGTCTGTCCTGCTCCTCTTCCTTCTCTCTGTCCCTGCGCTGCCTCTCCGTCTCCCTCTCTCTCTGGGCGGAGAGTGCGTCGGCCCAGGCCTGTGCTCGGCCCGACGTGCGGTGGAAGGCCTTCTGCAGCTGCTGCAACTGACCCAGGAGCAGCCTGCTCTGCTCCGGGGCCAAGTCCTGAGCTCGCTCCGAGATGAAGACCTGGATGTCAAAGGCCACGCTGTTGACCTCATTGGAGCGAGCCGTCAGAGAGGACTGGAGCTCCTTCAAGGAAAGACAGGAGTGGAGGACAGTGTTATTCCTACATAGTGGTGAAACAATCATTCGATCCATAATCATCCTCATTTAAATAGCACTAAGGAATAAAGTTGTTAGTGTTCAAATGGACTATATATATTCAACATGTATCAAAATTACTTCACTTGATTAAAAAGTTGTTCTTGCCTTGCAAAGATGCAGCTGCTGTGTGAGCTCATCACAATTGTCATCTTTCTCTGTCTTTTTCATTTCTTCCATCCCTGCCATTCCTCCGTTCATCTGAGTCTCTGTCTCCCTCAACCAAGAGAGCAGACTCTCCACTTGTGCCCCCAGGGACTTCTGCTCGGCTGTTACTGCCTCCTGAGAGAGAAGAGTGGAGAGTGATTAAATATTGCAGTTGGGCATTGTAGCCTTGTCCTAGTAGATTCAAACATCTACACAGTGGAAAATGAACACCGTAAACAAATATCACTCTCAGGTTTTCCCAGACTTCTTATTTTACCTTATACGAGTCTCTATGGTCTCGTAGACTCTGTAGAATGCCCCCAGAAAGTGCTCTGGCAGCATCATACCCTCGGGCTAAGCTCCGCTCGTCCTTCTCCAGGGCCAATAGGAGCTGCGGAGGAACATCTTTCGGTTGGGGCTTCAACAACCGTTCAGCAGCCTCCACTTCCTTGTTGATCTCGGGCTCCAAGTCCCGCAATTCAAGGTCCAGAGTCTGAGAGACAGATTAGGAAAAGAGAACAAAACATGTGGACATTGTGTGGTGAGACTAGTCCTTAAATCATCTTGTTTTTGTCTCACCCTGGGAACCAAATATACAACTGAAACTACCTACAGTATATGTGGCTGATGTTAATATAACAGCATATCTCTATCAAGCACATATGGATATATCCATTTACCTCAGTATGTCTGATGATGTCACCCAAGGCAATGAGGCTGCGGCCCACAGACTGCTGCTGCTGCTGTTTGAGTCGGACCTCGATGTGTCTCACCATGGAGACCAGCGCCACAATGCGTTGGTCATGCTCCAAGCATTCCTGACGAATCAATGATGACTGTAGTAATAGAAAAAATACCATAAAACATAATGACATGCTATTATTACTTATGACAATCTGTGGTAATTTGCAGTACACAGTTCTCTTCTAAGAACAATAAGGAAAGAATCATTCACAAAGTATCTACTGCTTCTTACCTTGCCAGTCTTCGACATCGTCCCCCGTTTATTTGACGCAATTTCTCGGCCTTCTCTGAACTCATTCTCCCCTTCTTCCAAACTCTCAGTTGCTGTATCAGACCCAGTGACTCCAGGGGATTCAGAATCATTTGAAGCATCATCAGACAGCAAGGCTGCTGATTCTGGAGTCTCAAACTGTTGCTCTTGGTCTTTTGAAGACTTTGATTCAGGGACATTGGTACTACTGACTTCTGGTGCTTTGTGCCCTTTCTTCTTTCTACCTTTCTTAGAGGTTTTATCTGGTTTTGCTCCAGGAGCCATAGATTGAGCTGTAGCTAGGATATCTTGTTTGGATTTGCCAGCCTCTCTTGTATCAGAATGTGTTTCTTCCTTCACAATCGGTGCAATCTCTGTCAATTGTTTGTGTTCCTCAATGTGGGACGTCGGTCTGATGACATCACTGGCTGACTGATCATCAGTGTGTTTTTCCATCCCTTGCTCCTTGGTTGAAGCCGAGTTACCCAAACCTGGTTTAGGTATTGCCGATTTGGTGGCAGTTGTTGCTGTTGTCACTTCGGAATCCACTTGTTCATGAGTCGGTAACTTCTCAGTATCAGTCTCGGTTTTGACCGTCACTTTGGGAATCTTGGACTTTTTATTTGTAGTCATAGATTGAGCTGTGGGTTGGATATCTTGTTTGGATTTGCCAGCCTCTCTTGGTTCAGAAAGGGTTTCTTCTGTCACAATCATAGCAATCTCTGTTAATTGTTTTGGTTCCTTAATGTGGGATGTGGATTCTTCTGAGTGATCTAAATATGTTGGACTTTTCTGACTGGTCTCAGCTCCTTTAGCACTAATTACAGTCTCTACCTCATTTGGTTTATCACCAACTGATGGTCTGATGACATCACCAGTTGACTGATCGTCTGTGTGTCTTTCCATCCCTTGCTCCTTAGTCAAAGCAGAGTTATCTAACACTGGTTTAGGTATTGCAGATTTGGTGGCAGTTGTTGCTGTTATCACCTCGGAATCCACTTTTTCATCATTTGGTAACTTCTCATTATCAGGCCCTGTTATGACCGTCACTTTGGGAATCTTGGACTTTTTGTTTTTAGCCATAGATTGAGCTGTGGGTTGGATATCTTGTTTGGATTTCCCAGCATCTTCTGTTTCAGAATGGGATTCTTCTTTCACAATTGGTGAAACCTCTGTCAATTGTTTTGGTTCCTTAATGTGGGATGTGGGTTCTTCTGACTGATGTAAATATGATGGACTTTTCTGACTGGTCTCAGCTCCTTTAACACTAATTACATTCTCTACTTCATTTGCTCTGATGACATCACTGGCTGACTGATCGTTTGTGTATCTTTCCATCCCTTGCTCCTTGGTCAAAGCCAAGTTATCCAAACCTGGTTTAGGTATTGCAGATTTGGTGGCAGTTGTTGCTGTTATCTTCTCAGAATCCACTTTTTCATCAGTCGGTAACTTCTCAGTATCGGTCTCGGTTTTGACCGTCACTTTGGGAATCTTGGACTTTTTGTCTTTAGTCATAGATTGAGCTGTGGGTTGGATGTCTTGTTCGGATTTGCCAGTCTCTCTTGGTTCAGAAAGGGTTTCTTCCTTCACAATCGGTGCAATCTCTGTCAATTGTTTGTGTTCCTCAATGTGGGACGTCGGCCTGATGACATCACTGGCTGACTGATCGTTTGTGTATCTTTCCATCCCTTGCTCCTTGGTCAAAGCCGATTTGTCTAAGCCTGGTTTAGGTATTGCAGATTTGGTGGCAGTTGTTGCTGTTATCTTCTCAGAATCCACTTTTTCATCAGTCGATAACTTCTCAGTATCGGTCTCGGTTTTGACCGTCACTTTGGGAATCTTGGACTTTTTGTCTTTAGTCATAGATTGAGCTGTGGGTTGGATGTCTTGTTCGGATTTGCCAGCCTCTCTTGGTTCAGAAAGGGTTTCTTCCTTCACAATCGGTGCAATCTCTGTCAATTGTTTGTGTTCCTCAATGTGGGACGTCGGCCTGATGACATCACTGGCTGACTGATCGTTCGTGTATCTTTCCATGCCTTGCTCCTTGGTCAAAGCCGATTTGTCTAAGCCTGGTTTAGGTATTGCAGATTTGGTGGCAGTTGTTGCTGTTATCTTCTCAGAATCCACTTTTTCATCAGTCGGGAACTTCTCAATATCAATCTCGGTTTTGACCGTCACTTTGGGAATCTTGGACATTTTGTCTTTAGCCATAGATTGAGCTGTGGGTTGGATATCTTGTTCGGATTTACCAGATTCTCTTGGTTCAGAATGTGTTTCTTCTGTCACTATTGGTGAAACCTCTGTCAATTGTTTGGGTTCCTCAATGTGGGACCACGGCCAGATGACATCACTGGCTGACTGGTCATCAGTGTCTCTTTCCATCCCTTGCTCCTTGGTTGAAGCCGGGTTATCTAAACTGGGTTTAGGTATTGCAGATTTGGTTGTTGCTGTTATCACCTCAGAATCAACTTTTTCATCAGTCGGTAACTTCTCAGTATCAGTCTCGGTTATGACCGTCACTTTGGGAATCTTGGACTTTTTATTCTTCTTACTTCGTTTACTTTGTTGGGTTTCTTTAGGCTGAACTGATAGAGCTGCAGCTTCCAATAGGGTGGTCTCTGTGTCCTCCCTGACAGAAGGTTTGCCCACAGTCATATCTCCTTTGAACCCTGTCAATTTAATTTGGTCTTCTGTGACACTCATCTCTTCCTCACTCTCTTTTGGTGAATCATTGGGTCTCTTGACAGTATCATCTTTGACATCGCAAGTCTTCGTTCCAACATCCTTAGCTGGCAGAGAATGTGACTTGAGATCAGTTGTATCTTGACTCTCCTTCCCCACATCCTGTCTCAGGGCCTTCAGCTCCCTAGCAGCCTGTTTGTCACTCACTCCTTCTTTAAACACCTTTTTAAGAATGCTCTCTTTGGCTTTCAGGATCAAAGCTGCTTTCTCATCGTCTGGTAAAGTAGATTTCTGAGGCAATTCTTTCTCCTTCATTTTCAGTGCCTCCTGACTGCTAACTGGTTGCTCCGGTTGCTGAGAGACAGAAGCCTTCTCTTCAAAATGATCTTTCTGCTCTTCCCTTTTCATCCCCTCTCTCTTATCATCCTTTTCTTTATCCTTTGATATCTTAATTTTTATTCCATCTTTCTCCGGCTTGATAGCATGTTCTGTGACTTTCATGGTGGCTGGAACTATGTTCTGACCCTGTTTTACCAAATCGTTTTCAGCCTCAATTTTCACATCAATCTTTGATTTACTTTCTCCATTTGAAGACCCAGTGGAATCTTTCTGTCCATACATTTGTGATTTCTTCTCTAATGCCCACTCAATTGTGGTCGCAACAATAGCCTCAGCATGTCCTTCAATATGTGCATCAGATTGATCCATTTGAGATGGATGTATTACATCTGGTGGATGTGTTTCACTTTCTGCATCTTTACCCTTTCCGTTCTTTTTATTCTTCTTCTTTTTCTTGCCTTTACTTTGTGTTTCTTTGGATGGAGGGGCCAATAACTGTTCTGATTTCTCACCGTCAAGGCTAGATTTCATCTCAATCTCTAAAGGTTTCTCTTTCTCCGTCCTTTCACCTTTCTCAATTACAACATCCTCACTCTTTCTACATTCCTTTTCACGCAACTTCAACAGTTCAGTGCTTTCTTTGCTTTCTCTGTCATCTCTGATCTCTGTTTCAACAAAACCTGTCTGGTTTCCATCTTGAGACCCACGATGAACCACAGATGTGCTTTCATTGCTGGGTCTATGCTCCTTCTCCCCAACCTTCCCAGGATCCCCTTGTGACTTTGAAATAGCAGCCCCTTTCCTGTCCTCTGCCTGTGAGTCAATGTCATAGACAGATGACTGACTGGATTCTTCATCAGAATCTCTACACTTCCCCTTTTGTTTATCATCAGTCTTGCTCACACCTATTTTCAGTTTTTCATCAACCCTCTGCTTAGGAAGAGGCTCTGATTTATTTATGTCAGTCTGTGGTGCCATCTTTTCGATGGCTTGTTGAATTCTTTTCCCAACATTAGAAGCAAACTTATGCAAGAGGTCTATGGATTCATCCGGCTCAATTAAAGCCTCGTTCTGTGTAATTGCTACACTTTTCTTTGAGAGTGGAGAGCTTGAGGGCCCTTCATTGTTTGGGTCTGGACTTGACACTGAAGAAATAACAGCAGGGCTGTATGTACCATCTGATGAGGCAACAGGCGTGTTGCTATCTTCATCACCCTCTATCATCACAGAAGCCAAATTTTCCTGAATTTCTGAAGCTACGTCACTGGAGATCAGTCCTTTTGCAATGGCATCATCAAGACTAGAAACGTGTTGTCCAGTGGCAGGATCAACTAAGCCGCCTTTCAAAAACTGGTTGGTGGCTATTTCCCTGACCATATTGTCTCCAACTAAACCTCTACTACAGGCTTCAGATAGGGGGAGTCTTTCTCCAGTTCTGATATCAATGATCCCTCCACTGTCTGCCTGGCTTTGGAGCATTCTCAATGCTGGAATTGGGTCAACTTGCCTTGACGCAACTGCCTCAGGAAGGGTCAAATATTCTCCTGTTTGCTCATCCTGAAAACCTCTAAATGGTTTCACTTCCAAGAAGCGCTTACCTGTTTCAATATCTATCTTACCCTGGTTTACAAGCTCTGAATAAGGCACAATGTGGGAAGTTTGGGGGTCAAGTACTCCTTGTGTTACAGTAGAAGAAGCCATGGCCTCACTAGCAATATCCTCATCCAAAAGACCCTTAGATACTGCCTCTGACAATGTCAGTTTACTTCCTGAATCTGGGTCTGAAATGGCACCTGTCGATGCCTGTAAAACAACAGCTTCTGGGTGAGATGAAGGGCTGACTTTTCCTTGGTAGACCCACTCCAGTTCTTCCAAACCAGGAGCAATAGACCGATCCACAAGTTCTCTGTCCACAGCATCAGAAACTGACAGCCTCATCCCTGAAGCATGATGTATTACACCACCCTCAGCCACCTGCCTTGCCAACACCTGATAAGCCTGCTCAGGGCTAACTAAGCCTTTCTGAATTGCTTGGCTGAGTGGAACTGGAGACTTGGTTTCTGGGTCAATAACACCTTCCATCTGTAGCTGTAATTTGGCTCTAGTGAGGGCTGTAGCTGAATCTGTGTCCTTTCCTTTGTATGCTTTCTCTAGTGTCACCAATTCTTCTCTTTGATCCTCCTCAATCAGTCCCAGATTTGCTGCTAGAGTGACAGAGACTTTCTTATCCCTAAGTAGGTCAACGATCCCTCCTGACACCACCTGGGCTTCCAAAAGTCGAGCAGCGGTGTTGGGGTCAATCAACCCTGCCTGTGCTGCCTCTCTTACCCCACAGAGCTGCTTCTTCTCTACATCCACAACCCCTGAAAGAGTTTTATCTGACTTCAGTACACTCCACATTAGATCTTCATCCAGTAAGCCCTCCTGCATAACATCCTCCATGCTAAGTGACTCACCGCTGCTGGCATCTAGGAAACCCCCAAACAGACCTGCCTGAGCCATTAGTTTAACTGCGGTGTGGCCAGGTAGGACACCCTGGGCTACTGCCTCATCTGGGAGCAACTTCTCTCCTTCTTCTGTCATCAGACCACCCTGTTTAAGCTCCAGAACTAACCTCCCCAATTCAATCTCCTCCGCCTCCTCTTCCTTCTCCACTCTTGATTCAAGGATCTTAATCTGAGGTTCAGCATGCTTTGAGTCAGTCACTGTTATAGGACCCTTTTCTTTTATCCTTTCCAATTCAGTCTGGGGTTCCTTTTTCTCTTTCTTGTAATCAGATTGTGTTAAATTAACATCATTAGTTTTCTCTAACACTGGGATAGGTTCGGGTAACAACGAATCTCCCTCTGATTTGAGTGGTGACATGACTGTTTTTCTATCCACTGTTGTAGTTGTACTTTTAGTATCCTGAGCATCACTATCCACTGGTTTGGATTCGGTTTCGACCAGCTCATATGGGCCTTTTGTTGTTTCTTCTCTTCTAGCTGAAGCCATTAAACTTTTCGACTTAGCTTTTTTGTTCTTCTGTGATTTTAATTTTTCATCTTTGTCTAAGCCAATTCCATTTTTAGCTGCAATGGCTGAATCATTATCTACAGTTACTGATGGTTTGTGCAGCAATTTGTTATCACTGCCGCCATACCTTTCTCCATGACTGCCTGAACTGTTCATTTCAAATCCCTTGTTTGGCGTTTCTACATTGGAACTTTCTTCTTCAACCTTAGCTTGTTTGTCATTCACGCATGTATCTGTCAAACTAAACTCTCTCCCCATTCCCAACTTCACCTGTTCAAATCTACTTTGTGTTTCAACTTCACTTCCGCATACAGAGTCTCCAGCAACCAGTCCAGTGGCTTTGACCAACTCTACCAACTCAGGGTCTAGGAGTACCAGTCTTTTTCCAGAATGAGCATCGACATAGCTGTGAGTCATGAGGTGAAAAAGCAGCTTGTGCTTTGCTTGTTCTTCAGGGTCCATTTCATGTGTTGGTGTGGGATCCCAGATAAGGCCTTCCGGAGATGCTAAAGGCAGTGGAGAGGATGGAGGTTGAGAGGAGCTAGTGGAACCCCAGCTCAAGCGGTTTAGAGGAGTACCCAAGTGGTCCATGTTGGAAAGAACATCTGGGATTTGGATGTCTTTGAGAAAACTGACTACACCAGGCTCGAGGACCTCTTCAGCAGACTGGTTTAACGGCAGCACCTGGAGGATTTCTGGATTGTACAAAGCCCCAATGGCATGTCGCTGCCTTAGGATGTTCCTAGACAGATCTCCTGAGATCACACCTTGTTCAAGAGCTTCTGCAATGGGTAGGAGTTCTCCAGATTCAGGCCAGAGTATTCCCATGAAAGACTGCAGAGACTCAAGGACTAACAGAGCCAAACGAGAGGAGAGAAGATCCTTCTGAATACTCTCTTCCAAATCTAGGCGTTCTCCACTGAAAGGGTCCAGAATCCCCCCATTTTGCAGCTGCCGTGCTAACAAGGCACAGGCTAGATCCTGATCCATAATCCCATGACGAACAGCCTCATAAATAGTTAGCCGATGGCCAGACCGTGGGTCAGCAATACCACCGGCAAAGAGCTGAGCTTCGAGAAGTCGGAGAGTAACTTTTCGATCGATAAGGCCTTCCTGGACGGCACGGAAGATTCCAACTTTTCTTCCAGACTGGAGGCAGACAGTTCCTCCAGGTCGCTGTTTGACGGGAAGGAGAAGCAGACCCGAGTCGAGGACGCAGCGCTGTTGCAGCTCATATAGGTTTAATTTTTCAGCTGTGTTTGGATCGATCAGCTCTCTACGTTGAACCTTTGACTGGAGTTTGGTGAAAGTTCTGGGAGTCAAAAGTCTCATGTCATCTGCTTGCTCCAAACTCAGTATTTTTCCCGTTGAGTATCTCAGGCCTCCAGTGTTCATCTGGAGTTCAAGAATACGAAGTCCCACCTCTTCTCTGATGAGCCCGAGCTCCATGGCTTTAGCCACTGACAACACATTTTGTTGTTGGTCAATTGTAGACTTCATTTTGTCCGTCAAAAGCAAGGCATTCTCTATCTCAGAAAGAGCCTGTCTGGTAGGTGTGTCAATAAGGCCTTGAGCTAGTCCTTGTTCCAGTGAAAGATTGAGAGGAGAGTCAGGCTGGAAGAGCCCGCCCATGATGAGCTGGGCCTCCAGTAGCACACGGCAGGTGTCCTGGTCAATAAGACCACGCTGAGCTGCTTGGAACACTGGGAATGTTTCCACTGTTCCCAGATCGATTACTCCAGCAATGGCAATTTGGTTCTAGAAAAATAAGGAGAACAAAATTCCGGTTAATATTCACTGTGGTAACATTTAAGATTAATGTGTTATGGGACTTAGAGCCCCGTTGTTAGTTAACTATGATATCATATTGTATTATATTTTTAAAGTGCATTATGGACAGAAAAGGATGGTAGAATCTGAAAAATAGGAAGACCCACAACCAAAAAAAAAACTCTAATTACTATTTGTTGGCATGTTACTTATTTGTACGTATTAGGAATTTGATTGTTTCACATATTTTAAAAAGCGCTTTAATACTTACCAGTGCTATTCTAAAACAAGCGCTAAGCATGCAAAAGCGACTACTAACAAAAAATTCAGAAAAAAGCTCTAGATAAAAGGTAAGCAAAGACTTGTGTAAGAAAAGAGAAAGAGGAGAATAAAAGGTCTAGGTCAGAAAAAACTTACATGCAACAGTAAGAGATAAAGCGAGCGCTACTTACCGTACGGGCTTGTCCTGTGGAACACACACTAATGGGCCAGTTTATGGCTCGGCAGAGCGAGGCGCGACAGGTGAGAAGCTGGTTGTTAGCATACTGCATGCCACTCTTCATTCTGACTCCTGACACTGCACTAACACTAAATCTTCCTGCTGAGCTACACATTAAACTGGAATAGGCGTAGAAATTTAAACTATGACACCTATAAACAGACACTAAGAAATGAGTGGGCTAAATTATTTAAATGGAAATGTATCACAATGCACAGATATCATGATAAATTGCAGATAATTATCTTACAATGTAACATGTAGCCTTCACATGAGATACAACCCACTCATTATCGTTGGCAAGGCAATAGGACAGTATTGTATTCTAAGATACCTAATGATTCCCACTTAAACTAACTGAGTATCTTTATGAATATCTTGCTTTGTTTTCCATCTCTCATTCTGATCCTTGGCTCAGAGCTCAGATGTCCTTTGGCGGCTGTTAGTGGTTTTCAAGCAAAACGCTGGTTTAAAGTTTCACACATTAACAATAATGCATTAGAACAAACACAACATTTCTCATTCACACACAGTCTTGTGATCTGGACACAACATGCTCAAATGGTGAAGTAGTGGAGTTTTTGCATAGCTGGCCTCAGGTGCACTGACACTCTAAAACACAGGTGACTTCTTTAAAACATCTACGCTTCAGTGAGGGCTAATTAAGTCACTTAAAAGTTAAAAAAATACATCATTCCCATAGGAAACAATTATGAGGTGCATTTGTCAAGACATAAGTATTATTATCAAGGGCTGCTTGAAACCTGAAATTCTCACACACATTCAACCTTTTTATGACCCATGTACCTTACTGCATACGACAAGAGAGGAACAACGGACACAGTGAAAGCCGACTGGGATTCCCATTGGTCAACTGTACATGTATAAATGAGGTAAACTTGATGTAAAAATAATAACTGAAATGTAATGTGTTGACTTTATGCAGTGGCATTACTTTTCCACTACATAAAGACGTGATACTATTTTTTTAACTACACAGATGACAGTCAAATGTGAAGGTGCATCGATTTCATAAATGATTGTTTCTAACCATGGATCAACTAAAAGCAGAGCTTGACTGCTTCTACCTGTTAACTGCTAGCATGATGTTGGCAGCGCTGCTCTAGTACCACTAAGGCCATGTAGTTACCATGTTAGCAGTTCAGCAGATGTATTTTCTGATGACAATGACAATGAAGATGACAAAAACTAGGTTGTGATAGTTAATGAAATGACTGCAGGCTTTTAGGCGAATAATATGAAAGTGGAATGCTCCATGCTAAGGCCCGATTCAGACAGTGTAATCCAGTGAATCCTTCTTTGCCCTCCTGTGCCCACATTTTTACATGTTATCGTAACGTTGTACCTTCAATAAAAAGGTAGGAGGCAGAAGTGTTTTATAACAAAGATTACAGCATCTCTAGGACTGTCTCTTCGTAACCTTTCGTCAAAAAAAAAACTGCCAAAAATAGAAAATGTCCAGAGCTCATCTGAATACACGTCTGAATAGGGTCTGTGATGTTTGTTAAATCAAACCAAGTCAGTGAGTGTGACTTGTCAATTGTGGTGATGTTTGTCAAAAAATGTACACTCTGTGAACACACAACATGCTGTATGACATACACACACTCTCGCTGGCCCACACATGAACTCACGCTTAGCTCGCAAGCAAATTCAGATTCAAAGCGACATTTCATAGAAGTACCGTCACAGTAAAACTGTTTCAAGCTTGCAAAGCTGAAAAACATTTTTTGTCATAAATCTGCTGCACCCCCATCCCTCAAACCGATATACCTTTCTTTCCTCTTCTTTGGCCATTTGTTGCTCCAGTTGTTGCAGCTGCTGAGTGGAGCTGTCACACAGCTGGTTGTATGTGGCCGTCAGCTGGTCCAGCTGGGCCTCCACCTGAGCTCGCTCCTCTGGGGACAACCTGCACAGCACACAAGAGACCAGGTTAGAGCAGTTTGGCTTTATGCCTTTAATCTGCATCTGGTGTGTGAAACTGATCTTTCCAGACACAAAAACAATTTGTCATTGTTTTTCCAAAACATTAAATCATTTTCTGCATGGTTTGGATATGGAATAATAAGCTGAAATACACGATCTAGTTCAATACATTTATCAAACAAGCTAGAAATACATTGCGGTACATTTATATTATTGTAAAGCTGCCAATTTGAAACATTTCCTTGATATTTCTTACTTTCCTTTGATGTTTTCTGCAAAACCCAACACTTTCTCAGAACGGAATAAACCCCTGTAAAATATTTGAATAAATCTACATTTCTACGACAGCTGGCTAGATGAGCATATGCTGCTTGTATTGTGTAACAAAGTCCATTTGTGTTGTTTTGTGCTAGTTTCTAGTGGAATGGAGAAGTCAAACAGTATGAGAAGAATGTGCAAGTTCTGTGCCCAAACTTACTTGCTGGCCTGTTTTGACCTCAGGAAGGCCTGTGTGCTCCTGATAGCTTCAGCCACTTCATCTTTCTTGGCTGCTAGCTGTTCACTGATGGCCTTTAGAAAACACAAATGCACAATCTGCTTAGTACAGTACAACCAAGCTAAAGTACCATTCTGTTGAATATTGTGTATAAAAATAAAATCAGATTTTTGTTGAACCTGTTGAGCAGCCAGTGAGGACTCAGCGTTGGGACCCCCGCTCCGTCCTTGGAGGCCTTGGACCCAGGTCAGAAGGTCTGACACCTGGCCCACCCTGGCCTGCTTCTCCTCCTCCACCTCTTTCTGCACAGAGGGAAAAAAATTTTGAAAAAAAATCAACGACAAACTATTTACCTTGTCATTTGAAACAACATAATTTATTTTACGCACAAATTCTACTCACTACAGGAAATGAATCAAGCTGCTACAAATTCTAATTTTAAGAAAGAGTGATATATAATAAAACAAAGTCCCACCTCTTCTTCCTCTAGTCTTCTCAGTGCATCACTGATGTATTTTACGTGTTGGGTTGTCAAGGTGACCAGGGCCGTGTAGCGTGTGCGCAAGTCCATGAACTGTTAAGATACAACCAGAAACAATGACAGGACATCAGTGATGGTTCATTATATGCACAGCAAACAAAGTTGACTAAACTATATATGCATAAATTGTGTTAATATTTAAAAATTAAGCAAATACTAGACTATCTATGGTTACCTCCTGAGTGATGGCGTCAGAGGACGAGTGCATCCTCCTCCTCTTGACTGGTGACTTGTGCGTCGATTCTACAAAGGCCCTGTATGTCATCAGCTGTAGTTCATAATCCTGCAGAAAACAGCCATGGTGGGACACAAGTAAGTACAAAAGTAGTTGTGCAATCATAATACTAGGTATTTTCGAAGTTTAATTTTTTTTTTTAATTACACTTTTTACACTTACATTAGACCACATTTTAGATGAAGTACCTACCAAATGTTATTAATAATTTCAAGTACAAACATGTAAATACTGCAATGCTTTTTGTAAAAAAAAAACATGTGAAAACGGTGTCTTACCTTCACTGAGGTGCAGTACTGTTTGGAGTGAGTCTGACACTCGTCTAGTTTGGACTGATTCTGCTCAATCTCAGCTACTAATGCCTGAAGAAGGGATTTGAACAAAAAAAAATTAAAGTTTCTCAGATACAATGTGGAGTTTCCATTTTGTCTTTCTCCTGTTTTCCCACTGAACAACATTTGATGAAAAAATGTATTTCTATTAGGGGTGTGAACGTTTACAAAAATGTCTAACTGTGTACACGACGGAATTTTTTTCGTGTACACGGTTAACCGTGACGTCATTGTCTTCGCGCGCCCGCCGTCCTGTAGGCGCGCGCGCACACACACACACACACACACACACGTTCGCCTGACATGTGCGCCGTCATTATCGCGCTTCATTCATTTCATGATTAATATAGCCTATCGCTTTCTACATGTCCACGTTCATGCAGGTTGAACAGGTGTTATAAAGTTCGGGCTACTTACGAGCTTAGTTCACGTCAACCGAGTAACTTTAATCTTTAGGTTATCTTTCATCACTCTCCCGTGGCTGTGAGTCGAGCACCGGCACCGCGACTCCCCGTGTGTGTGTGTGTGTGTGTGTGTGCGCCGATACACACACTCACACACTCGCCGAGGGACAGACCGATTCGGCAGACTAGCTTTTATCATCCCCAATTAGTTTAGGCCTACTAGTGATGTAAAATCAATAAATGTGTGTCTCCAGAACATATTTAAAAACTTTGAAAAAAAGAAAATTTTAAATTTGAAGATTTTTTTTTTAAACGGTTTTCGTTTATTGATTTTTACTAAACGGTTACACGTGTGCACGTGCACACCCCTAATTTCTATCACACATGACCTCCATCAATTCCTTAGAATCGATTCCTATCATGTAACCAAGGCAACCGTCCATTCCGTCCATCAATCTTCACATCTAAGTAATTTATTTTCCTGGTTTATTATTATTTTCTTCACAGATATTTAGAAATCCTCCACCTGTGTTTTACATGTTTATATTTTCCAAAGAACAAATTAACTTCAGCCTAAAAATACAACACCAGCATGTGTTGAAAAAATAAAATAGAATTAGAAAATGGCAAGGCTACCTTAAATTAGTGCAAGTAAAAGAACCAATGATTATAGTGATAACCACATCGAAGCCCTTGTAGTGAGTGTTACTAACCGTCTGCTGTGCCAGTTGCTCGGACAGGGCTTTGCTGTCTGTCTGTCCGGGTAGTGCGTTCTCTTGTCTCTCCGTTGTTTCTTCGATCCACCCGATCAGAGCAGAATGTCCTCGTCTGTACTGCTGCAGCGCCGAGCCCACAGACTCTAGATCAGTCCGTCTGCAATGTGAGAACAGGAAAAGACTCTCAGCACATTCAACACACTAAACAAGGCCGGATAGACGCTACTGTTTAATGCAGCTTTGCTTTACACACATGCTTCTACTGTTTCATTTAACTGTCTGTGTGAGTCTTATGTTGTTGTTAAGTTTAGGGTAAAGTGTCTTGCTCAGGGACACAATGGTAGAGAGGGTGGGAAGTGTAGATGTAATACCAGCCACAAATAACACCCTCCTGTCTGGTGCCGGGGATCGAGCCAACATGGTTACTGGTCGGCCCCTCTTCGTCTAGGCCATCCTACAACCCCTCTACATCCTCTACTCCTCTTTCCCCCATACCTTCCCTCCCATCTCCCCCCTGTCTGTCTGTCTGTCTGTCTGTCTGTCTGTCTGTCTGTCCCCCTCACCGTGAGTCCATCTGCCTCTTGACCCCGCTCCACCTCTCTGCCAGCTGACTGGCTGTCTCCTCGTAGCGCTCCAGCTCGTTGCTGCGGTCTGGGTGGAGCTTACTGAGGCGATCCCCGGCCTCTCTGGCCCGACACACCTCCGCCTGTAGGGACTGGAAGACTCCCTCCTGATCCACTAGCTCAGACTGCCACCTCTGGAAAGGGAAAACCAAAAGAAAAACATTAAATATGACAGTGTGTGTGAATGGTAACGTGGGAATGGGAACAGGTCTCCCTTGCAAAAGAGTCTCCGGTCTCAATGGGATTTACCTGTATAAATAAAGGTTAAAAAAAAAAAAAAAAAAAAAATAGTCAATTAGTCTAAAATCATGAAAATTTCTCTTCAGCTAAAGGAGTCTATGCGACAATGTGTCCCCGTTGCGAATTTTTTTACTGAAAGTCTTGGTGCATTAAGTCTTGACATTCAATTTGTAAATTTTCATAGTATCAGGTAAAGAAGACGGAAAATAACAAGAGAGATAGAGAGGAAAAAATTATACATAGTATATATAAAACTCCTGTCTAACCAAACGTTAACCTTCGCATCCAGCACTACTCGGTGATTTTTTTGTGTTTATGGTTCAATTTGTATGTTAATCGATAAACAACATATGTCCCTTACCCCGAGTTGATCTCTGAGGTTTTGAATAGCCGTTGTGTCGGCAGGAACAATGTCCTCTTCACTCAATCTGCTCTCGTGCTTCCTGACCTGGCTCTCCGCTTCATCCAGGCTGCGTATCAGGATGTCGACTGTTTTTAACCTGTTGAGGAGTAAAGAGAGGGTCAATAAATCAGACATTTTGTAAGTGAAGTCTTATGTTTATTTATACAGCTTTGCATGCTAGAGGCAAGGCAAGTTTATTTATATAGCACAATTCAGACACAAGGCCATTCAAAGTGGTAACTGCATTGAAGAGATAGTAAAAACAAAGAACATACATCAAGATTCAAGATTAGACAGTAAACATTTAGACAGAGATGTAGAATGGCTGCAATGAAAATGACGTGACTGACAATATGGTTATTTTTATTTGGCCTATTTAACTTAATTACTCTTTTATAGTTTCAAACTAATTTAAAAATATTGGGGAATCTGTATTCACAAAACCAAATAGTATGTACTGTATGTTGAGGCAATCTTCGCCTTACATTAGACATAAGAGAAATTGGGAGAAACAAAGCTGACTAACTTTTCCAGGTAGACAGAGGAGAGGTTGTGCAGTTTGTCTATCTTCTCTACGGCCTGGTTGAGTTCTGAGCGGAGAACGGGAACGCTGGAGGACGTCGGCTTCTCCTCAAAGAATCTGACGCAGCGACGGGACACGTCACCAAGACCGGAACGCAGACCGTCCAGCTCCGACTGCAGCTTCTAGACAGAGAGAGAGAGAGAGACAGAGAGAGAGAGAGAGACGTAAGTAACCGTGGAGGGAAAATTAGTAATCTCCTATTGACCAAACTGAAATTCTACAGAGGAATGTTGCTTGTTTTGTTTTAAATCATGGACTGCTAGAAAGATTGCATCAACAAAATAGGGTGATTTATCATCTATCATTGAAAAAAAAAAACGTTCCCCAAGAAGAGTAAAACAAACAACGATATTGGCTATATTTAGCGTTGAATTTACCTATATTAAGGCAGATTCATTATCACCATTAATAAAATCATGACATTTCTGATCAATATAACCCATCAGATTTGTATTTTTTAGTGTTTTTAGGAGTAAATAGCGATTGAAACAGTCTTAAAAAGTAAAACAGCAAGAAAGCCAATAGTCCACTGTGAAACCATAACTGTAGTTCATAAAATATATATTTCATAAACATTAACTTTGAAAAAATTCAATTCAACTTAAGAAGTTACTGCTTGTGGTAAACAGCAGATGGTGCTGAAACGTAAGTTTTCTTTATTAGTCAATTTACACCAGGCACATTGAAATTTGTCTTTTTGCATATCCTTTCTCAAGTCACCGCACTTTGGAGGGGGTGCACCTGGAGCAGTTTGGGTTTAAGTGTCTTGCTCAAGGACACAATGGTAGAGATGGTGGGGCACCGTAGATGTAGTACCAGCCACCAGTATTTTCACTACTAGCACCCTCTTTTGCCGGGGATCGAACCAGCGACCTCATGTTTACTGGTCCATCCTACCACCCTATCGTACCTCTTGATCTGCGATCTGGACGGTGGTGTCTATGCTGTCTCCGGCTGACAGGCGGCTGGGGGGCGGAGCTTGGATCCCCCTCATCAGCTTCTGCTCGGCTTCCTTCAGACGCAGGGTGATGTTCTGAAGCTCTGAGAGGTACGAACGAGAGACAGACTCATCTTTCTCCACTGGAGAGAGAGAGAGAGATGGAGAGAGGGGGGGAGGGAGAGATAGAGAGAGAGAAAGAGAGAGGGAAGGATAGAGGGAGAGAGAGGGAGATAGCAAGAGAGAGAGAGAGAGAGAGAGAGAGAGAGAGGAAGACAAAGGGAGGGTTATTAGCTTTTATATGTACATCTGTACGTTATGTTATATTGTTATATGTACATATTGTTCTGAATGTTCACTGTTCTCTTTTGGTATTATTTGTATTATCTGTAATGCTTTGGCAACACTGTTTGCAATAATAGTCATGCAAATAAAGCTCATTTAATTGAATTTAATTGAATCGGGGGTGTACAGTATAATCTACGAGTGTATATCTATGTCTCACCGGTCTCCATATTAAGCAGCAGGTCCTGGCAGTGCTGCTGTGTCTGCTGCACCTCTCTCTCCAGCTCTCGTCTCTCTGCCGGCGTGAACAGAGCGCTCTCTTTGCTGTCGCTCAGGAAGTCAGACAGCTGTGAGTCCAGGTGAGTCAGGACTGTCTGTCTGTCTGTAGGCGACTGACCACGCACCTGGGCACAGGGAGGGAGACAGAGAGACAGAGAGTTAGTATGACAAAACAGAGCACATCCAATCAAATCTAATCAATGTTTTTATATTTATCTTTAAAAAAAAATTATTTATCAAAGTGTTTTTTTTAATATTTCCCAATATCACAAATAAGTGAAGTCACTTTATTAGTCAATGGTTACATTGACATTTCAGAAGGGTTCAGAGCGCAGGGTCAGCCATAGTACAGCGCCCCTGGAGCAGTTTTGGGGTTAAGTGTCTTTCTCAAGGACACAATGGTAGAGATGGTGGGCACCGTAGACCACTGTAATACCAGCCTCTACTAGTTTTACAACTAACACCCTCCTGTCCGGTGCCGGGGATCTAACTAGCGACCTCATAGTTACTGGTCGGTCACCTTTCCTCTAGGCCATACGACCAACCAAATAGCAGTTTTCCTCAGTGGGACTCAGAGTATGTACACAACATGAAATCCTCTGCCCTTAGACCCTCTGAGAAGAAGTGAGGCAAAGAGAGAATGGATCCGAGCATAAACTAACAGTCTCTCTTGGGGCACTCCAGTGGCGTAGTGGATAGATCGATTACCATATTGGCTCAGGCCTCGTTGCAGTGGTCGTGGATTCGAATCCGATTCGTGGACCTTTAATGCAGGTCATCCCCCCTCTCTCTTTGTCACCACATTTCAACTCTGTACTGTCTAATAAAGCTTGAAAATGCCCCAAAAAAATAATCTTTAAAACGAAAATAAGAACAGTGTCTCACCGTGTCCAGGCTCCATCCAGAGACCGTCCTGATGTCTTTGAGCAGGTAGTGCCACGACACGACACTCTTCATGTTCACATGCAGCTGGTGCCACAGAGACATGACCTTCTGGTACAACTGCTCTGCCCTGTACACACACACACACACACACACACACACACACACACACACACACACACACACACACACACACACACACACACACACACACACACACACACACACACACACACACACACACACACACACACACACACACGCTAAGTGTGAATATCAATATGCAATTCCACAGCTTTCTCATGCTTTTATTTACCATTTCTTAACATGTAACAATTTGGGAAAAATACTCCTTACCAGCAGTAAAATCAACATCGTTATCCTCAAAACACAAAATGACCTTCACCAGGGAACAAATGGTTGTCCATACAGCGTGTGGTCTGACCTGCTGGCCTTGTCCATGGCCTCCTGGTTGGGCGGTGGGATGGTGAAACACACCGACGGGACCATGGCCTCGTTACCACACGGACTGATCACCTTCCACTTGGTCCGCTGAGAGTTATCCTCCAAAACGCACTCCTCACCGCGGGTTATGGTGATCTGATAGATAGATAGATAGATAGATAGATAGATAGATAGATAGATAGATAGATAGATAGATAGATAGATAGATAGATAGATAGATAGATAGATAGATAGATAGATAGATAGATAGATAGATAGATAGATAGATAGATAGATAGATAGATAGAGAGCGAGAGAGAGAGATGGTAGACGAATAATGTGAAAGACAAAATTAATAGTGAGTCAGGTGAGAAGACAATATGGATGGAGAGGTGAATGAATGAACAATAAGAAGAAAGAAAAGGAGTGAAATGAGGGGGAAGAGGAGAGGAAATGTGTCAACCAAAAGCGGAGAGCAACACACAAGACAAACATGTATGACTTTAATGAAGTTAGCAGAAGTCTTTAAATGATAAGACATGATTAGAGACCTTGACACAGGGACTGAAAGCTGCTTTGTGCCGCAAAACTAAAAGCTTTTATTTTGAAGGCAGCAAATACTTTATCCAAACTCAAAGTCAGTTTAACTCGGCTTCCTGTGATGGGCTTTAGAAATTCAACAAAATAAGACAAACATTATTGATGATTTTAAGAAGCCCAGCACAGGACAGAAACAAAGAGTTTGGGGTTAGAACCTGCAAAATTCTGTTTAAAAAAAAATAAGCACAAAGGCAAAGTAAGACTACTGCTTTACTGCCTCCATATACCCCCCCCCCCACACCCTCTCTCACCCCTTCCCTGCACACACACACATTAATACATCTATAATGCAAAGCTATGCACATACAGTAAATACATGAAATGTTAATTGAAGCTTAAAGCTGTGATTGTTATTGTCTGACTGACTGTTAAATTCAGTTCAGTTCAGTTGAGCTCACTGATTGCCACCGACCCTTATCAGCCATCAAGTTGATCTGATCCTCACCATTCACATTCTTATGTGTATGTGAGAATCAAGGTATTTGAATGTGAAACAAGGAACTATATAACTAGTGGAGAGTGTCTATGCACTGTCTATTTGCTAGTCCATGCATTGGGTGTGTTTTTCTCTCGCTTTAGTCATGCTATCAAGAGCCATTTAGACACCACAGGATGCCATGTGAACACACACATATTTGTAAAGACATAATTAAGGAAAAATTCTTCAGAAAAACTATACTAAATTCTATTTTGTTGACAACATTTTACAAAAGAAAAGCCCAGGCCCTGGTTTTGCATTTTAAAATTCTAGTTTCAGGACAGGAAATCCATAGAACCAATTCATACAAAACTGCAGATATGGAAGAAAAAAAAATTAAGAGATCACCCTTTCAATTTTTATCTTGAATAATCATTGGGGAATGCTCTAATATGACAATATTTCAATTTTATATTTAAATATTACAATAACAATATTTATTTTAATATTTAGTTTAGGAAAAGTGTTGTCAGTAGTTAATAGAATAAAAAAATAAAATAAAAAATAATTCAGAGTGGTCTCTTCATTTTTTCCAGATATTTTCTTCCAGGAAAGCTAGCAGGGCAGGTATCAGATTCACAGTGAGCACACGTCACATTACTGACAGTTAAACTTAGCATCAGCTGATAAGAGCGGAGCAGCCAGGGCAGTGCAGTGTGTGTGCAGTGTAAGAATCGGAGGTGAGAGAGGGAGAATATAGGCAGCTCTACCTGGACGTTTGTCTTGCCGGCCCAGCCAACAGACGAGAGGAAGGGAAGAGGGAGTGAGGACGGAGAGGTAAAAAGGTTTGAGGGAATGGAGAGAAAGGAGGAGGAGACACAGGAGAGTGAAGGAGAGAAAGATTACTTTGGGTCATGTGCACGTTGGTCTAGAGACGTTTGCTGAATACCAGCACACACCATATGAAGGAGCATCTCAAAGAATTTAAATATCATGGAAAAGTCCATCTTAATTTGATTCAAAAACTTCCATATATTCTATATTCATTAAACAAAGGGAGATATGTCAGTCATTTATTTAGTTTTCATTTAGATTAGTACGGCTTACAGCCCATGGAATAAAACAATCCAGTAACCCAACATTTTATAATATTACATAAAACCAATCTAAAGAGGATTTTGAATACAGAAATGTCAACCATCTGTAAGTAATTATTCCTAGAATCAGTTCACCGTAATGTTAAATTATAGGAAAAAAATAAATTTTCATTGATATTCTGATTATTTATAGATGCACCTGTAGTTTGCATTTAACTATCAACTCTGTGGCAGTTTGCGTCGTCCTTTAATTTGATTTCTTTAAGAGGAGTGATGTGTCAGCTGACCAAGCCACCTTCCATCTTCACCTGCACACATCAGCTCCCATACAGTATGCTTCAGTGAACACACTGACCCTGAGGATTCCAACACAGCTAAGCTATAAATAGCAGCATGAGGGGCGACAGCATGGCCGCGCTGTGGGAGTGCTACTGTAGGTGCTGCGTCTCTGAGCCCATAGAGGAGGATGGGACAGATTTATAATTGATTAGATTTTTGATTCCCGGAGGACATCACAGCTGTGAGTGAGAAGCAGAGAGAGGCTTCTCTTGTTTCTCTCTCTCTCTGTGTGTTATATAAAAGAACTATACACAACTTCCACTTCTTTTTCCAAGTGTCTTTTGGCTATTTTTGGGCTTTTTAAAAAGATCCGGCAACAGAGTTTTCAGAAGAAAATGAAAATGCAAAAACCTCTATAAAAAAATAACAAGGAAAGAAAATCTATTGTGAGAACTACGTAAATGACAAATTCTGGATTTTACTCGTTAAGATTATTGAGCCAGATAAACTGAAGTAAAACAGTTGGAACGGTTACCAAAAAAAAAACAGAAAAAAACAACAACACTGCTGTAGTCTATACACCAATATGGACCACCTAGCTTGAGAAAAGAGTTTGTGTGTTAGACGTATCCATCAATTTAAGCCAAGAAAAAAACTAAATGACCAGCCTGGAGGAAGCAGCTGAAATAGGACAGTGTTTGTGGGAGGGGCTAGGAGAGAGAGGGAGGAGCTAGGAGAGGGAGGGAGGGGCTAGGAGAGGGAGGGAGGGGCTAGGAGAGGGAGTGAGGGGCGGAGAGGGAGGGAGGGGCTAGGAGAGGGAGTGCGGGGCGGAGAGGGAGTGCGGGGCGGAGAGGAGAAGTTTTGGTGGTGAGGGTTCAAACAATAAGAGTGGTGTGAGGTCATAGTTGAGCTGCTACTGCATAGACACACGTTTAGGTACAAATTTGTCCTTGTCAAAGTGTTTCTCATATATAAACCTTCATTTACAACGTTATCTGATGGGAACAATGGACCGGCTTATTGAAGATGAACTAGATCAACATTGCACACCCATATGTTCATGAAGTATAATAATGGTGGGTAAAATATAATGTACCACTTGGCTAATTCTGCTGGCACTGTTGTAGCCCTTTAAATAATGCCAATGTCGACTGGTTGCTGTAAATAAAATGACTATATAAAAAAAAAAAAAGGATAAATGGAAATAAATGAATAGTAATAATAATGGTGGTTTCTTCATACCTCTATCTGTTTGTAGTCACAGATGGCTTTGATGGGTGTAGTGGAGCCCAGGGTGCTCTCTGCGTCGCGGGGCCGGAGCAGAACCACTGTCTTGGCCCGACCGACCAGACTGGCCACCGTGCTGCGATACTCAATCAGCTGCTCCTTCTCCTCCTGTGGAACCAGAAGATATCCACTCTGTCAATCAACTCATGTTGTAGTCACGGTTACACAGTTACAATGATTCGTTTCACCGCTCATTTTAATTGGTTTGTTAGTCTGTCCGTCAAATCAGGTTGATTTGTGAGATTATCAGTCACTGGTTTAGAAAGACTACGGATTAACAAATGAAGTGTAGCTTAGTTGACACTGAAGTTAAAAATCTTATTTCTACCTCTGTCCGTCACACATTCAGCCAAAGCCATTTTGCAGGTATTGGGTCACAGACCAAAGTATTTGGACAATTTAAATTTTTCAGCTGATGATTGTAAGGGAGATAAAGCTCCTTGGCGTAATGGGTAGAGGGCAAAACATATAAGGTCAGTCCTTGTCACATTGATCATGGGTTCAAATCCGACCCGTGGACCTTTACTGCATGTTATCCCCCTCTCCATTTCAACTCTGTACTTTCTACTCTCAACTGTCAATAAAAGGTTAAATACCTAAAAAAAATCACCTATTTCAACCTCTTGGTGGCACTAGAAGAAAAGTCAAGGGGTGACCTAGGTAATTAGGCTTTATGCTCCTAAAGTGTAAAACTATCTCCGAGTTAATTATTTTATGCATCAAAATCTGCCCAAAGCATATGAACCACATCGAGCCAACAAGTTATAATTAGCCTTTTAGCCTGTAGCTTCTGACATACAGTAAGTGGACTCGGCAGCTGCTTGTGTTAGCTTGTAAATATTTAAAAAGGTGTGCTCTTCACCCTGACAGGACAATTACATTTACACAAACAGAGGGACCGGTTGGGAGAGAGGGACAGGGAGAGATAAACAGAGGGAGAGGTGGAGAGAGAGAGATAGGTTAGCTAGGGAAGCTAAGGAGGGGCCCTGCAGTGTAAATATCTTCATAAATGACACCCCTGGAATGAATTTTGCACTGAGACGGCGCTTGCTGCAGTCAGCACGACCACAGCATGTCAAATGACAAGCTGGAAGGAAATAGGATTTATAGAGAGGTTAATCAAAATGTGGACGCGTCAAGGATTACAAATTGATTATCACCGCGACAACAATTACAAGAATAATTATATCATCAGAGAAGCACTGGTTTATTATGTCGGACTGATTGGACTAAATTTGAGTCAATTTAGGAGTGATGACCACGTTACTACATCCAGGGGGAAGTCTGTCTGTTTATCTTCACTGACAGCAGGTGCTTATGAAGTCTACGTATGTATGAGGAAGACAGACACACACATAGATGTAAAAGCTGCCCCATACAGTGATAATATATATATATACACACACACACACACACACACACACACACACACACACACACACACACACACACACAGTATATCCACACTCTGTATGTAACAGAGCTAACTGCACACAGATCTGTAAATGGAGCAGCTGTTTGTGACAGAAGAAAACTCCTCATTATTAGGACGATATGCTCACTGCCCCGGCCTGTAGAGCGATGCCCACATTAACTCTGCCATCTGTTTGAAGTCAGGTGTGTGTGTGTGTGTGTGTGTGTGTGTGTGTGTGTGTGTGTGTGTGTGTGTCTAATAGGTATATGTGAAAATATGGCACTCTCACAAACATACCACAGGTGGGATGATTCAGCGTTCTCTCCTTAACAGATTATTTCACCCTCTGTCATGATGCGCTGCAGCTGCCTGAGGCCCAGCACACAAACCAGGACAACACTGCTATGCTAACACCTTAGCAACCGTAGCGCTCTGTTGCTTCTGTGCTTATCAATATTATGAATATAAAATGTCACTCCTACTAAAGGTTCAACCAAGGATTATTTTGCATTTGTCACATATAGGTTTGGTTTGAGCCCCCACGGTGGCCGTATGGCTTCTGAACTTGAAATAACAGACTAAACTGCAATAAAATATAACACAACATCCATCAATCATCTGTATCTGAATATTTACAAATCTTTAGGGAAATTTTAAAACGTCTGTCTAATGAGCATAGGTTGGGGGGGAGGGGAGGGTCACATATTTTGGTTAAAATATATTTTTTTCATTGCAAATGAAAAAAAGTTTCACTTTGGAAGGTAACGCCATTCCTGGATTGATTGGATAGAAATACAGACTTGTCTCTAGTCAACTTATATTGTCTCCCATTGAGTATATTGACTATAGTTGGGAGTGGTGAGGGCATTCAATTCAATTTAACTGTTTAGTACTTTAATAGAATGCAGGTAAACCCTGATCAGATCAAACATCTAAAGGGATAATAAATGCTGTATATGAAATATTAAAGACATAAACATGTATGATCAAAGTTGTCAATAAAGTTGTTCTGTTCACCAATGAGAAGTGAGAAGAGAGAAGAGATAGATAGATAGATAGATAGATAGATAGATAGATAGATAGATAGATAGATAGATAGATAGATAGATAGATAGATAGATAGATAGATAGATAGATAGATAGATAGATAGATAGATAGATAGATAGATAGATAGATAGATAGATAGATAGATACCATAGAGTCCTGCAGTAGGTCTTCCAGTTTGCTCAGTCGGCTGTTCTTGTCACAGGTGTACTGTCTCTTGATGGTTTCCTGGAGCTGACGCAGGTATGACTCACTGTCCCGCGCGTCACTCATAAACTGAAGAAGGAGACGGACATTCAAACATTAAAATGATTTTCACGTGACCCTGTAAAGTTTTGATTTATTGAACAATGTGTGTATTGAGTTTTTTAGTTTTTCAACAAAGTATAATAAAATAATAATGAAACACATTAAAAAAAACATACACACACACATACAGAATACATAAATGGTATTTATATATTTACAAATCCCAAAAATAGTTACTAATTATTATTAATAATATAATAAGTGAAAATATTGTATATTTTAAAACATGGCTTTGCGAACCGTCTGTAGTAGTTCTTGGTTCTTGTCTTACCTGAAAGTACGCAGTGTTGTCTTTGAGGTGCTGCTCTACACACACACACAGCTGCTTCACCCACTGCCACTGAGTCTGCAGCGCCGCACTGTACGCCTGGTAACAGGTAGGAGGATGGAGAGAGACAGAGAGAAGAGAGACAGAGAGAGAAGAGATAGAAGAGAGAGAAGAAAGACAGAGAGAAGAGAGAAAGAAAAAAGAGAGAGAGAGAGAGAGAGAGAGAGAAGACAGAGAGAGAGAGAGAGAGAGAGACAGAGGAGAGAGAGCGAATTAGTGTCTGTTACACTCACAGTACAAGCTTCCAATGGTAGCTACAAGACAAATACAGTGAGTCTGATCAGCACAGATAGTCAGAGTGTATACATTTATAATCGAGACTTGTTATTCGAGCATTTTGTCATACAGCATTTTTTTATTCAATGTTCAATGTCTATTGGGTATAATAATTCATTCATACTGCTGTTTGCCAAAGGGGTTTACAAAAAGGTCACAGTTTACCTGCTGCCATTTTAAATTACATTTATCAACAGACCTTTATATAATGATGTGTATCAAAATATTATTTGTATCATTCAAGAGTACAGTGCATTTTAATAACAAGCATTTTGGTTCCCACTAAGGAGTTACCCAGAGTCAAAACAGAGCCAACACTTTGAAACACTTTGAGACAGGTCATTTGAGAGTGAGTGAGTGAATGAAGCCGTAGATTCACCTCCACACTCTGTTTGGCCGGATGGTTCTCCAGACACAGACGATTGGCCGTCTCCTGGAGCGACTGCATCACTTCCTGTTTCTCATCCAGCTCTGACCTCATTTCCTGTAAACGCAACAATTCAATTCAGTTTATTTAAGAAGGGGACAGTGCAAATTAATAAAACACGTGATCATACATGGGTTAAAAATGCCAGAATTAGCGAAAAGGCAATTTTTCATCTGTAGTCCCCTGACATCAATGTTAAAAGAAAATACAAAAAGATAAAAAAAACAACATAAACAGGACGGAACACCAGAGCACAAAACAGGAACAGGTAAAGAAGGATGGTAGATTACAGGGTTATAATGGGCACTGGCCTGATGGGTAAATACATAGACATTGATTTACACATATTTCACTCTCATAATATTATGTTGTTAATATTCTATATATATATATATTTAATAATATTCCTTTTACTTATATTCTTCTCTAGGTTAATGTTAATTAAATGTTTATTGGGTGCATGGTCTGACCACAGCAAATTCCTTCTATGTGAGTAAGAATAAATTCTGATGCTGAAATAGCATTTCTGTGCATGATGCAAACAATACTTTTATTTTGAATTCTAACATATTATGAAAGGTATTAGGAGGACATAATTTTCTTCTGTTTGAAAATGGCCTGTGGTTGTTCTCTGCATGTTATTCCTCTCTCTGCACCGTTTCACTTCTGGCTCTCCAAACTGCCTAATAAAAAGCATAACAAAAATGCTGAAAAATGATCTTAAAAAAATTTAAATAATAATCTTTTAAGGGATGCAGTTTTATTTATGTTACAATAACATCCTTTATTCTGTACAATCCCAGAGGTGTTTGTCGGTCTCTATTTTCTTCTTATGTTTTGTGACTTGACATTTAAACTCAAGCTGTATAGTTCCCTCTTGGCTTTCATGTAGTAAGAATATCTCTCTCTCTCTCTCTCTCTCTATCCATCCATCCATCCATCTATTACATCCTTTATTCTGTACAATCCCAGAGGTGTGTGTCTGTCTGTATTTTCTCATGTTTAGTGACTTTTAACCGTTTAAACTCACGCTGTATATTTCCCTCTTGGCGTTCATGTTTGTGTTGCTGTCGCTCCAGTCGAAGGCGATCTCCTCCTCCTCTCTCTCGTTGAGCCAGATCAGCTCCTCGGTGCAGTGAGACACAAACGCATGAAGGCTCTCCAAGCTCCGCAGGCGCCATGACGAATGCTCCTACGGCAACCACACAAACAAACATGGTCGTCACTCCGATCAGCAGGGCAGCATGGGGACCAAAACACACATCCACTATTCTCTGGTTTGAATGGAACTGGTCTTTTTGGTACATTTATTTTTAATGAAGAATGAAGTGCAGTCAGGACGAAAACTTTCCTTGAAGACTATCAGAGCAACTGATAGGAAAATTGTTCATAAATATTTCTTATTATATTAACTTTTTAATAAAAATATCAATTATTATTCACAAACTTTTCATTTCAAAATCAAAGCACTTGGCATGCATATTATTTTATGATAACTTACATTTGAAAGATTGCCTGCAGCATAGCCAAATTGTTTCATGATATTGCTTTTATGGAAATCACCAATATATCATAAATTCATATATACAGTATCTCACAAAAGTGAGTACACCCCTCACATTTCTTCAAATATTTCATTATATCTTTCCATGGGACAACACTGAAGAAATGACACTTTGATACAATGTAAAGTAGTCAGTGTACAGCTTGTATAACAGTGTAAATTTACTTTGTCTCAAAATAACTCTGACACACAGCCATTGATGTCTAAACTGAAGGCAACAAAAGTGGAGTACACCCCTATGAAAAAATGTCCAAATTGGGCCCAAAAGTGTCAATACTTTGTGTGGCCACCATTATTTTCCAGCACTACCCTAACCCTCTTGGGCATGGAGTTCACCAGAGCTTCACAGGTTCCCACTGGAATCCTCTTCCACTCATTGATGACGACATCACAGAGTTGGTCGATATTAGAGACCTTGCGCTCCTCCATGTCCCGTTTAAGAAGCCCCAAAGATGCTCAATAGGGTTTATGCCTGGAGACATGCTTGGCCAGTCCATAACCTTTACCCTGAGCTTCTTTAGCAAGGCATTGGTCGTCTTGGAGGTGTGTTTAGGGTCATTATCATGTTGCAATACTGCCCTGCGCCCAGTTTAAGAAGGTTGAGTGCACGTTTTCAGCGTCATACCAAGAGGTTGGCTTTGGAAAATAGACGTATGAATACTGCCAGCATTGCTGCAGGTCTTGAAGGGGTGGGGGGTCAACCTGTCAGTGCTCAGACCATACGCCACACTCTGCATCATACTGGTCTGCATGGCTGTCGTCCCAGAAGGAAGCCTATTCTAAAGATGATGCAAAAGAAAGCCCACAAACAGTTTGCTGAAGACAAGCAGACTACGGACATGGATCGCTGCAACCATGTCCTGTGGTCTGATGAGACCAAGATACATTTATTTGGTTCAGATGGTGTCAAGTGTGTGTGGTGGCAACCAGGTGAGGAGTACAAAGACAAGTGTGTCTTGCCTATAGTCAAGCATGGTGGTTGGAGTGTCATGGTCTGGGGCTGCACGAGTGCTGCCAGCAGTGGGGAACTACAGTTCATTGCATGCTAACATGTACTGTGACATACTGAGGCAGAGCATGATCCCCTCCCTTCATAAACTGGGCCACAGGGCAGTACTGCAACATGATAACAACCCCAAACACACCTCCAAGACACCACTGCCTTGCTAAATGAAGCTGAGGGTAAAGGTGATGGACTGGCCCAGCATGTCCCCAGACCTAAACCCTATTGAGCATCTTTGGGGCTTCTTAAAACAGGAGATGGAGGAGCATAAGGTCTCCAGTATCCACCAGCTCCGTGATGTTGTCATCAATGAGTGGAAGAGGATTCCAGTGGCAACCTGTGAAGCTCTGGTGAACTCCATGCCCATGAGGGTTAAGGTAGTGCTGGAAAATAATGGTGGCCACACAAAATATTGACACTTTGGGCCCAATTTGGACATTTTAACTCAGGGGTGTACTCACTTTTGTAACCGGCAGTTTAGACATTAATGGCTGTGTGTCGAGTTATTTTGAGGGGACAGTAAATTTACACTGTTATATAAGCTGTACACACGCTACTTTACATTGTATCAAAGTGTCATTTATTCAGTGTTGTCCCATGGAAAGATATAATGAAATATTTGAAGAAATGTGAGGGGTGTACTCACTTTTGTGAGATACTGTATATTGCACTGTTTGCATACTTAATAACACGTTTTATTTTGTAGAGTATCATTTAAATAATGTTATCATTTAAATTGCTCTGCTGCAGTTACCAGATATAATCCAACACAAGGCTTTATGAGAATATTTAACCTCAAGAACAACGGTATTTCTCTTGAAGAAATGCAAAGTAAAATTCACAAAGCAAATGTGCATACACACTATGTTAGGATTGAATAACACATGTTAAAAAACGATGAATATATTAAGAGACAAGAAGAACAGAAGCAAGAGAAGACAAAGAAATTAGAGAAGAGAAAGAGAAAGGGGGGAATTGGGGGAAAGGATAAAATAGAGCAGATGCAGAACAGTGTTTCACGGTCTAATGGGATCATCTGAAGACGGGGGTGAGCAGCGGGACAAAGAAGAAGTGTCTAACCACAGACAGACAGACAGACACACAGACACACACACAGTTATTCATCTGGGACTAACCAGTAGTTTGCAGTATTGGTGCTCCAGTTTGGCCAGGGTTTCAGAGTAACTGGACTTGAAGTTTGGAGAAACTTTAGCCTGAAAGAGACGACAGTAACACTTCATTAAAAAACACAACTTTCTTAAGAAACATGTTAGTGTGTGTGTGTGTGTGTGTGTGTGTGTGTGTGTGTGTGTGTGTGTGTGTGTGTGTGTGTGTGTGTGTGTGTGTGTGTGTGTGTCAAAGATTGTGAGTAAGTGAGAGTGTGTGTGTGTGTGTGTGTGTGTGTGTGTGTGTGTGTGTGTGTGTGTGTGTGTGTGTGTGAATTATAGGTGTGTGTGTGCATGTGTGTGTACCTCATATTTGCGTGCCTCCTGCATGCTGCCTATCAGCTCCTCTACAGCAGTGTGTATGGTGTTGTGTTCTTGGAGGTTGTTCTCCACAGAGGGAAGGTCTGCGCCCCATTCAGCTCGCTCCAACAGCTCCTAAAACACAAAGGAATACCAACATCAGCACAGCTAGTAACTAATCTTATATTTCACATTTTTAATTCACAAAGAAACTTCTTCTTTTTATAACGATCCACCTTCTATTTATTTAATTATTTATTGACTTTTCAGTTTCGGTTGGATGCATTTTTCATGTAGATACGATTTTTGTTAGATCGTTATTTGTTACGTAGTGGAATTAAAATAAGAGAGCGTATACCTCTTTGGCCAATGTACCATTGATCTACTTACAATGTTTGTAAACTGCTCACAATCATGGACAGAAATAAAAATAATGGAAAAAAGTATTCCTCTTTTTTTTGTGACAAGATGAATCGAATAATCAAGCAAATAATAAAGGAAATTAAAGTCCCCTAAATGAAGTGTTAAATTCAACCCCCATAGACTGACCTGTGTCTCCTCCACCCATCCCAGCAGCTCGTAGATGAACCTCAGACTTCCCTCGTCCTCTGATGACGACATGGCCACCAGCTGAGAGCGAGCCATGGGTCGCCTTAGCAGCGCGGTACCGACCGCTCCCACCGCGCCCACCGCACCCAGCAGCGTCTGGCCCAGGGACAGGCCTCCGTCTGGGGGTCGCTGCGTGGAGAGATCGGCCCCCCTGGAGCTAGTCAGGCTCTGGGTGAAATGACCTTTCCTATAGACACTGGAGCACTGCAGTCTGAGGGAGACCAGCTCCTCTTGAAGGCAGGTCACTCTGGAGACAGGAGACAGACATATGTGTTACTAGAAGGGAGTGGGCTATTTATTCCCTTTCCATGGGTTGATTTTGCTGATAAGTACATTGATTTTGAGTAGTTAACCCTCTTTTAAAGTCTTTATTGTATTTTAATTTCAATTTTGTAATGATGTGCATTAGCGGTGTGTTAAATAAAGGTTATAATGTTCCTACAATGAAGACAGTGATGCATTAAAATTACCATCTAGGCTAAATGGTTAAATTTCTGAAATATTATTTCAAATTTAACAAAATATAGTAATGCTGGTTTTCTATGAGGTTTGGGGACAAAATGCTGAATCATAAAGTTTCATCAGTGTAATAATAAGCTGTTTGTATTCCAGGTTATTGTCATGATGATGCTCATTAAATGTAGAGAATGATCACTTATAAGTGCTAAACCCGTCACTCATTCTTCATTACAGATATCCCAGCGCCTGGCACCATCACACTCACCTGAAGACCAGCTGCTCCACCTGGTAGTACCTCTCCTCTCTCAGGACGTTCAGTTCCTGGTTGAGTTGACCAATCAGAGACTCACAGTCCGACAGGTAGCAGGACAGTTCTCTCTCACACTGCACCGCCTCGCCACTCTCCACTCGGGACATGTCCTGGACAACAGAGGGGGGGGTTTGATTAGGGGTTTGCTTTTTTTGTTTATTAGCTCATTTTTAATTTGTGTGTTGTTGTTTTTTTTTTATCGGCTATGTCGTTCTTTCAGTTTAGCATTCCCCCAGCCATATGTTAGGTAAAGAATAGAGTGAATCAAAAGTAGGCCTTCAATGAATGAAAAACAGAAAGGAAAAAAACATAAATATAGAAAATGTTTGACCAAATTCCCTTCCATAGTTCAGATAATTGGCAGCATGGCCCAGAAAGATACATTTGAGACAGACAAGGATGAAAGAACTGGTTAATTTACAGTATGGGTGCCTAGGCTGTAGAAGACAGAGGGAAGAGAGACTGTGTTTGCAAACAGCACGGTACGAGGTGAGAAAATAATCATTGTCCCAGAAGGGCACTTGCTTTTTAAAGCTTGTAGACATTAACACATTTGAAATTACCACGCCAAATTATTCCAACATAAACTCCAAGGCCCTGTGTGTGCTTGTGCATAGGTGTGTGTGTGTGTTTGTGTGTGTGTGTGTGTGTGTGTGTGTGTGTGTGTGTGCTTGTGTGTGTGTGTGTGTGTGACGTATGATAAGAGAGGTTCAGTACTTACAGCCTGCAGTGTGTTCCTAGCGAGGGTGAGTTTCTCTTCACAGTCCAGAGCCATGTTCTGGATCTTATTGGCCCTTTGAAGCAGCAGTTCTAGCCTGAAAACACACACACACACAGAGGTTAAATGGGGTGTGTCCCTCTGTGTGTGTGTGTGTGTGTGTGTGTGTGTGTGTGTGTGTGAGTGAGTGAGTGAGTGAGTACCTATCCACAGCCGGCCGTAGAGCCTTCTCTCTCTCCAGCATCTCCAGGATGAGTTTGCCCCACTCGTCTTCCAGGTCGTTGGGATGGAGGCCCTGAGGAAGCTTAATACGACCAAACTCTATCCACATCTGAGAACACACACACACACACACACACACACACACACACACACACACACACACACACACACACACACACACACACACACACACACACACACACACACACACACACACACACACACACACACACACACACACACACACACACACACACAGAGTTAATTTCTACCTAACCTTTATTGTTTGTTCAGTGCAAGGACACACACATGATAAACACCCCGAGCCTCCATTGCATCACAGTTCTATCTGTGAGCTGATCATAAGTCACACCGCTGACACACACACTGGTCACATCAGCTGAGGGAGAATAAAGGAGGAACTATTATTAACCATCATGAGTTTGTGTTCAATCAAACAATCGATTGCATTGATAAGAACTCATCGGTAGAAAAACAGTTGGCTTCAGGAGACGGATGTACGACCCGATTTTTAAGAACACATTGGTAAGAAAACTCTCCGTCTTTCATTGTCCCCCTGAGCCGAACCCCATGATGCACAAGAAGCTTCTGCACATGGTTTGAAATGTGAGTCAACTTTCCCTTCATAGCTACACTCTGCTCTCTTTAACCCTCATTTATGGGCGATTTTAGACATTCTTTAGAGGTGATGTTGAAGCTAGCCACATCCTAGGAAATGTAGGGAGTATAAGAGCCCTGCATGATGTGAAAATATTAATGATTGAAATAGTGATAACCCTCCACACTGTGGTAGCCTAGCTAGAAGTCTTGGCATTGTAGAAATTGGATATGGCTAAAAAAGCTGATCACAAGATCCCTTTTGCATTTTTGTATGTAAATAAATAAATAAAAAATAAATAAATTCCTTTAAAAAAGGTGGCAGCAGGCAACACTAGAATGGCCCCTGTGGTCATCCATGTTCCTCTCAGTCCTCCCTCTCTTCATCCTCACCTCCATCAGTTTGTAGAGGTGTTCGATGTGAGATTTCTCCTTCTCCTTGGCGGGGATCTCCGTCTCTTTGAAATGGACGTACTCATTGTAAAGTGCCTGAAGGAATAAAAGACACAAGTCATTGATTAGGTGTATGGGGTCATTATCATTATTACCGCAGGCTTTTGTCAATACCTGTTATCAGAGGGAAAAGCTCTGTAATCACAGTCTCTCTCTGTCTCTCTCTCCGTCTCTGTGTCTCTCTCTCTCTCTCTCTCTCTGGGTGGTTTCTCACCTGTCACCTAAAGCTATCTATTTAACTGCTTAATTTCCCGTCCCTCCACCTTTTCTCACAGTCTGTCCTTTTAACATTACTTCATTCATGCCACTCTTACGCACATTCTATTAATTCCTAATTCTTCAACCTTTATCTCTTATTTAACACCTCTAACTGCTGTTGTCCCAATTAAATAAACCCTGTAGCTTCTTGTCGAGAAAATAAAATGGGATTTGATTCAACCCAAATGCATTTGCAAAGAAGTTATGTATTCATGTTACTTCAAGCCAGATTAGATTAGAAGACCAAGTAACCTAGATCTGAATGTCCTGCAAGGTTTTATTGGTAATTTATTTTCGTTCAGATGGTCATTGACCCTTACTTACTATAGAGGAGTAACAAGAAATTGCAGGCGTGAAGAAACATTTTATACAAAAATCCAAATAATTAAAAAAATCTAAATGTATATTGAACACATTATGCGTTCTCACCTTGAGTTCTACAGGGTTCTGTGGGAAGTTCTTGTTGGCCATGAGAGCCGTGTGGTGCCGGCTCCACTGGAGCAGAGAGGAGAACCGAGCCTGGTACTCCGACCAGCGCTGGTCCACTTCCTGAAGGATGGAGGGAGAGGTAGGAAATCATATATTACAAATGAACAGAATGTTTTGTTTTGTATTTGTATTTAAAACAAAATGTGTGTATGTTTGTTGAAAAAAGAAAAACCCATAAATAAAGCATTAACAAATACTAATACATAACATGAAAACATTACCAGATCATATTCATTCAAAAAACAATGTATTATTCATAATGAACGACTAGAGCACTATTCAATTAATTGCATCATTATGTAGAAGTTCCAGGTCATTACGTATGAACCCAAACAGTCCATTACATTTCCACTGAGAATGGAGTGAAAAATGACCAAGATCAAAACAAACAGTGAGAGTTTTTTATCAAAAGGTCTCAGGAAACTGAGCAGCGATACATGATTGAAAAAGCTGTTGTACCTGGGTGAGTGTACCCATGACAAAGTTAACATGAACAAAGACTATATAAAAATAGCATTCTTTGCACTCATGGTCTCGTTTGCTGTTACATGCCATGTATGATCATCAGAGGAAAAATTAGACTGTTTCAGAATGATTTAAAGTTCCTCGTAGCGGGGGCGCCCTTAGCTCAGTTGGTAGGGAGTCCCCACCCCACCCCCTGGGGCCGGGCCCAGCAGCAGACCCGGGTTCGATTCCCGCCCCCATTTCACCTCTGTCTCTTCAAAATTATCAATAAAGCATGAAAAATGCCAAAAAATATCTTAACAAAAAAAAAAGTTCCTCGTAGCACCTTTAAGTATGACCATGAAACTGAACCAACAGTTGACCATAACGTGTAAACTTGTGAAGGCTTGCCGTACGTTAGCGAGGATGCCCTCTCCTCCCTCGGGGATCTTGGGGAAAGCGTCGTAGATGGAGGACACGTAGGTGATGACAGACTTCTCATCCGGAGATGGAACGTCCACGTCTGAAGAGAAGATGGAAAAAGATTGACGTTTATTACACTAACTGACATTTAAGATTTGTTTGTGTGCTATTAAGAAATGATTGTTTGCAACACAAATTAAAAGGAGCTTGGTTCCACAATGCTAGAAAATGTACTAGAAGTAAGAGATTTACTGTGGTGAGTGGATTTTAAGGTGTTTATCAGGTAATAAAACAGAATCAACTGATTGACAGAATATCTGGAGGCTACAGCTCGAGACATTAAGGCTAGAGCCATTAACATACCAGTATGTACTATGCAATCAGTAGGGCTGGCTGCCATTTCCTAATATTGGCATACCTCCTAATTACAAGCTGGAAACAAACGAGCCGAACCTGAGCGGAATAATTCACATGGAGTATGTCTTTTTATATGACACGGGCTAATTACACAGAGTCAGGTTACTAAAACTTAGGCTGTGTTCTAAATCACATTCTCTTCATTTTTTCTATTCTACATACCACATCTGACCATTAAAATAATCTAGTTAGCATGCAGTATGCGTACATAAATGTTTTTTCTACCATACTAAATAGCTGAAAGTATGGGGATCGGAACGCAGGGCCAAAGTATTTTTAAACAGGCGTCGGTTGATCATCTCACCTTCAGCGTCCAGCAGTCTGGTAACCCCTAGCGACTCAGCGATCTCGAAGGCTTGCTCCAGGTTCTCCCTGTTACTCTGCCGCGACAACAACTCCATATCGATCAGGTCGGGCCTGGAAGTCAACCGTGTACAGACAGAGGGGAAGGGTTAGTTTACCTTGTCTGTGTGTGTGTGTCTATTAAACCAGCATCCTATGTGTTGGTGGTATTTAACGTCTATAAATACAGTAACACCAATATTTCTTATCAGTAATTGCTTTTATTTTCTGATTATTTATTTGTTTACTTCCTACTGAAGGCCTCTCGTTCCTTTTTTAAAAATTTTTCTATGTATTTTCTTATGTGCAATTAATAATATATATATTTTTTTAACAATCCATTCATGAGATGTACCACTAAAGCTCCCAGAGAGGAGTGTCTATGCTCTGACCTGTATCTGTGCAGCAGGGCGTTGAACATGCGTCCGTCGCTCCAGCAGGAGGTGAAGTTGGAGCAGCGGAGGCCGGGGTAGCCCTCTGTCGCCTTCTGGCTCCATAGCAACAGCTTCTCTTTGGCCGTGAGGTCGCCCGACTCGCCCGACACGTAGATTTCTGAAATCTGGAGGAGAGAAAGAGAGAGATAGAGAGAGAGAGAGAAGAGAGAGAGAGAGAGAGAGAGAGAGAGACAGGGTAGAGGTAATCAATACTACTGGGATTCACCATGTATAGTCAATCAAGTATAGGTCAATGTATTTGTACGTGTAGGTAAATTTGTTTTGCAGTTTCAAAGTGCACGACTTCCATTACACACAGTTTGAGACGTAACAATTAAAATCAAGATGCTCACAAAAATAGATGCTAATAAAAAATACCAATGAAAACACTTCAAACTGACCAGAATAAATTACATAAAAAAAGTAAAAACTAGATAAAATAATTAAAAAAATAAATGATTTACTCCAGAGACATTTTGTGTAGATTGTGAGATCAGAAACACACAATGATTAAACAAAAACTAATTCTCTAGTGAGTGGTTGTTGCCAAAGTCCACAATCCCGAGTCTATTTTAAAGAATAAATTCAGCACACGCTTTCAAGATCTTGCTGCATTTTAATGTGCTCCTTGAGGCATTGGTCGTCTCCACACACCAGTCTCTTCATACAGTAACTATACACACAGCAGACAAAATGCTTTGAGCTTTTTCTCCGACATAACAAAGCAATTACAGAAGCACATCCACAATGAGTCGGCAGCAACATGCCACTGCTTCAGGTTTAAAGACACTTTGATTTGATACAGTCTAGCCTGCTCTTTAGCCCGTGCACCACCCAACACACACACACACACACACACACACACACACACACACACACACACACACACACACACACACACACACACACACACACACACACACACACACACACACACACACACACACACACACACACACACACACACACACACACACACACACACACACACTGCCTCCTCTCCTTCTGCCTTGTGCTTCAATCTGTCTCTTCAGTTTTTCATGTTCTTTCATCTTCTCAGCCTTGTTCACATTTTACATTCACTCCTCCAATCCTCTCCCTTCTGTTTGAGACAAGGTCAGAGCTACATGATGTAAATGTAAAATGTGTTTTACTGTGATACCAATCGTGTCTTAAAAAGCCTGAACATATTTAATTATTCTGCAGTGAGAAGTTTAATTCACCAATTATTCTTAAAAAAAAAAACTTTTAAATATTAGCCTTAAACCATTCAAACATTCTTGTGCTTTAATGATGGTGCAAACATGTACTATGTCACCTAAGAGACAGATATAAACATACTGTATGTCTGTTTGTTTGACGCTGTTACACACACAGTTACTCTTAAAGGACATACAGTAAATGTTTACTGAACACCTGAAGACAAACCAGGCCTCCATGGAAACTGACAGTTACTTGATCTATGTGCTGCCCACTGAGCTACACAACCCCTTCAGCCCTTAGTCCTTCTGTGTCCTTCCTCCTTTCACTTTGCTCTGTTTAGGTCCAAGTGTCCACCGTGACAAAAGGGCGGAGTGATGTATATACGCAGTAACCGTCAGTGCTTGGCTGTGCCTGTGCTGTTATTGTCATCAATATTCTTCTATAGTCATCCTTTCTTCCCACAATCCTCTCTCTCTCTCTCTCCTTCTCTCTCTCTCTCTCTCTCCCTCTGTCTCTCACACACTGTCTCTCCCTCTCCTAACTGCTAACATAGAGCAGTATTAAACTCCAGTGTGTGCCAACAGACTGCAGCAATAGCCAAAGAGACACAGAGGGGGAGGAGAAGAGAGAGATGATGAAAAAAAGTAGCAAGGCCAGCAATGGAGGAAATGGTGGACCGTGCAACAGCATATAGTTTAAAAAGAAAGAAAAAGAAATATCCACATTCAACTAACAAGGGCTGTGACACACACACACACACACACACACACACGCAGTCCAAACTATCAGTATGTTGTCACACTCTAAACAGGCACCAACAGCCAGTATCAATACATCCAACAAGTTTTGGAATCAAAGAGTGTGCGTGACGTAGTTAACTATCACTTTAGCAATGCTATCGGTGTCTCATTGAGTAAACCATTTATAACAAGCAAATACTGATACATCGGCGAATTTGTGACTTGAATGGGAATCGATCAACAACAGTGTATTGTGCTGTGTGTTCTCCTGCAGAGCTGGGCCTCTCTGTATGCATCTACCAGCTCCTTTGCAGAGAAACAGAGAATCTAATCCACCATCTGAATATTGATACAGCAGCACAGCGTGAGGATATACACTCCCACTGCAACACTATCTCATCCACCACTTAGATTTCTGCTTGTCTGACATATTCAGAATATGAGTATACTGTACATAGAGAGAGAGTTTCTTTCTTTCTTTGGTGATTTAACACACACACACACACACACACACACACACACTGGTTGCCATGTTATGAGGTATTTAGAATCTGACAGCAAAATAACCTATAATAATCTAAAGTCAGTTGAGTAGCTTTTGACTGCATCTCGCTGCCTTCTTCAAAGACCACAGCGATTGGATGTCCTTGTCATGTAAAGTACAGAACTCTGGTGAGATATGTTCAAAAGCTCCTGCAAAGCATATGAATATTTTATATCAAATTAAATATATAATATCTGAATATCTTATCACATGTACATATTCCCCAGAGGCAAAAAATAGCTCTTTGAGTGCTCACTCACTCGGGCAGTAAAGCGAGGATCTGTTTCTAAATGTACAAGTGGACCCATTCAACAGGACTGACTCTTTCTTGAATTCCTATGTTGCTATGACGCTTGGAAACAGTTTGATATAAAACAATGTTGTTTGGTAACTTAACGACCACTGTCTTGTAAAAGCCAACGATATGTGAGGTCATTGGAGCATGTCAGCTCTACATCAGCTGCTTTGCTAAATTAGCCTAGTGGGTATTCAGCTAACAGAGATAAAGACAAAAAAAAATTCTATGTATAAACCAACTTCTCCAAAGCTCTAACGTATAGCTTTAGAGCTAATGACAATAACAAATGTAATCAACACAATGGTTATCTTTTACTTATGTCATTAGCAAAATGACACACAACGCAACAGATGTCTTACAAATGTGACTGTCTTTCGTCTCTCAACTGGAAATCCATGACGTCTTGCCTCAATGAATGAATGAATGACATTACAGACAATTGTCTTTGAATGCATCAAACTCTTGCGCTTTTCAGACAAGTAAAACAATTGTCTGTATGTGTGAACATGATACCAACCAATGTGCATCCAGAATAAGTATAGTTCACAGTAAGTATAGGGTACACGCACGCACACACACACACACACACACACACACACACACACACACACACACACACACACACACACACACACACACACACACACACACACACACACACACACACACACACACACACACACACACACACACACACACAATACAATGAGTGTGTCTATTCTATAACCACAATCTATGAATTCATACAGTGTATCACAGAGTGTGCATGTTTGAAGTCCTGGTGTTAAGACTCAACGCATCACATCTCTGCTTCTCGGAGTTATTCTAGATGTAATGTATAGAAATGTATGATGTGTAAGTATAGGTGTATATGTGTGACTCAGCAATGTCAGTGTTCCCTCGCAGAAACACAAGAGATGTTTTTGAGATCAGAGCAGGTGGTAGCAGGGTTCAGTGCAGCCACAATTCAGTCACAAACACCCATGATCCACTGGCAGCCCTCCGGCGCTCTGGGCCAGCCCTCTGTTTGAAACATGGTCCCTTTGAAGTCGGTGGTGAGAAGGGGTGGGGGTGGGGGGGAGAAGGGATGGGTGAGGGCCATAGCAATGAAAGGGAGATTGGATGGCAGGCAGTAAGAGATGGTTTAATTGTTTAATTCTCCTTTTACTGGCACAAAAAAGTACCTCTGTAAAACCCTGTCTTCAAATCCTGAAGCAAACTGGATGGATGGATGGATGAATGGATAAAGTTCAGTTAGACATGTGATTAATGAATGGCTGGATAGCTTCAGACACAGTAGGACGAGCGAAGGCAAATTTGAGCGACGGTTTCAATGTCTGGTAGGAATGCCCCAGAGGCTTAAAGAAGCAGGCGACTCACTGATTAATGTGCAAATTCAAATCCCTTTTTATGCAGATAAGGGCATCGCATCACACACACACACACACACACACACACACACACACACAAAAGGACAGCTGCAACACAGAGGCATCCTGACACATCCACACACTCTTCTCCTGACACAGGAACAGACACAGAAGACAGGAGTATTGATTATTGCGTGCCAGTAAAAAGCTCTCTTAAGCTGGGCCCTGTGTGGATCTACAGTATCAGTGTATGTGTGTTTGTCATGACTCAGCAACTGAGATGCGTAGCCGTAAACACAAGCTGGCATGACCTCAGCTGCCGGACTGCCCAGCTTCACTGTAATGTGTAGTGTGGAGGACTGAACAAGCTATGGCTGCCGTCGATTAAAAAACATAGAAGAAGAAAGAAAAGTCATTATGCCCGTCATATGCTCTATCACAGCAGAGTAAGAGGCGGCAGCAGCCTTTTCATTTTCAAGGTGAAGTAGGGCTGAACAGCTGTACTCTAGCACGTAAACTCTCTAAGCTCATTCCCCAAGTGAGACTCAAACATTTTTTTGCAATTCAAATATAAACACATACTTTCAAAGTAACACTGCCATCAACTAGAGGTCCATACAGATATGTCCTTTGAAATACGGAAGACATCCATACATTATAAACTCTGTCAAAACAACATATTTTGTTGGTGAATTTTATTATCGATTTACAGTAGAAGCCTCTGTTGGTATCTCTGATGTAAAGCTGATTAAATGGATTCCTCTTGGGCTAATGGCTGTATATTGATAGTAACTGACAGAGAGACCAAAGAAACCATTGCACTGTCATTCATAATTTAACCAGATATCATCAGCAAAGAGCCACAGTCATCACCACACAACTAACCCAGTGCTGACAGAGTCAAGAGGCACTGCACCATAGCTGCTTCTTGACTATTCAAAAGGCTTTTAGATGTTTTTTTCTTTGAGACATAATAAATTAATGTCCTGCCAGGTAGGGCTAGAACTTCAATACTGTCTGTAGCACGCTGTATAAAATACCTAAATGAAGCATTGAATAATTATTTTATCCAGAGAGTCCTTACAATTTCACTATGGCAAAGTTCATATGTGGCCAGAACATTTAAGAAGTTATTGAGTTATTATACAATTCATTTGTAAAAAGGGTTTTAATCTTAAACTGATGTGAATCAGCAGCAGAATATGAACCCATCTACCTCTTCTACTTCACCCCAAATGACCTACACTTTTTTTCAGCCAAAACCAACTGGGCCAGACAGACGTGAACAGAGTGGTCGAAAATAACAAGTTTCAGTTTGTAGCAAGAAGGAACCCTGTGATTTGAACCAATGGGCTTTCTCTAACACACACAACACCCGGCCTGTCTGCCTCTCACACTTTACCAGACGTCTGTAGTGAGTATCTGTGCTGTCAGGAAAAGAACCAGGAATGGAAGAAGACGAAGGAGAAGAACAAGAGGGAGAGAGGGAAGATAGAGGAAAAGACGGATGGAAGGACAGTCTGTGCTGTGTTGATTAGGCTCTGGGGATAGAGGTGGAAAGAAATGAGACAGGAATAGTGCCTTTTAGGGGCTGATAACACACACACACACACACACACACACACACACACACACACACACACACACACACACACACACACACACACACACACACACACACACACACACACACACACACACACACACACACACACACACACACACACACACAATACAACCCTTCGTAGCCACCAATAATGTGCACAAAGGCCCCATTAGAAAAACAACACTTATACAAATAAAGAGTGAAAGAGAGTGAATGCCTCTCTGTATGGTACAGTAGACCACTGGTTCAAAAGAATGGGACACAGAGACCCCCATGTTTACTGGTTGCATAGCAAAATGCAGAGGAGTTTAATGTTACTAAAGTATAATTTACTAGTTATTTTTACCATGTTATGGTTAAGAACAAAACAATACCATTATAACAATACCATTGTTTTCATTGTCAATCAATTGATCAACTCTCAATTCTATAAAAAGTCTGAACAAAGTGAAAAATGCACATCACATCTTATACTTAGATTGACTCTTTTGTTTGACCACCTGTCTAAAACCCAAATTAAATTCTAATTCAATGGATCTATCCAGTGGTTTTCAACCTTTTTTGACCATTTTATGTTGAATGAATCCTACTGTTTATTTTAGCCACATGGCAAGAACAATGGTTGGGACCTTCTGGTTTAATTAACTCATTCTCATAACACTCTTCAAGCCAGAGATAAAGATAAAGATCTCAGGGAGTTGGCTAATGGATTTGAAGTGTGGATGATAGGACAGAGGTAGAGGTAGATAGAGGCAAACCAAACCTGTGGTAGGAATTTAACAGTGGCCTGTTGCTGCTGTGCCATAGGACTCTCCACCATAGAGTCCAGTCTCTCTGATGAGCTGCTGGTCAGCCCTCCCCAGTCTGTCTGACTGGGCGTGGTGCCTGCTGTTTCTGGAGAGGTCAGCGGCAGGTCGCTGGCATAGCCCGACTCCAGCAGAGACGACTGCTCCTGTGCACCAACTGGAGTATCCAAGACAAAGCCCTTCTCAACCATAGTTCCCTGGATCTGCATTTGGTTAGAGGGCCCGGGTAAATCCCCTGCAAACATTTGGTCTCTACTTTTGTCCTCCTCAGACAGATACACCTTGAGAATATTTCCTGTGGCTGGAGAATAGGTAGGGGGCTCCATACGCACATCTACCTCACTGTCACTCTCGCCCCTCCACACCGGAGAGCCAAAGTCACTGGGGTACACTGTCCTCACCACGCGGAGTTTACCATCCAACTCTCGGATATGGACCACTCCTTTGCGTTCCCTCCCTGAAGGTGTCCGATCCACTCTTAATGTCCCTTCTGGTCCACCTTTAACACCCCCAGACCGACTACCTTCTCCCTCCACCCTGCTCTTATCTTTCTTCTCCCTCTTTTGTCGGAGAATCCAAGGTTTCTCTAGGACTCCTTGGACTTTCTCCTTGACACGACAGACCCTCCCTCCACCTGGAGTGGTGCTTCCCAGGGTTGGGGCCGTGTTGACGGGGGTGGCGGTGTTGGTTTGGCTTGGGATGCTGGAGACATCTATGATGGCGCTCACGCTGTCTTCCTCCCCTGGAAGGCAGAAGACCCCTCTCCATGCTGGGCTTGGCTTGGGGGACACATCAAGTAGTCTGTTGCTCCAATGTAGGGGTCCTACATTGGCACTCACTGAGCCAGGGGAAAGGGTATTGCTGTGAGGGTAAGCTTTGGAATGAGTGAACTGGGTATCAGGCACTGTTTTAAGAGTCCTAGCTCTGTTGCTAAAATCTGAGTCTGCTAATTCAACAACTGCAGCCTTTTCCTCATCCTCTTCATCCTCTTCCTCTATGACATCAGGCTCGTGGCTTCTTTGATGCTCAAAGTCCTCCTGCCCTAACACTCCTTTACTGTTCTTTTTGCCCTTATTCTTACGTCTGAAACGTCTGCGCTTCTTTGGTGAAAGTGGAGGGGCTCCACCGACGGCCCCCTCTGGCTGAGGCCTAACACACCCCATGGAGTTCCCCATGGTTTTGATGTTGAAAGAGAAAATGGTTTGATAAAGAAACTGCAGCAAATACAGGTAGTTATTCCATCAGGGAGGACTAGTTGATGCCCCCTTAGGTTTGGGTATTTATTCCAGATTTTCTAGAGCAAAATCCCAACCAAAAAAAGACACTAGAGTGGTTATGTTCAGAAAGGCTGGCAAGTGAGTGACAGCTCCTTCATTAATCTGACACCTGTGAGTAATGTGAAGTTAGGTAGAGTAGATTTAGCATTTTCCATGGCACCATCTTGAACACAACCTTGTTAATAAGAAGATGGATGTATGAGCTGTCACTTTCCCTCAGGCAGTTATTGGTTCAGTCAGACAGCTACAGGCTGGCATGTCAAAGCTCCCCTCTGTCCTTCCTTTTACCTTCACCTGACCTGACTCGGATTCAGGCAGTGTAATGGCCAGCGCTGCTATCTATAGGGGATGCTGTTTACCCACGTATGCATATATGTTTAGGCAGCCAGCTGCTTTATGGTCCGCTTTCTCGATCCCAGAAGACTTGTGGTCGCAGTCAAGGACACGAGGACACAGTTATGTCAGCAGAGCCACATGAGGGAAGAAAATACATTTGGTTTGGGGTCGGGCGTCTTGATTTATCACTAGACATTTGGCAGGTGAACCATTACCTGGTTGGTGTAAGGCAATGTGTCAGGCAGGATGATGATTGTGGGTGAGAGAAAAATATAGAGCAGTCCAGTGCTAGTCAGCCTATTAGTGAGGCATCAGCTGCTGTGCACACACACTGCATGTGTCTGTGCGTGACATGGGAACGAAGTGTGAAAGTCTGAGTGAGTGTGTGTGTGTGGTGCAGAATTTCTGGAATTTTTGGAATCAGAAGCTTATCTCACTCCAAGATTTAATTGCTTTAAATATGAGAGGTCACTGCTGCTCGGTGAAGCAAGACATCTCATTTGTCTGCTGCAATTCAATCCAGATTCCTCCTTCTGTCCTTGATAAACCACAAAGTGATGTTAAGATTTATGGTCAGTTCCAGTTGCTGCTCCAATCCCAGTGCTCTATCTTGACTAAAATCCAGCATTTATCTGAGTTCATGAATTAGTGATGCCTCTCTCCTATTATGGTAATGTTATTGCAGTGCAAGCGGAGAGATTTAGGATCCAGAAGAGAAGTAATCCACAAAACAGATCGGTAGGAATCCTATCCGTCACTGTATTCGTAGTGGAAGTAGTATTAATGGTGATGCTGTCGATAACTCCTGTAGTAGTAACGGTGGGCTCAGTGTCTCATTCCGCCGAGGCAGCACGGTGTCCAGATTGGTTGTGGGCGACAGATAGTGTGCCGTCAGCCAATGCCGCGACAGATTGCTGGGGAATTCTAGCCAACAGTCATCAGCTTGTTAAATACTCAATCGGTTAGTATCGACTTCCCGCCCTGATGCTTCTCCTCATCATCCTACCTCTACTCATGTGATGTGTCAATCCTTCCAGGTTGTGTTTGTTCTTCTTAAAGGAATGTTGTTGTCAATGTGTGTGTGAATCTAAAATTGCTGGCGTTAATGTCTTTATTGATGAGAATAGCGGGAAAGTCCAAAGTGTTTAGAATAATCATGTAGAGCAGCCAGGTACCTGTAGAATCCACTCATCGTAGTGGAAAAACCCCGCTTGATGCTGTTGTGTGCCTTGGTAGGGTGCCCATCTGAATCTGGAAGGCAGCTGAACTCAGACAGACTCCACCTTAAGTATCCAGACAGCTTAGCATCACATGCCTCTCCTCTGGATACCGGTCTAGAGATCCCCTCCCCACCTTGATGTCAAACTCCCTGTGGACCAGAGTTTGTGTGTCCCAGAAATGACCAATCAAAACACTCCTGTGTCCTGCTGTCTCTCTGCCAGCTACTCAGGCAAGCTTCCCCTTCATCAGGTGGTGCAGTGCGACGATGCAACAGACTGACAAAATCCACAGTTTGCAGGAAGTGGGGGGCATTAGGACCATGTCAAAAAATGCTCTGGTTCCTTTTTTCTGCCTCTTAATAACTCCTCACGTCCACTAGATCTAATTAGGAAGAGGCATCTGGGTTAGCATCCGGAGCTGGACTCACAGGCAGACGAGGAGGGAGAGAGGAAGAGTCTTTTACCGACGGCTTAGCTAAGAAGGTCCTGTCAAGATCAGGAGACCTACTTCAGATACAGATGTGTATCTGGAGCAGAGCCAAAGGGGATTCAGTGTCCAGTGAAGGGCAATCCCAAACTCCACGCAGCACAGCGGCAGATGTGAGGACAAGAGGGTCTGCGCTACATGCCCCCTTAAAAAACAAAATACATGCAGAGAGCAAAATCAGGAAAACACAGGGCGTCTCCGGCCAAAAGGAAACCTCGGCTCCGTCAGACAAGCATGGCTGCATTGATCCAATTGATACGGTGGAGGGCTGGAGAAACAGCAAGTGTGTGTGGCTGCCCAGGAGAGGGTATGTATGTGTGTGTGTGTGTTTGTGGCTGCAGGGTTGGGCGGTCCCCCCTTGGTCAGCTGTGTGAGCCCTTCTGCATACGTGTCCACAAGTGTCTTGTCCTGTTGTGCATTTGTGGTTTGAGGCCTGCCGATGGGAAGAGGCAGGGAGCTCCAGTGACAGCAGGCAGCCTGGATTCGTCTCTCCCACGCAGGGCTTTCGCTCTTCTGCTGTATCCCTCGTTCGCACACGCCGGCAGAGAGAGAGAAAAGCTTTTATCTTCCGACTGCTGCAGCTTCACACTCTCTTCTGCTCGATCTCTCACTCTCACAATCCACCCCTCCCTCCTTGGCTCTCCTCCTCCTATCCGCTTCCTCGTTACCCCTGCCTCTCTCTCTCTCTCCCTTGCTCTCTCTCTCTTTCTCGCTAGCTCTCTCATGGCTGTTAGTGAGCAGCTTTTTTTGCCACAAACACACACACACACACACACACACACACGCACACACACTTGACCCAAAAGCGTCCCTGAATGACAGGCTAGCATTCCATCTCTCTCTCTCTCTCTCCTCCTTTTCAATCTGATTTTAAAATCTATAAACGTCTTGTGCTATGCTGAAATATATATGGATTGTTTGACATTTTCTGGTTCCTGATAGAAAAGTGTAAATGTGACATCTATAATATTCCCCAGTAATGTCAATGTATGTGTTATTTGGACAAAACAGATAATATGAAGAAGTCATCTTTGGTTTTGGGAAATTGCGATTACTACTACTTTCTGAAGATGAATCATACAAATAATTCACATATTAATTGATAATGGAAATAAATACTAGCTGGAGCCATTGGAGATATTGCAGTATAATATTGCATATCCCTCCTACACCATTGAACACATGTAGGCCTGTTGCCATATATAGTCTTAACGCTTCTATAGACCTGCTTCTATAGACCTGCACCACCCACCATCACTGATTGTGACCATAAAGAAAGCATTTCATACATGCTTTCCATCCTATACGTTGCAGCATGGCAGAAACACAGTAAGAGAAAAAGGTTTGTCACACACTTGCACAAACCCTGAAGATGTATGAAGTCATTATACATTGCATATATGTTGAGAGCCTGATGTATGGCCAATGTTCCCACAGAGACAGATATGGATGGAGAGAGAGAGATCACTTTAAAGGCAGCACTCTAGAGTAGTGAAAGCAATGGTAATCCATCTTCTCTCATTAGCGGAGATCCCCCAAAAGCATAGGGGAACAATGTGCATGAACACTCAAAGAAAAGGCCACGAACCAATAGGAAAGAAGCACTAATCAACTCCCTGAGGCTTTCACCCCTTCACCGTGGCTACATGGCATCATAGGGTGGAGTAAACAGCAACCTGCTGTGCGCCTCAACCCAAATGTCAGTTATTTACAGGACACAAAAAAGATGCATGTTTGGATATCAGAAGGTCTTTTGATCATATGTTGAGCGGATCATTTGTGGATGAAGTGCACTGAAGCAGAGTGATTGTTCTTGGTATTTTAATGATCATAATTCAGGCTCCATATGCACAGAGAATAGCTTTAAGATAGCAAAAATGTGCATTCTTACATCCCAAAGCTAAATGCTAGTTTTAGCATGACATCAGCAAATCTATATAAGTGGAGTAAGGTACTACTTAGGCAGAAAAGTTTTTATTTTTTAATCAACACAATGATAGTGATCAATTGATGCAATATGTGCCTAAAGCAGTGCAGAGAAACAACACTAACAATGTGACCCAACCTGCTGATTCTGCTTTGTAGCACCTCAGGAAAACAGTGAAGAATCTCTACACCAGCTCAGACATCTCACTCACTCTTCAGGAACATCTAGCATCGACGTGCAGTTGGCTTAGCCAATCACAGGCAGACACAGTAAAGCAGGAGGCGGGTCCATAGAGACAAAAGTAATACTGAGCTAACTGGTGTCATCTACTGGTTTCACTGAGTACCTACAGTACACACAGCCAGGGTTGAAGAGGGAGTAGTTTGACAAACAAGGACAAGTTATGGGACTGATGAATTTGTATTATTTGTATAATACTGAGAATAATTTATTGACTGTTCTGTCAATCACAGCTGTGGTAGGCATCGACATTCACACTAACTGGTATTCAGGTTTTGAAAATGTTAAACTATGAATGATATTCATCAAAACATCTTAATAGTGTGTACTGCAGATCTATGAATAGGTGCTGTGAGGCTTTCTGCATGCTTTGATGAGCACTATCTTGCAGGAGTGATTGATCTTTTCACTTTATTATCTTCACATTATGAGCAAGGCATTCAGCACAGGACAGATGAGATGTTAATAAAAACCTGTGTATTGAAAGCTGTTGTACTTGAGCAGGATGTCTGGGCCAGCTAACAGAGTGAGGTAAGAGATAACACCTCGCGTGTGACTTGATGTGGCAGTGAAATAATGACTAAAAGCATTTAGAACCCAAACGTTAAATGATAGCTCACTGAGACAGGGCCTATAATAAGCCCATGAGCTGAGTAACTTATTCACACATACACATTCTGGTGTCACACAGACTTGGAGGCTTGTTCTTTTTTTTACAAATTACTTCTTCATCATCATGAGGCCAGAGCCGCCGGGGAGAATAATAATTATAAAGTGGAAATGATAGATTTCTCCCCTCATTTGGGTCACAGTGGTTAGTAAGTGAATATTTCTGTCATGTTGAAAGTGAGTGAAACACATCAAGTTAAACTGCAGTGGCTTTAGGGTTCACTTCATGCAGCTTTCTGTAGCAAACGAGTAATTCTTTCTTATCTATACGCTGTGATTGGATGTATGGTATTTAAGACACAGTGCAGACTGCAGACATGTGCCTTTTACTGTTGCTTATATTATAGTCAAAAGGAAACCCGCATGTTGTGTGAATATTTATTGTGTGTAAAGAATTAAATAATGCACTAAAACTTTTGTGTGACCTTGTGGTTCTTTATTTTTAATAGTTTTTAAAACATCCTTAATGAAATTGAACATAAAGAACTTATGAAACACATGTTGCTAATCTAATGCATTTACAGTAAGAAATGATCCTATAACACACTGCAGGGACACAGGGCTCTGTGTGCATTCTCACTGCAGCTCTAATGTAAAACTGTCGTCATCTACTACACCCAGTGAACTCTGGGAAACCATTTGCTACTTTACGGACCAATTCACTATTTTTTAATAATGCTCTCCTCCTCCAAAGCAATCACAACCTGTATAAGCCTCGGTCATTTCATTTCTCGTCCTACCTCCTGCATCACTTCGTCTCTCTCTCTCTCTCTCTCTCTCTCTCTCTCTCTCTCTCTCTCTCTCTCTCTCTCCCTCCCTCTCTTCTCTCTCTCTCTCTCTCTCTCTCTCTCTCTCTCTCTCTCTCTCTCTCTCTCTCTCTCTCTCTCTCTCTCTCTCTCTCTCTCTCTCTCTCTCTCTCTCTCTCAAACCAAACCATTTGCTAGGATGCCCTGCTCTGAACATTTCCATGGCAACCAGCTGGCAGTGTCACCTTGCAAAGCGTCACATGGCAGCACAGTCTAGTGGTCAACTGCCAGAACTACAACTGCTTCCTGACCCTGTATCTGAAATACGCAGGACCCTTAAAAAAAATATCAAAGTCATTTAATATATTAATAATCTGTTGGTTCCTGCATTGACAAATAAGACGGAGAATGAGATGCGGAGAATGTCTTTGTAATGTATTCATTTCATTTGACTGTAAAGCCGCCGTCCGTCATGCGTGACTGGGACCCAGCGGATATGAGAGCACCACTGTAATGACTTCTACTGAGTGCAAACCTGTCTGCAGGCTACAATGATGCAGTAACATTTAGTGGAAACTATTCCACACGAGGGATCAGGCAGAGCACGCAACAGTTCATATGAGTGACTGTCTAGACTAAACACACTCTGCCCCCGAGACAACATAGGCCTACATGTCCTTGTTCCATAGTTTAATTCATCAATGCAGTATTTCATTTCATTTAAACATATGTTTTTTTTTAACCTGCAATGCTCTGGTCTGTTTTTCTAAAGAATAAGTCTATTCCTCTCATGGTTAGGGTTAGTTGCTTCTGTATATGAATACACTTTTAAGTGTCCTCACCTACTTCCATAATAACGACCAGTTGTTGCTATCATATCATTAAAGAATATAATTAGAAATGTCAGTTTGAGCCTTAAAAAAAACACATAAACATAATCAGTTATATGTGATGAATTTCAGCTAACCTGTTCATAACTTTAACCTATAAAATGTATACATCTTGAACTCAAGCCATGTGGATTCAATCTGGATGGGAAAGTGCAGTATCTAGTCAGACAATCAGACACATACTGAGGCTAACTCATGTCCAGTCCTTGCACACAGTAACTCCTGGACTAAATTTGAAGCTGGCAACTTCCTAGTATTTTTAAGGACAATTTGGGTAAAAACCCTGTATGCCAGCTTAAAAAGGAACAAACTGTGAACCCAGGACTTGGACTTATATAAAGGCCTGCAGACTGATCATGTTGTCCCCTGTGCTCCCTCTAGGCCCAGGCTTTCACACTCAAGCCAATCTGTGTCTTTGTGATGACTTCCTGCCAAGGGGCCGGCTTAGAGGTGGTTTTATAAAACACAGACATAGGAAAACACCACAATTAAAATCACAAACAGTTCCCAAAGGCCTCAGAAAATGCTTTAAAAAACACTATAATGCAGCTTCAAGAATGTGTGCAAAATCAATTTACCATAGCATATTAACACACACACACCAAAATGAAATAAATAAATAAATAAATACCAGACTACAGAGTTTTCTGTTCTAATAGCAGCTGTCTCTACATTCTCTCTACACAGACTGAGGGAGGGAACCAAACCAAAATATTGGCAGAACACATTTTGCTCAGAGTCATTCCATGGAAACACATGAACATACAAAAGCCTCTTCTGTTGCATAAATGAATATGGGATTACCACACGCACACGCACACACACACACACACACACACACATACAGAACTAAGTTGACCTTGGCAGTGATCATGACTCAAATCTCAACAGCTGGACAGAGATGCTGAGTAACCACAGGGCAACAGTTGGAGAAACTTATTTTCATTTCAATCCATTTATAAACCAGATTGAATCACGGCAGTAATGATGTCGGACATAACTAAATTATGACAGAATCAATTAGACGCATTATTTAATTATGGGTTCTAGAACCTTCAGCAGCTCATTAACCTTTTCCAATGAATAAATCAAGAAGTCATGTACATGTTGTTTCAACCGAAAATAGCCATTCAATTGATTCCAGCACAGGAAACACAGAGCCAGAGGCTACAAACACAGCAGCATGAGAAAGGCACAGACCTGGAAGTGAAGGATGATGGTCCAGATGAGGCCTAGCGTCAGTTTGGGGTTACCGTCTGTGATGTCATCGTTCCTGATGTTTACAAGTTTGACCTGGAAACAGAACCAAAATAAATAATCAATAACATGAGAAGATCTGACTGCTAACATACAAGAACATATTCGACCTAACAAAACAGAAGCTAGTTTTAGTCAGTACAGTAATGTTAAATATAGCAGATTGAACAAATGAGATAACACACATAAATAGTACTAGTATGTTTTTTGCAAGTTACGGATGGATAATGATCCGACTATCATGCCCATTTAAGACATGTTCTTATATATTTAGAATCCTTGTTAACACCACACACGGTAATAATAACAAAGAGAAATACTTCCATCTTGTTTGGCTAAACATTCACACATTACAGCAACAGATCTGGAAGAAGATTTGTTTTGCCTTCTCATTTGATATAGAGATTAGCCAAACTGTTCAATTAACAAGCTACTTCTTAGAACAAGTGACTTTAGTTTGGATGTCTTTGAGAAATGTGAAACTCTTCAAACCAATTATAAATACAATGAACCCATTAAATAAGGTTTAGTGCTATGCTATAATAAGATGCCTGACAGACTTACTCATCATTTCTGTTCTGTACATCTTTCAAGACAATGAAGCAGGTCATATGAATGTCCATGTATGAATATTCAGGTCATGTCTGTCTGTCTGTCTGTCTGTCTGTCTGTCTGTCTGTCTGCGTACCTGTCTCTGTTTGAGGAAGTCCAGTGCTATGGAGACATTCTGTAGTCGATGAAATCTCATGCGACCCTTTTCTCTGGGCTGGAGAGAGAGAAAGAAAAGGAGGGAAAGATTATTAAAAAATATCCAAGATATGAATGTCGTTTCTTAGTGACACAAACGCAGGAGGCAGCAGTGAGTGAGAATGAAGCTGAATTCAATCCACACAGCAACGCACAGTGAAGCAAAAAACTCAAGTTGTATTGACATGAAATGGTCCTCTGGGGGCGCTGTCTTCAACAGGACACTGTTAAAGACATGCCAAGGAGCAAACTGGACCCAAACCAAAACCATGCTGCTTTATGATGACAAAATGCAAAAACTTCATATCAGAAACATGTTTATCCTTTTATTTATTCAACAAAGACACATCCAGTGTATAGTTGAGAGGTATAAAAGATTTAAGAGAAAGAAAGAAAGAAAGAAAGAAAGAAAGAAAGAAAGAAAGAACGAATATAAACACACACACACAAACAGAAACACACATAAACACACTTGCTGCAAAGAGTAAATGAGTGCAGGATGAAGATGTGGGTTCACACTGTGCTGGTAGAGAGAAGGCTCACGCAGGATTAGTCATCACTTCAGCAAAACTTACATACTGGAGAGGAGAGGAGAGGAGAGGAGAGGAGAGGAGAGGAGAGGAGAGGAGAGGAGAGGAGAGGAGAGGAGAGGAGAGGAGAGGAGAGGAGAGGAGAGGAGAGGAGAGGAGAGGATGCCTTCTGTGTTACTAAGGTTAAAAAAACTGTCTTTCCTGTATCCATTTTTCAGGTGTGTCTAGCCTATTTAATAAAACGGCCGCCGAGTGTATGATTGATATATATATATACATTGTATAATATATAATATAATAGTTAAATATACCTTAAATGTTATTTTATTTTGTGCCATTCATGCAAAATACACATAGAGAATTGTTGGGTGAAAACTCCAAATCTTTAAGATTTCCAATTTCTGATTTCCAACAGCCATGTTTCTAAAGGCTGATGAACCGCCATGTTTCTAAAGGCTGATGAACAACACATTCTGAATGTGTCTGTCTGTCTACTCACATATATAAAAACATATAAAAAACCATCCAAGCACACGTTATGATGCTGTCACCCAACAGAAACGAAGGCCTGTCATGTCATACCTGTCATAACCATATATAAAAGGTCATAACACAGCATAGTATGGTGCCATGTGACAGAACAGTACAGAGGCACAGCACTCTCATGCAGCCTCACAGTGCCACCTGCGGGCCGGAGGGGGAAGCTGAAGGGTCAGGGGTCAAAGGTGAGATTAAGGTGAGATTAGAGTGAGAGAGAGAGCGCAGACTGGGGACAGTGAAGAAGGTCAGACTGGAACAACCACATACTCCCTGCGCTCCTTCCTCCTCCTCTTCCTCCCCTCCCATCAGGATGAGAGGGGGGGGCGGGGCACGGGAGGCGTAGGGCCTTTTCAACGCAGGGCCGCTCTTCTGTTGCTTTGGTAACGGAAAGGGGGGAACAATAGGGGAACATATAAAAAGAGGAAGAAGAGATGGAGGACAGGATGAAAGAGGACCAAATGAAAAAAGGGACAAAAATACGGTAACTGCAAATAAAATGTATAAAGAAAAAAATATCTCACACACGTAATTAAGGTGACAGTGTCAGAAAGGAGCAGTGTGTATTGTCCGGTCAGCAGCAGTTAGTCTGACTGTCTGCCTCTAAACACGTCTCTCTGCATCACACCGGGGCCTGTCTGTCTGTCTGTCTGTCTGTCTGTCTGTCTGTCTGTCTGTCTGTCTGTCTGTCAGCATTAGGACTAAAGACCATTACATCATCGTTCTGGCCGGTGGGGCTTCAAACTACTGCATCTCTGTTCACTTGACACACTGGTGATGTGAAAAAGCCTCAGTGCACAACTTTGGCATTGATGGTGTGTCAGCCTGGAACACAGAGTCACCTTCAACCTGGAAAACTTTCCACTGAGTGTAGCCTGTGATGCTATGGAGTGTGTGAAGACAGGGTGTGTGATTTTGTGATGGAGCAGAGGAGGAGTATGTGAAGGGAAAATATTACAGCGTGGTCATGAGTGAGACAATAATCATGTGTCAGTGCTGGTTTGTGAGTGAGTGAGTGAGTGAGTGAGTGAGTGAGTGAGTGAGTGAGTGAGTGAGTGAGTGAGTGAGTGAGTGAGTGAGTGAGTGAGTGAGTGAGTGAGTGAGTGAGTGAGTGAGTGAGTAACAGAAAGAGAGAGAGAAACAGAGCCCATACCAGTGTGACTCCTGAGAGAACCTCCAGCAGAGAGATGAGGTTGTGTCCGTCCCTCAGGTCCTCGTACAGGTCTGTGATGTGTTTCCGCACCTGGAGAAGGAGGGAGGGAAGGAGGGATGGAGGGAGGGAAAGAAGAGAGGGAAGGAGAGAAGGGAGGGAAGACGGGAAGGAAGGAAGGGAGGGAGGGAGGGAGGGAGAGAAGGGAGGAAAGGAGGGGGGAGGGAAGGAGAGAAGGGAGGAAAGGAGGTAGGGATAGGGAAAGAGGAGAGGACATGAAGGGTAAAATAGGGAGGAGAACAGAACGAGGACAAGTTAATTCCACTGTCCAATAGCCCCTGTGTTGACTCAACACTATCTGACATCTGTCCGACAGCTAGCGGGGCTGCTGACAGCGGTTGTCGTGCCAACAGAGAGAGCACCAGCTGTGGCCTCTGTTGCCATGACAGCGCCTCCCTCCACACTGAGTAGGATGACTCAGCAGCAGCCTGAAAGTGGGACACAGTGTGTGTGTGTGTGTGTGTGTGTGTGTGTGTGTGTGTGTGTGTGTGTGTGTGTGTGTGTGTGTGTGTGTAAATGTTGCATTTATTCTAACAGCATAATATAGTAGTTTCTACATATTTTGTATGATTTATTGGACTTTGTATTTAAATATAAAACTGCACGAGATTGACTTAAACCCATACTTCAATGTTTGACCTTTTTTGAATATGAAATACACACACACACGTTTCAATATGCCTGGCACATGTGATGTGATACGCTGCGTCACTATAATGAGTTGAGGACAATTGAATAAGACATGACTGTTTCTGGGTCGCTAGCTTTTCTTCTAACAAACACTTCTTTCCGATTCGTCAGTTTGTATGAAAAAATAAATAAACAAAGAGCATCATGCGGCATGAAACTGCTGCAGAAAGGCTTAAAGCACTAGGATTTCTTCAAAGTTATTTTCATCCATGTGAAAGTACACAGTGGGAGGAGAGTGGAAGGTCAAACATTTCAACCCAAACTGTTTCAAAAATGTAGATCCAGCTTTGCGACCGACGCCACACGTCTACCTGCGTTACAGTGATCTACTAGTTTCATGCTGCACCTGCACGGACAAACTTTCTGCTGCAGTCCTGGCCTCAGCACAAGAGGCTGCACTACCACATAGCACCACTAGAGGGCGAGACAGTCACAAGAGTTAGCTAAAAGCCAGAGAGGTCTTCACCTTACAGTCAACTTATAAGTGACAAAATATTATTTCAAATGCTAAAAGTAGGGATGATAATGTATTTCTGTTATTTTTAAATCATAATCTTTTTATGGAGTGGTTGGACTGTGTCTTCTGGGGTTATTGAACTTTGAGAAAAATTATGTCTCAAAAAAGATTTTCTTCTCAGTAGTTTCTGATACCAATCTCTGAAAGTTACAGTAATATTTTGTAACTAATTTGACTTTCCAGGAACCCCAAGAATTGTATAACAATCTCCAAAAATGAACAAGTGAAACATGACAGCCATCACAATTGCCCCCCCCACTATAAATAAAGATGCTAAAACCTGCCTCTTATGCATAAGACTCTTATGCATCTTTCATAAAACAGGATAGAACGCCTGACTTGTGGTTGAGCACAGAGTAACAGAAGTGACAGCATCCCTACACTTGTCCTCAATAACCTTTCCTGACTCTCCCTGTATTCTCTCTCTCTCTCACCCTGCTGTTGCTGCTTCTGTGTCGCCATGGACGCATGACATCAGCTGTTTTCGACAGGAGCCGATGGAACTAGTGTTAATTAGATGACACCAAGTAGAGATGCTGTGCCCAACTCAACACTGACTGGAAATGAAGTGCTGCCTTTGTCTAAACGTGTCTCACTGTGTCAGAGCCTGAATGAGTGGATAGATACAAACTTACTGGAAGCCCACCCTGTGATATGAAAAGAAACAAAAAAAAGAAAGAAAAACTGAATAGATAAATCATTTCCGGTCCTTTATTTGGACAGAGTAGCTGCTACTGGCCGACCGTAAGACATCAGCATTGCCTTCTCCTGTAAACACTGGTCCTGACAAAAACAAACAGAATATACAAAAAAGGAAGAGTCTGGGATTCTGAAGAATGCTTGTTGTCAAAATTAATCTTCCTCTCGATACACTTGCTGTCCGTACTATGTGTGCACTGAAAAAAAAAACACACACATAGCATAGGCGCTCTGTAAACGGGCATGTTGCTTACTACAGTGGGCCCCCCTTTATTTACATACCCTTTGTTTACATACCCTTTGTTTACATACCTGACCTGTTTACATACCCTTTGTTTACATACCTGACCTGTTTACATACCTGACCTGTTTACATACCTGACCTGTTTACAGAGCCTAGGCGGTTTTTATTTCAGTGCACACACAGTACAGACATGTTATGGATTAGGGGTGGGAATCTCTTGGCACCTCACGATTCGATTCCGATTCAGAGGTCAACGATTCGATTCAAAATGGATTTTCAATGCATCTCAATGCAAAACATTTTTTATGTACATACCCATGTGTGAATTTCAAAAATATATTTAGATGCACATCTGAGTTTGCTAATCACTTCCTACTTTTGTGATGATCATTAAAGACAATCAACAGATGAATTGCCTTCTCTAATATTGTATTAAGAGAAAAGCTTTTCTTGTCACAAATATGACTTTCTATGAACAGTGCAATAATCAATGCAGCTTGCATTTCAACACAATATGGAAGTATGTAAAAACTAAACCAATTCAGTTTTATTTTATTTCTAATCTCGTAAATCATGTTTCTATAGGATTTCTATTCTATTATCTATTATTTTCTATGTCATTTCAACACATTGTACAAAAAGTATGGCTTGGAATTCAGCTCTCATACAAAAACGTAAACAGAGATAAAGCCGGTGCAGGTCATGGGTTTGCTGCTCTCAGCCCTTTTGAAGCAACTTTGGAAACAACTCGCACATGTGTGGTGTGCATGCGCAATGGCGCAGGAAGTTTTAGTATTTACAAAAAAAAAAAAAAAAAAAAAAAATTATTAACTTTTCTGAATCGATTCAGAATCGTCCGAGAGAGAATCGATATTAATCGGAAAATCGATTTTTTTTCCCACCCCTATTATGGATCATGAGGGGATATTCACAGATTTTGTTAAAAAGGGATTTTGACAACAAGCGAAGATGGCCCATTAGAATGTCACTCTGTACGGCAACAGCATCATATCATAGAGTCATTCTACAGGAAACTAAACGGAGTGATACCGCTTTACATCCAGTAAGAAAGGGTTCAACCATGGACACGTCATTGAGTTTAGAAGGGCTCTGTCTGCTCTATGCTTTGGTGTGTATGTGTGTCTTTTTTAAAGGATGTGTGTAGCAGTGGCAGCTGTCAGAAGCCTTTTGGCACTAAAGCAGACTTTCATATGGACCAGAGACATCAGTACTGCTCTAATACACTAGACTCAAATCTGGGTCAGACTTAGACGTAATTTAGAATTCATTTTCAAGACCTTTTATCAGCTCAAAACTGCTTTAAAAATCCTTTGACAATCTAAAAAACACAAGGTGCCATGTTAAATGATGACAGTCAGTGTTAACTTAACAGTAACATTTGCTGAAGTATTTGTTGTTGTGTCTAAATATAACAGACACACACAGTCAGACAGACGGACGGCATTAGCAAACATCTCGTTAGCCTTCTGAGCTAAAGTACGGCTAACAGTGCTTCGTCTTATTGCCTCCTGCCGACTTCTTAATCCACAAACTACCGGATCTGTCCTCACTGTGTCAACACTCCAGGTCAAAGATAATGTCACTGCCACATGCCAGCAGGTAGCAAGTATTTGCACTGTATAAACACACACACACACACACACACATGCATGCCAGACGCGCACGCACACAGACACACACACACACACACACGCACGCATTCCAGACGCGCACGCACGCGCACACACACACACACACACACACACACACACACACACACACACACACACACACAAAAAAGACGCACACACACACAGACACGCACACTGAGCAAACAGGTAACAAGGAACGATGAGGTCACCCTATAAGAAGCTGTCTACTCCTCTTTGCTGTCACTCCATCTTTTCTTTCAAGTCCCTTTTCTCTTTGTCTATTGAGACTATTTGTTATTCCATCATTCTTCCTGAATCTTTGCCTTAGTTCAGCCTTCTCTGTTACTGTGATTGTGTTTGAATTCCTGCTGAGCTGAGAGGGCGGAGGTCCTGGCTAAGAGTCAATAGATGATGCAGATCACTCAACTATTTCACCCAAAACTCTCGGTCCAAAAACACACTATTGGGACATTAATATCGTCTGAAATGTTACTTATTTCGTAACACTTTTTCACCCATAAGCAGAAGATATCTCAATATTAAAAGAGTTGTTTCTCCTCCTTAAAGTAGCTACAAGGAACTTTTCAATATTTCTGAAACAGTCACATTTTGTGTCAGCAGCAAAAGAGACCATCAGTGCAAAGAATGCTATTTTTACATAGTTTTTCTTAATGCCTTTGTAATGGGTATACGCTCACCCAGGAACTACAGCTGGCGTAGTATAAACACTACCGCTTTTGTCCAATGTCTTGTCCTCCCCTCACAATCTCCTTCCCTCTATCAATATTCTTGTCTTTCTTTCTAGCTACGACAAGCACGCCATTTAATAAATACTCCCTGCCTTCATATGACCTAATGCCTGGCATTGTGTCTGTCTGTGTGAAAGTGTGCAGTTGTTGTCGTTGTTAACGATGCATTATGTCGCCCGCAGCCCTTGTGTGGTCCGTGGTGCATTCTCTTAAAAAGGCACAGTCTGTTAATGTGGATGTTTTTTAGTTTTTTTTTTTACTTTTATGAATTTTATTTTGAAAAGTATCAATCCATTAATTTCTCTCATTCCCATTTACACAAACACTTAACTAGTAATTAGTAAAAAAGAAATAATAATCGTCCAACCGCTGCTCCAAAACGTAGAAATGTTTTTGGTCTAAAATCAAACAAAACTTGATTAATAAGTAAATCATTAAAAAAGAAAGATCCCTTCTAAACTGGAGTTACATCTCCAGCACTGAAAAATCCTCCATCTTTTCTGCTGCTCTGTCTCTCCCTCTCTCTCTCCCTCTCTCTCTATCTCTCTCTCCATCTTTGACCTAGATTGCCAGTCAGTGGTTGGGTCTGGTCAGTGCCAGCTGATATAGAGTTACATCCACAGGCGTGTTGCTGTGACGACAGTCGCTCCAGAGGTATGGGGTCAGACGGACGCTTTATTCCCGGGTCATGTGACGGAAATACCCAGAATTCCCCTCTCCTCAAAGAGAGTCCTAACCGCCAGAGAGGGTGTGTGTGACACATGGCATACATACTGTATTTTATGGAGGTGATAGGAATGGCAGGCGTGTGTGTGTGTGTGTGTGTGTGTGTGTGTGTGTGTGTGTGTGTGTGTGTGTGTGTGTGTGTGTGTGTGTGTGTGTGTGTGTGTGTGTGTGTGTGTGTGTGTGTGTGTGTGTGTGTGTGTGTGTGTGTGTGTGTGTGTGTGTTCGGTGTAGAAGTGACTGTGCACATATGGAGGCAGCTGTCTGGGGCCGACAAAGGAGATACTATACAGTATGTGAATGGCTAATTGTTATAACAGACACAATAAATCTGTGTTTCCCTACGTTATCATGTCAACATGACTGGAGGGCCATCAGGTATAATCAGTAAACTAACAGGATGCTAATACTGTCCTGTATCCAAACCTTTAACTGCAGCCAGCGAGTCAAGTTTAAAATGGATTTTTAATTGGGGCCAAATTGAGGACATTGAAATAAAGAAAATAAACTCAGGGAGTGTTACCTTGATGAGATGCTTGTTGACCCATTTTGTGAAGGTTTTCTTCTGCACCCTGTCCCGCTCATCTGGAGAGAAAGAGAAAAAAGGAGGGTGTTAATTACATAATATGGATAAATAATTGAGTTTTTTTTCATGGGAAAGTCGCTGTTCTTTCCTCTCACACACACACGCACGCACGCACACGCACACGCACACACACACACACGCTACCACCACACACACACACACACACACACACACACACACACACACACACACACACACACACACACACACACACACACACACACACACACACACACACACACACACACACACGCTTAGAGGCTTACTAGCTTCTTAAGAAAAGACACTAACAAACAACAACACGAGTATCAACAGGAATCAGTGTGAAAGCTGATAACAATGATAACACTTAGTACATAAACTACGGCATGTCTTTCAGTTCAAGGTTTGCTGATAAGAACCTCTGTGTCTTCAAACATGACCTCATATAAGTCTTCACAGCTTTCTTTCTTTGCCACGTTTTACTTCAATGACATAATCCCTTCTCGCTTGTTGAGCTGAATGGAAAGAAAGCTCAACAATTAGTTTGAATCTTCTTGTATATAGACTAGTATCTATTTAACTTGTAATGTTTTTGACTGCTAAACTTCCTGCAGTTTTCCTCCAACATGTGAAGGCACTGAAAGTAAATACTACAGTAGTCTGACTGTATACAAGAACATCAAGTAAATATAACACGTTAGACTAAATCATATTAGCTCAAGTCGAAACCATTGTCTCTCTCTCTCTCTCTAACCAAAGGGGGATCTGCAGCCAGGCAAAGCTCCAGCATGTTTCCGCCACAGGCCAGTGGAGTGATGCAGCGCGGCCAGGAATAGAGCCTGATGCTGGGCCACGACTGTGTTATCTTCACCCCCCCTTACCACCACCACCACCACCGGAGCCTCTCTTCCCACCCAGCCTCCCTCTGCTCCTATCAGCCCGTCTGGGAGAAAACGCAGACCCTCATTCCCTTTATCCTAGTTCCCGCCATTCTGTTAAATACATAACGTCCTTTTGGAGGGAAACACATTCATCCTCCATCATAAATAGCAGAAATATTTTCATTTCATTTCATTTAACTTTTAATTATCCTCGAGAGACCAATTGAGGGGTGACCCTCATTTACAATGACGTCGAGTTATAAGCGTTAATGTTAAAAAAGAGCTCAAAAGATAAACAACTATTTATTATCAATTAAATCACTCTAGTATTGAACATCTGTGTAGAATATAACCTAACACACTAAGACACTTAAGACTCACACACTAGCGCACACACACATTCCACACACAGCTCAGTATTTTCCCGCCAGTATTATCAGCCAATCAGAAAGCAGCTTGCTGCAGGTACTTCCTACTTCCTGACAGCTGTTTATCAGTTGCCATGGAGAGGCTGTGAAGGGAGAGCAGCCAAGGGGAGAGAGAGAGGGGTTTGCTTCCTCCTTTTAAGAGATATTGTTATTATCTTGGTGTAGCTCTCACCCCTATACAAACACACACACACACACACAGGCACACAGACACACACAGAGACACACACAACACACACACACACACACAAACTCTCACAGAGACACACACACACTCTCACAGACACACAGGCACACACAGACACATGCACTCTGTCTCTGCACATCCCTGACACATTCAACTGGTGAGCTCCAAATGTAGAAAGGATTTCCAAAGAGGAAATTTGATTTAACATGGATTTGATGGTCAAATATCTCAGTTATTTTAATTTAAACACTATAAAACACACACACACACACACACACACACACCACACACACACACACACACATCAGGCTGACTCATTGACGAGTTTACATAGAGGGCAAGCCTCTGGCGAGAACACATATTTCAACATGCTCTTGCTAAATAGTTTCAGCACTGCAACACGCCTTGCTTCTCAAACCTGCCCGGTTAGCTGAGCTATAGTGCATCCTTCATTCACACCGCAATTAACATTCACCAGTGAACATGTGAAGAAGCATTAACAGGTTCATCTAGGTCTGCTTATAGGGCTGTGAACATACACTCACTTTGTGGCCATTGTGCGGGATGTTGTTATTATTGTGAATATTAAATGTACACAACCGAAACTGGAGACGTAAGAAGAGTCGAGTTATGTAGGTGACAGCCGGGGAATGGTGCTCATTCATCCACAGAGGGGGCATTGTTAAGACGCACACACCCCCTTCAACGCTGTCCACACACACACACACACACACACACACACACACACACACACACACACACACACACACACACACACACACACACACACACACACACACACACACACACACACACACACACACACACACACACACACACAAAACCCTTAATGATGTCATGCCCTTTGCCCCTTTATAACACAATGATTAATAGAGACCATCACGTTTATAATAACTGTTGTCATCGGTGTGTGGATAAATAGGAAGTGTTCAAACACACAGTGCAGCACGTGCTGACAGCAGCCGCCGCGCACACTGACAGCATGTAAACAACATCTGTCCACACACACACACACTGTACAGCGTCTATAGCCACACACACACACACACACACACACACACACACACACACACACACAACACACACACACACAGAGTACAGTGTGTAAATCCACACACACACACACACACACACACACACACTGACCTGCACAGCACATGAGCGAATACAGGTGAGCGTTGAGCTGGCATTCATTCCTGTAGTCGGGCCACATTGTCCACACACACACACACACAGCTCTTGTGTTTCCCCCTTTCCTCCAATCAGAGCTCCATTTTAATCTATCGGAGCATAATCCAAGATAAATATAGCCCCAGTCACAGACTTCTGTGGGAAAGAAAGAGCCGCGTCCACGTATCCACTAGTGCAGGCTGCAGCAGGGTGAGTCGGCAGGTAGGACCAGTTCCTCTGCTCCACAGCAATGACTCCGATGTTTGATTCCTCTGCTGTAGTTCAGTTGTTCACTGGTTCCCTCTCTCTGGGTCTCTGGTGGTAGCTGCCATGTCAGGCCGTTTCCCTGCGTCCCTCACTCTACAGTCGCTCCCCAGCAGCAGCAGTTGCTCTCAGTCACACGTGTGGCAAAGTCAGCGTAAGGCCCGTCCCCTCTCGCTCCAAAAGGGACAGCCTCCCTCTCCCTCCCTCTCTGTTTACTGCCTCCACTCACTTCTACTTCCTCACCAGGCAGTGTCACTCTCCCTCTCCCTCTCTCTCTCTCTCCGTATCTCTCTCTCTCTCTCTCTCAGTGTCTCTCTCTCCCGCTCCCTCTCTCTCCCGCTCCCTCTCTCTCTCTCTCTCTCTCTCAGTGTCTCCCTCTCTCTTTCCCTCTCTCTCTGTCACTTTCTCTTGCAACAGACGGTCTGTGCTCAGACTACAGCTGTCGGTGGCTTTGCAGCGCTGCAGGAGTGCTTGCTCGGTTCATCGTATTTTTCCCAAAGAGTTTGTCTCTCCTCTCGCTGCGTAGGTAAGCAACTCTCCTACAGCTACCATGCACAATCTGGAGAGACTGTTTCTTTTTGTTGTTACTTTCTTTTTCAGTTCACTGCCTGTAGACTTTGAGTTGATCTAAATTTAGAGTCTAAGCAGAAACTGGAGGAGGTATAGTGTTGTTGGCAGTTTGTAGCGATATCCTGCAGCGAGCGTCTTAAAAAAAGCTATTCTGTATTCTGACATATCCACTTTAGGGTTGATGTAATCCACTCAAGATTCCTCTTTACGTGACAAAAACAATGCAATAGCATCCAAAAACATAGACGTATGGTTTGTTCGGCCACACTCTGCAAACAAGCTCTTCTCGTCAAGATGACAAAAGCCAGATACCTGGGATCTCTTGCTCCGTTTCTCACGCAAACACAAAGTTCCCAGTTCTTTTCTGTTAAAGAGTCAAGCAGCCTTGAGTCTGTTATGCTCCTGGTGATGTAAGATCTACAGCGTTGTGAGGACAACAGAGTGTAGAGGCAGTGTCCCTGAGAGAGGCCTAGTGGGCGTGTGTGATGTTGTTTAATTGAATCTTGAACGGAAACCCAGGGCCAAGCATTAAGTCATTCATCTCATCATTGCTTCTGCTGCTGCACGCGTCTTGTGTGTGTGTAGAAACAGAGATGGGAACTCATCATCCAATCATGTGCAGGGAAAAAATATTCACTGTCCAAATCTGCTTCCTTTCACAGCCACATACACCTCTGTCTCTCTCTCTCTGCCTTCACTCTATCCTCCTTCATCCCCGTCTCTCAGAATAGCTCCGATGCACCGACAATGCACTTCTGAATCATTTCTGCTCTGTCATGTTTAAAAAAAAAAAAGTATGCAGAATCAGCAGTGTGGAAGCAATGACTGTGCACAGGCTAACAGTTCCACGCCATCCTTTTGATTGGACCAGCCAAGCAGAAGGTCATGTGACTTGGCCAGGAGACAGGAAGTGAGGACGCTGGACGTCATTGGAGCCGATATGACCGGTGGTGTAGTCAATGTGTAGCTGCGCACAGTCAGGATACACACACACACACACACCTGAGCAGTGACTCGCACACACTCGTAAAGTCACAACAAGCTCCGACCTCACTCCTTTACTCTCCATCCCTCCATCTTTCTCCTTCCTCTTCGTTGAGTCTTTCTTTCTTGCGTGTCTTCACGGTCTCCGCAGGAACCATCCACACTAAAAATACCAGACGCAGCTTACGGCTGTAATACCACGTGGCTTTGCTTATCCCTCGCTCCCTCGCTCCCTCGTTACCATCTCTCTCTCTCTCTCTCTCTCTCTCTCTCTCTCTCTCTCTCTCTCTCTCTCTCTCTCTCTCTCTCTCTCTCTCTCTCTCCTCCCGCTGTTGTGTTGTTTTCTCTCTCTTATGATTCCATTTTTATAATAAGATAATTAATCATTTATTTTAAATGGAAAGTGGTCGAGGGAGTTTCCAAGTGTCCTCCTTTTCATCTGTTAATCCATGATGTCACTATCACCTCTTTCTCTTTCACTTTTCTTTTTTCTTTATTTATTAACCTTCATTTAACCAGGAATATTCCCTTTCCAAGGGCGTCCTGGCCAACAAAGCAACATACAAGTTTCACATTAAAAAGAACATTTTGCCTTTCAAAATAAAATTAAACACACTACAAAACACAATAAGACAACAATTCCATTTAAAACACGTCAGTGCTCAGTAAGCGGACATTTGCAGTTTGTGGTTAAACAGTCCTTAATCCTGCTTTTGTCGACAAGTTCAGCTCCCACTATTCTCTGGTGACACTCGAAGGCTGGCAGCAGCCCTCCATCCCTCCGTCCTTATTTCTCTCCTTTCATTCCTCCTTTCCTTTCGCTTTTCATCCCATTCGTCTCTCTTAGCCACAGGAATTGAATGCTAACAGTTTGTTAAGCAGGACAAGCTCTCTCTAGATTTGCAAAACAGCTGACTGGAGGAGACAAAAATTGAGGTGGTTTCTCAAAAAGTCCAGCATTTAATCCCAAACAACTAAACTTTGTCTCTCCCTGTTTGGAAGGAAATATAACACACACACACACCCACCCACCCACACACCCACACACCCACACACACACACACACACACACACACACACACACACACACACACACACACACACACACACACACACACACACACACACACACACACACACACACACACAAAGCAGCAGTCAGCCTGTCATCAGATTAACATCAGATCCCATCTGCCCCCCTGTGGCCACGGCAGACAAACACCTGAGGGCTTAAATGAGGCAAAGAATCATGGAACATCAATGTCACCACCATAAGACTTTTATGTATTAAGGTGACTGCACTCAACAGGTATTTAATGTAACACATTCATACAACTTCACTGCAGAACACACTGAACTATTCCTGTAGGTCTTAAGTTTCTACATGTCAAACACGAGGCAAAAACAGAAAGAAAATCAAACTCCACAACAAAAGCCGGTGAACTTGAGATCAGCAAAATCCAGCAAATCCATGTTAATGATTGAAGGTGCATTCAGGGTCAGCACGGTTTTATTACTGACCCACTATCTAAATAAAGACCTAATCTGCTTAGCAGACCTCTGGCCTCTATTGGCTCTCATTTGTATTCTATGGTAGTTATTCATCAAGGTTTAATCTTTAATGTGAATGTGTGAATGAGCCAAAGACACTTCTGTTTTTTTATTTAGAACTATTGGTATTACATCATTTGGTTTGTGTTCTAAACTTAGAGGGCTTTAGTACAAGGCTCAGCACTTTCCAACAAAGTGTGAAAAAAACGCCAGTGTCAACTCAAAACCACATCGAGTAAATGTGTAACACTGATTGCACACCCACCCACACCCACCCTACCATGACCACACACACACACACACACACACACTACCATGACCACACACACCCCCCCCACCACGCTTGGCCTACCACTGTGACTGTGCTCACTCTCAGCAGCTGCACTCGAGACACACACACACGCACTCTCATACACACACACACACTCTCATACACACACACACACACACACCACCATCTATGTCACACTTAAATGGCTTCATCTAGAACAGACAAGATCATACAAGCGATTAACATGAAAGTCAAGTTTGACGGTTAAGTTTTGTCCTGTTTTGGAAAGCTCTGGTTTCCAAATCACTCACAGGGACACCTCCCTACAATTATACACTCATTATGAGAGACACGCATTTCACCTATTCCTTATCGACTATGTGAAGTTAGATTTTAATCTTATTTAGTTTTAACATAAAATACTAACATTTTAGATTTAGGAGCATATACAAACCCCTTAATGAAACTGCACTTTGCTGCACTATCCCAAACACACACACACACACACACACACACACACACACACTTGTAATCCATAAGTGAAGACATATGAGCACAGCACCCTCAACTGACCATCTAAAATAACACATGCAAGGCCTCCGTTCTGTAGCAGGAAACAGAACAGGTGCATAATATACCAGTGAGTGCAATATTACATTTATATTCATACCAGGCTTTTTCGAGATGTTTTGAATGAAAATGGTTTGGGGTGCAGGTATCGCTTTAATGTCATAAAAAAGGTCATTTTATTATTTCAGTTTTTTGACTATATTTTTTTTTCTCGATTTTCACCCTCAAAGATAGTTTTTTCACGAGTTAATGATACAAACATCGCCTGACAAACCTCCCTTCCATTGCAGCCTCATCATATCTCACCTTCACTATTTTATTGATTTATGTAATGTTTATTTGCATAAGGGCAAGTGTGTAGCATATATACCAAATCCACACACAGCAGCATTTATAGCTTAGGCTAATTTGCCATGCCTGTCCCTAGCTGACTGCCTTTAAAAAACGACTCAACTCAGCTTTTACCAGCTGTCACCCTCAGTATTGATTGACCTCATTGATTTGCCCTGTCATGTCATTGAAGCTATTCCTCCCCTGACCCTAACCCATGAGCCAATCGTTCCTTTTCAGATCAAATTAGACACACGTACCAAACCAAATGCATCATCTCCCAATGAGGTCAAACCTTAAATTCAACTGTGTTTTCAATGGTGGCTATGAGGAACTTTGAAATATTTCTTAAACAGTCGCATTTTCCCCCTGCCAATTTTTATATGGTTTTCTTAATGCCTTTGTCCTGGATGAAGCTCACCCAGGAACAACAGCTATGTAGCACTTTAATAAAGACTGGATCCAACCAACACTCTAAGTGCACTATTAACAGCTACTGAGCAATAACATTATGATAAGTATACAAATCATGTCAAAATGGTTTGGATACAATAGGCTGTCACATAATAAATATTTGTTTCAGGCTTTATATTGAGCATCAGCACGACAAAGGCTGAACTGGAATATGTTTAATGCAATACAAATATGTGGTGTTGTGTCATTGTTTACCATTGTTGGCTATGAATAATTAGAGACATGACTGAACTGTGCAGCTTACTGGCAGCACAGCAGCTCACTGCTTAGTGTAAAGCATGCCGTTATAACAACAATACATAGCACACAGACCACGCAGTCGCTAGGTTGAATTACACAGATGTAACCATGATTCAATAGTCCATGAAATATAACAGCCTTTCTCTACAAACAGACCCAAATATGGAAGATTCTGCCTCATAGTCTGACTCATGCAGTAATGGCAGGTTAAGAGAGCAATGGTGAGACACAGCAATCACGTCTTGAAGCATAAAGCATTGTCTCACTGTAACAGGAGAGCAGACAGGAGAAACCTATATACCTATCACCTATATATTACAGAACAACCCGCTTTACATTCCTTTCAACTAAAATAGAAAATGTCCTGCTGTAAGTCACAACAGCTTTAGCATCGTGCTAGCTGCCGTACCAACTATTTTTAAAGGGCAATTTGGATGCTTAACTAAATGCTAAATGCAGTGATTTAAATAAGACTCACTGACATGCTGTGACAAATGAGTGATGTCAGGGGAAAGGGGGAGGGGCCTAAACAGGAAGCACACTGAGCCGGTGTCAAACCTTGCCATTTAATAAAGTAGAAAAAACGAGTAACTATAGCTGCAAAAACTGAGCTGTAACTAAGGAGACAGGGAGACATTGTTTTGCTTCTACTTCTCAGCAGCAGTTGGACAGAAACAGTTAAAGTTACAGTGAGTAAAGTTTACCTTGTTGGAAACGGCGTGTGAGGCGACAACGGCGGCGACGACGACGGTAAAACCAATATCCAGCCGCCGTCAGGAAGTGAAAAGTCACGACCAGGATGGGTGTTATGACAGCAGGGTCTGATAGAAAGTCCATACTGTCTCACTGACTGATCGCCAAGTGGACAAACTCCTAAATAATGACCAAGTAGATCCTTAGGCTGACAATACACCTCACACAAGTCCACAGAACGACCAAAGAAAAACTGAAGTTACTGCAGATACACAGACAGACAGGCTTCCAGCTGCAAAAAGTCCCAAAACTAGACACTAGATTTTACAGTGTGTTTCTAAAAGTCTGTCAACAGAATCAGGAGGATCCGTCTTCATCTCCTTTCACTTCTCCATAAGAATAAGAAAATCTGTCCGTCCTTTCTCCAGCATCTCTCTACTTTCAGCACATAACTACAGCAGCTAATAACTTCTATGAGTCTTTCTCTCCATTCAAAACGCCCTGCCTCTCTCTCCCCCTATCTCTCTCTCCCCCTCTCTCTCTCTCTCTCTCTCCCTCTCTCTGACTCTCTCTCTCCCTCTCTCTCTCTCTGACTCTCTCTCTCTCTCTCTCGATCTCGCTTGCCCTGTGACACTCAAACAGTGAATTCCATTCCCCTGAAACAAGCGACCAGACTGTAGCCGTTGCTCAGTGCACCGTTAGAAAAACCGGTAAATAGATGAATTGGGACTAAAGAGGCGGAAGTGTGTGTGTGTGTGTGTGTGTGTGTGTGTGTGTGTGTGTGTGGTTACTTCACTTTCTGAAGGAAACCACACGGCAGAGATACCCACATGCTCTTCTTCCTGTGTGTGTGTGTGTGTGTGTGTGTGTGTGTGTGTGTGTGTGTGTGTGTGTGTGTGTGTGTGTGTGTGTGTGTGTGTGTGTGTGTGTGTGTGTGTGTGTGTGTGTTTCTATTCCAGCAAATTAAAGTATGAGAATATTACAAACATAACACTTTAAGTATTTGAATACATGCATGTTGCATCCATATCCGATTGTCTTTCAGTGTGAACACATGTTGGCAAGTTTGTGGATGGTGTGTGTATTTGTGTGTGTGTGTATGTGTGTTTAGCGCTGTTGCTATGAGTGAGCAATGCATCCTGGCTGTGATATTTATGAGCGGCTATCTTTGAATGATGCCTGCTGATTGTGGTGGTGTGTTTAAAAGCTGCGAACAGAGGAGGGGGGCGGTCAAGGTGATCATAGCATGTGCCTGTGTATGTGTGTGTGTGTGTGTGTGTGTGTGTGTGTGTACACAGATACATTACAGAGTGATTCAGCATGATTCAGGCTAGCAGACTGGAAGGCAGGGGGGTCCCAGAGTTATTCTCATCTCGCAGGTGTGTGTGTGTGTGTGTGTGTGTGTGTGTGTGTGTGTGTGTGTGTGTGTGTGTGTGTGTGTGTGTGTGTGTGTGTGTGTGTGTGTGTGTGTGTGTGTGTGTGTGTGTGTGTGTGTGTGTGCGGTTAGGTTGTCAACTCGGCTCTGAAAAGCCACTGACATTTTAGTCCTAGCAACCTGCAGACAAAACAATAACAACCACCACCATCCATCACGGCTAACCCAAGACACCTACCTCACTGACTTTACTATTCATTTCAAATTCAAGTTTCTGCTACAGGCTGTTGTTTGAAAGCCCCTGTTTCTTCACTCATACATTCAGCTCTAATCGCAAATGCATGACTTGACTTTAACAACATCAATCAGATAAGAGAATGATAAGGCAGCGTTTTGGTCAAATAGAATTAAACATGGAGGACTAATAAAGTTATGTTCCTGTTAGTCATTTCCTAATCAACAGACTCACTAGACAGTGTGAGGTAATGGAAAAGTGATCCTGATGCCAGCTGTGTGTCCGGTTCTTTCCACCAGTGAGGCATGCTTTATGGTACGTTACAGACCTCCCATAGTCAGTTCTCTGCATGTCTTCCCCTCTTTGCCCCATTTCAACTCTGTCTCTACATGTCTGTCTATTAAAGCAAAAATGCCAAAATATTTCTTAAAAAAAATATATATATTATTTTAATTCAACGACTGTTTATATATTTATATATATAGTCATACGGATGTCCAATAAAAGCATAAATTGTCCATAAATAAATCACATTCACAAATTGGGATTAATAGAGAGACGGAGGACCTGGGTAAAACATATTAAGTGAAACAATCTAAAGAGGAAATGTAACAACCACGTGTGTGTTGTGGTAAAGACAAGAGTGTGATGCTGCCACTGTGGGGCAGGAGAGACCAACATGTGTGTGTGTGTGTGTGTGTATGTGTGTGTGTGTGTGTGTGTGTGTGTGGTGTGTGTGTGTGTGTGTGTGTGTGTGTGTGTGTGTGTGGTTGCAAGGCTTCACACTCAAACCACTGAGAGCTAAACAGCGTGACATGTAGTAGTCCACTTCATACTGACAGAATACCACAATTTACTGATCCATCTATCTATCTATCTATCTATCTATCCATCTATCCATCTATCCATCTATCCATCTATCTATCCATCCATTTGACTTTTAAGGAGTTTATAATTAAAACATGAGCTCACATTTTCGATTCATCTCAACACCCGACGTGCTTACTGGTTTTCCATAGATTTTGATGACGACGTCCACTTTTAACCTTATTGTAGTATTTGAGATGAACAACAACATATTAACTTACTTGTTCCCCTAGCCTACCACATGGCTATCACAGCCCAAACAGCACCGCTTACATTCAAACAACAGACCCAGGCTCCGTAAATGCTCCAGGTATTGACAATGCTGATGCTCCCTACGCTAAAGGCTATCACAACATCCTACACACAAGCTTTGTTAGTGTGTGGATGACTGTGAGCTTTAAGGGTCAAGGGGTCAGGGGTACAGCAACCTTTTACTGCAGAAAATGCTGCGCCTGGAAACTTTAGCCACACGCACACGCACACACACACGCACACGCACACACAAACGAGATGATGTGATTACTTTGCTCAAATGTGTCTGTATGAAGCTTTATTGTTTCATGTATTATTTACTTTATCCTGGCTGGGTACATTAAGCAGCATCGTGTAATGTCTCCTGTCCCATCCTCCCCCCTAAAGGCTCAATTCTCATAGTCAGCATCCTCCACACAGATAGCCAGCAAGGTCACCCTGACACACACACACACACACACACACACACACACACACACACACACACACACACACACACACACACACACACACACACACACACACACACACACACACACACACACACACACACACACACACACACACACACACACACACTTTCTGCCCTTTGCTTCTTCCACATGGTATGTCACGCACACATTTGTCTCCGCAGGCAGAGCGATAAACTATCAGCATATGGAAATATGGAAAGACACATAAGCTGCTGGAATACATTTACATTCAATTCCTTTAATAAATCTATGCAAAATGAATTGCCAGCTATTTAAGCACTAAGGCCAACATTTTGATCTACGTAGACAAAACATTTACCTAAATTATCCTATTTTAAAAAGACCAAATAATAATCAATTCATGAAGAAAATAATCCAGTCAGTTCGAAATGAGTAAATAGTGAATTTTGGATTTCATCTTGCTCAGTCTTACATACGGCCTCTTTGTTTCGGAACAAAAATAAACACATTCCTTGCGCTGTTTGGTCACTGCTTGTTTTGTCTTTTGTGGAATTTTTCATGCCAATTTGTATCTTTGTGTGAATGCTTGTTTTTTTTAATGTGAAAAATGAAAAAATCCAATAAATAAATGAAAGAAAAAAAGAAAAAGAAAAAGAAACAGATACTTGATTTTCTTAAAACAAAAAAAATAAAGTTTGTAAAAAAAAAAAAAGAGAGAAAATAAAAATAAAGAATTTGTAGCATTCGTCATAGTAAGCTATTGAAACATGTTGCTTTTTGTTCCTAACTTAAAGTCAGACATTGCGCTGCCAGCCACTATAACAAATGACTTTCCTCCAACACTCTGTCTAACAACATGAGAAGCTCCACAGCATCAGGGCGGTGACAGGACCAGGCCAGCTGCTGGAGGAAACAGGAAGTAACGTGTGGAACCTGACGGGCAGACGGGAGGAAGAGGAAAAGGACACGGTCACAACACTGTGATGAATCCTCTAACCTTGGACTCCCATGTAGCCGCTAGACGCTAGCTGTTAGCTGCTATTAGCTCTGCTCCCTTCAGCTGTCCCATCTGCCCAACTGAACTCCCTCACCTCTGCATTTAATCCTGGAGCCTCGTCCACCTGTGCAAGGCAAGCATCTTCTAATAACCAGACCTCAACTCTATAACCATCAGTCCATTGTTGCATCATAGCAAAGAAAACAGGGCAAAAGCAGGGATAGATTTGTGTTAGATAATCAGACAAAACAAGAAGCTTAAAGTTTACAGTGCGTAACTTCTATCGCCCCCATGAGGTATTCAGATTTATTACAACAACACTGTCGGTGCATATACAGTATCTCACAAAAGTGAGTACACCCCTCACATTTCTTCACATTTTTCTTTATATCTTTCCATGCGACAACACTGAATAAATGACACTTTGATACAATGTAAAGTAGTCAGTGTACAGCTTGTATAACAGTGTAAATTTACTGTCCCCTCAAAATAACTCGACACACAGCCATTAATGTCTAAACTGCTGGCAACAAAAGTGAGTACACCCCTTAGAAAAATTTTACAAATTGGGCCCAAAGTGTCAATATTTTGCTTTGCCATCATTATTTTCTAGCACTGCCTTAACCCTCTTGGGCATGTAGTTCACTAGAGCTTCACAGGTTGCCACTGGAACCCTCTTCTACCCATTCATGACGACATCAAGGAGCTGGTGGATATTAGAGTCCTTGCGCTCCTCCATCTCCCGTTTGAGGATGCCCCAAAGATGCTCAATAGGGTTTAAGACTGGAGACATGCTTGGCCAGTCCATAACCTTTACCCTCAGCTTCTTTAGCAAGCCAGTGGTCGTTCGGAGGTGTGTTTGGGGTCTTATCATGTTGCAGTACTGCCCTGCGGCCCAGTTTATGAAGGGAGGGGATCATGCTCTGCTTCAGTATGTCACAGTACATGTTAGAATTCAATGAACTGTAGATCCCCAGTGCTGGCAGCACTCATGCAGCCCCAGACCATGACACTCCAACCACCATGCTTGACTATAGGCAAGACACACTTGTCTTTGTACTCCTCACCTGGTTGCCTCCACACTCTTAACACCATCTGAACCAAATAAATGTATCTTGGTCTCATCAGACCACAGGACATGGTTCAGTAATCCATGTCCGTAGTCTGTTTGTCTTCAGCAAACTTTTTGTGGGGTTTCTTGTGCATCATCTTTAGAATAGGCTTCCTTCTGGGATGACAGCCATGTAGACCAGTATGATGCAGAGTGCGGTATGGTCTGAGCACTGACAGGTTGACCCCCCACCCCTTCAAGCCCTTCAGCAATGCTGGCAGCACTCATACGTCTATTTTCCAAAGCCAACCTCTGTGTACGACGCTGACCACGTGCACTCAACCTTCGTAAACTGGGCCGCAGGGTGGTATTGCAACATGATAACGACCCCAAACACACCTCCAAGACGACCAGTGGCTTGCTAAAAAAGCTGAGGGTAAAGGTTATGGCTGGCCAAACATGTCTCCAGACCTAAACCCTATTGAGCATCTTTGGGGCATCCTCAAACAGAAGGTGGAGGAGCGCAAGGTCTTTAATATCCACCAGCTCTGTGATGCTGTCATAAATGGGTGGAAGAGGGTTCCAGTTGCAACCTGTGAAGCTCTAGTGAACTACATGCCCAAGAGGGTTAAGGCAGTGCTAGAAAATAATGATGGCAAAGCAAAATATTGACACTTTGGGCCCAATTTGTAAAATTTTTCTAAGGGGTGTACTCACTTTTGTTGCCAGCAGTTTAGACATTAATGGCTGTGTGTCGAGTTATTTTGAGGGGACAGTAAATTTACACTGTTATACAAGCTGTACACTGACTACTTTACATTGTATCAAAGTGTCATTTCTTCAGTGTTGTCCCATGGAAAGATATAAAGAAAAATGTGAAGAAATGTGAGGGGTGTACTCACTTTTGTGAGATACTGTACATGAGGTAAGCATTCGGTGACCGAGCATAGATTTTTAAACTTCTGCTGTAAGTCCAGGTTTTTTCTGAGCAGTTGAATCAACAAGGATTGGGTTGGCGTGACAGTTTGTACACTGCCATAGTGAGAAATACAGACAGAGTTTTGTGGAGCTGATAGGCTTGATCAACTTTCTGTCAACTTATTTGGCGATGGCTTGAATCTAACTGACATAAAGCTATAAGAAAAAGTTAAGCACTATACCTTTACTAATCGTTGTGTTCTTCTATTATGAAATGATACTCCAGTCAGTCTTAGTCTTTGAAGATAAAGTCCTGTGTTATGAATCAGTGAGTTGCTGGAACTCAGTTGTTTTTGTGTGTGAATAAAACAGCTTTTCTGAGTTTCCGGTCAACACACAGCTGCATGTGGTGTGGCACTCTCACACTCTCACACACACACACACACACTCTCTCTCTCACACACACACACACACACACACACACACACACACACACACACACACACACACACACACACACACACACACACACACACACACACACACACACACACACACACACAGTGACCAACGCAGCTGAGGGACCTTCGACCTTTCAAATGGCGATATGCAGCGGCAACACTTCCTGTATGGGAATTGTGAATAATTCATACACAATGACGCAGGATATTTCAGACAAAATGCTTCACCCAAAGGAAACAACGGTGAGGAAGCAAATACTGGAACATGTTTTGATAACATATTTCCATCAGCAATTTAACGCCTGGTGCAGTGAAGGCACCTGGCAGTCTGCTCCAC